>VXBI01004598.1:455578-667699 GCA_013397375.1 Toxostoma redivivum | reverse complement strand
GAGAAGTGTTTGTAGTCCCAGGCGGGGCCCCGTGCAAGGAAGGACAAGCACAACTCAAGAGACTTGAAGATACCTCGACTATTCAAAAAATTTTTGCACCTGCTTCTCTTTCTTGCAAGAGGCTGTAAAATACTATTTTTAATACAGTAGTGAAATCTACCATAAAACTAAAATCTCTCTAAAACATCTTACCATACATCTTACCATACCTAATACATGAATGAAATCTATCTAAAACAGAATACAGCTCATGAAGATCAGAACCATTCAGACAGGAGCAATTTCCAAACAGCTCAGACAGGAATCTGGTTGGTGATCAGCACTTGAAGGTGGTACACCAGCCACCTTCTGCTGTCGCGGGTCTAGGCAGCCACATCTCACAGGCACCCGGTGTATCCTGGTACCCGTTGAAATGGCGTCTGCACGGCCATCGGAGGCAGCGATGGAAGGCGCCCAGCCGCACGCATCCGGGAAGGAGTGTCCTCTCTGGCTGGCGAGGCGGGACGCAGCACCAAGGGCGGCGGGAGAGCTGGCCCCACTGCCACCGAGCTCGGTGGGGAGACCAATGCTTCCAGGTGGGCAGGCCTCAACGCTGATGCTGCAAACAAAGCAGAAGGCAGAAGAGGGGGCTGCCCATGGCCCCACCACAAGGGCAGGCCAGGCTTGGATGCCAGCGATGACCAAGGAAGGGTTGGCACCGCCCCTGCAGCGGCAGCTGGTGACACGGACAGCCCGGACCAAGGAGGGGGCGGGTGGCGTCGCGGCCACGGTGGCCAGCACGCCTGGCCCCGGCCTGGCAAAGGAGCCGAGCCCGGGTGGCAACAGTGAAAGAGGGGCCGGTGGGGCCACGGGCAGCAGCAAACCTTGCGACTGCGGTCTGCAGTGCATCCACCGCCTGTCGCCACCGCGACTGCCCTGCGGACTTCTGTTGCAACTGGAACCGCAGCATCCATAGGGCATGCACAGCCTCTGCTGGCAGCGAAGGAGTAGTAGGAGCAGCCGCTCTGGTGACATCAGGGGTAGCTGGCACTGAGCGGGGAGCCCAGGCAGAAGTGCCTGTGGGCAGGGGTAATCACCCCCTGAGGCGCCACTGGGGGGACGGGGACTGCCGCCGCCACTCACCGCCACGGTCGGCGACACCGCCGCCGCGGGACAGACCGGTTCGGTACAATCCTTGGGGATGCGTGCGGGCCGAACGCTGTCTCTCGCTGGGCTCTGCAGGGTTCCAGGGGAACCAGGGACCGCCGCGCAGCCCTCTCGGTCACCGGACCAGAAGGCAGAGCCTTCCTTGCCCCATGCCTTGCTATTTCATGAGCTCCTGCCTAATATGCTGTTACTGATGGTTGCCACGTCAGGATCAGAGGACAAAGTGATGCGTTCCCCTTCCGCATAACTGCCCACAGACAGCTCCCTAGCGTTTCCCAAGCTGCAGGGATAAAAATCACATCTGCGTCTACCAAAAAGCCTTTGAACCTCAGCCATGCAAATAAAGCATATAGTTCATCTTCTGCTACCGAAATTCCCATGCCTGCTACAACATCTTCTCCAGACGGAGAGT
Organism: Toxostoma redivivum; assembly: GCA_013397375.1. Classification (NCBI taxonomy): domain Eukaryota; kingdom Metazoa; phylum Chordata; class Aves; order Passeriformes; family Mimidae; genus Toxostoma; species Toxostoma redivivum. Next base: position 666,141 of record VXBI01004598.1, on the reverse strand, counting down.
GCAGTGTCCTCGTTTTGAAATAGATTACTCCCTTTCTCTAAAGAGAGCTTTTCCCCCTTAGCAGCTACGCCAGGGGAAGGGCCATTCCAAACTGAGCTGATAGGCTCTTGAGCTATTAAGCTCATGTTTTAGTAAAATCGCTTCTCTCAAGGGAGGGCAGAAACACAATACCTCTTTTAACGAGGGAAAAGACAGTCCGACTTCCCGTGGATCTCTGTCCTGCTGCGTCCAGGGAGGGGTGGAGTCCATGGCTTCCCAGATGGCTCTGACTCTGGCTGAATTCACGGCGCTGGTTCCTGGCCCCAGGCTTTCTGCTGTCGTGGTGTTCTGGGTTATCCAGTCCACACACGGCACAGCTCTGTCCAGAATTCCTGGCGCTGGCCGTAGCCCTGGTTAAGACGGACCTCAAAGGGATCCGTCCTCGTTTCGGCGAACCTCGAGCCCCGAAATTCTGCGGTGCTCCAACGTCGGTAAAAGTCCCGAGCACTATCTCAGTAGAATCTTCCAGGTGTTGCTATCAGATTAGCTGTTGGAATGGCCGTAATAAAACACACAGCAACATGGTCTCCTTTCAAGATAGGAAAGGAAGGAGTTTATTGTAACACACACTCCTTATAAGCACTGGATCGCTAATCCAAGAACAGAATACAGCTCACCGGTCAGAGCGAGCAACACCTCTTGCACAGATGTTTTCATTATAAACAACAGCGTTCTCAAAATACACACTCTGTAAACAGTAGCAGGTGCCTTTGTGCTGGGCAGACCTCTGCCCCCAGGCCAGCCCTTGGGGAAGCTTTCTGTTCTCACACAGCTTTCCCAAGAGCTACTATGTATCTACAGACACCAGCCTGTTTTCTTCATTTTTGAGGATATTTTCGTGTGCTACAACAAAGGATTATGTTGCAGTACACTGTGTACTATACACAAGGCCCTGTGTATTACCCTTGCCACCCAAACTTATATGTCTAGAACATATCTACTGAACATATGTTCACCTAAGCTTTACAAGGGTCTTATAGTACTAGAAGTTCATTCTCTTAAATGCCAACTGTTCTCAACCAGCATAATGCTACTTTTTTATAAACTCCAGTATTTAAACAACCCACTAACTGGATAAGCAATTGCAATCTCTGCCATTATCTATGACATCCTAGACACTTGCCAAAAGTTCAATAAAAGATCAGGACTGGAAGAAGACATTCACAATATAAAGACAAATAGGCAGAGTTTACAGCATACAGATAGTGGTAAAAATAGATTAATATACAGTAAGAAGATTTGTCTCCATAAATATAGACATTCAAATTATCATAGATGGGTGTGATACAAAAAGAAAATTGCCTTACAGTTTCTTTATTTCAAAGGTCAATACGCCTATCATGGCTGCAATGGTATTTCATGTTTTTGTTCACAAAAGACATTTGCTATTACCTTTTTTTCTCCTTGCTTTCCTGTTCTTTCCTTCCTAGCTTGCCAGCTAGGTACCTAAAACACTGATCCCATAGGTGCTATGAAAAGAGCTACAATTTCTATTTAGACTTTAGAAACCATTTTAACAGAAGGAATTTAAAATAAAATTGGTGATTCAATAGTAATGACATAATGTTTATTGCATTAAAAACTCTTAAAGCCAGGGTGAAATAGTTTGACACTATTTCTACTTGATCTCCTTTGCTAATCTGTAATGACTTCAGGTTGATTACTTTAAGGCCATGCATTTGCTTCTCCCTGGTGATCTCCCTGGAGAGAGATCACCAGTCGCGGATTATTGTGACTTATTTCACAACAGACAAAACTTTCTTCTCCTCATTTATGCAGCATATCCTACTAAAAACACTTGATTCATGTTTGTTGCTATTAGAAAACATATAATAATGATAATAAAAGAGGCCAGACAAATGCTACAAAGAATTTTCTAAGATGCATTGATCATAAAGGTCATATCAGGGATGATTGTAAGGACACCGAATTAGCTAGTTCATTGAGTTCCCTTTCCTCTCCAGGTTTCTTTGTCCCTAACAGTTTTTCACCTTTCCAAGATGTTTCCATTTCATTGCAGCAGATTTAGGTCTTCTGCCCTTTAGTCTGTGCTCTGGGTTTAAAGGCATACAGCAGCAGCCTGACTTCCTTCTTGCACAGCACAAGTAGCAATAGTTTATTTTTTTGTCTGAGTGCAATAGGTAACTTCAAAGTTAAACCTCAGGATTAGAATACATATAGCTGAATGAATTAATATAAATTCATTTTTAAAAACCAAATAAATACATGTCCATGCATTCCTTTATGGGAATGTTCACAAAAAAATTTGCTGCAGACAGCTGTACACACACAGGCACTCCATTTAATTAAAACTATGAATAGAAGATTAAATAAAAAAAACCTGTTCAGCCTATATAATCAACATCCTGTCCTAGTATAAGAATGCAGAAGAAATATCCAAATTTTGTTGGTTGATTTAATATTACATTTTTTCCCCAAATACATTGTTTCCTAGATGCCTTTCATGCCTGGTCTCTTCTAAACTTGAGTTCATGCCTTCCTGCTATAGATCCTGTATCATTTCACTGGATAGCCCATGGGTACCAATGTTTGTCAGGACTGGTTTTCTGTGTGTTTCAAAGACACAAAAACGGCAATATTTTTCTGTTAATCTCAAATGTATCATGTAAAAATTAGCTTCATTTTCTGAATCAATGCCCTTGGTATTAAAATCTCACTTTTACAGTTTCTTCCACATTGCAAAACATGTCATTGAAGTCTAAGAATGTGTATTAGGCTTGATGAAAAAGTTATGAACAGCTTCAATATATTTTGTTTCATTCCCTTATCCACTGGTTCATGTTCCTGTTGAATTTGATAAGCCTCAGCATTTAAGAACCTCAGTGCTGAAGTACAAGAAGAGCACAGGTAACATTTTTGGACCATCTCAGAGCACCATCTTTTGTTTTGGTTTGTTGGGGGGGTTGATAATTTATTTGTTATGTTTTTCATTTACAGAGTTTTTTATGGGGAAAAATGAAGATTCTAGCACTAGGTTTTAACTGAAAATGTAGTAAAATATTCTCTTATATAAGGCATAATTATTCATATAAGCAAGTAATATTTACAAAGTTAAACACTTGATCTCTTTCTAAATCATATCCTTCCTTTGCTTTTCTCTATTACTCTATATGGCAGATTCCATTACACATCTTGTCCTATTACTGCTTCATAGTCTTCATGCTGTTTAATCTTTATCTTTTTACTCTGTTTTTCATAATTTTCCCTGCTCTTCTAATTTAATTCACTGTTCCATTCTTCATTTGCTTTTATATATTTCTATTTTGTTTTACATTTTTAAACTTATTTAACAGCTCTTTTATTGTCTTCTTCTCATTTTCCATCTTTTCATTGTCACTCAAATTAAACACATCTTAATTTTCTATCAGTCATGCATTATGTACCAGGAATACATTTCTGATTTCTTCAGCTATTTTGTGAAATTCTGATGTTTTTTGGTGTGGTGTTTTTTTTTTTTTTTTTTTGGTGGGGGGGTGGAAGGAGAACTAAAACTTCTAGTTCTCCAACAAGAACTGATATTTGATCAACAAGTGCTGATATTTCAATATGAGTTTAACATATGAGAATCGGTGGATTGATTTTATCCAATCCTTTCTAAGTGTGGATCCAAGTTAGTGTTACTGCTACCAGTTTATTTTCAGATTCAGGAACATAGTGAAAATGACCAGGAAAATACATTCTTCCACAATCACAAACAGTAGATGCTTGATAAAGAATATTGATGACATCACTATGTATTCCCCTACAACAATCTACAGAAAAGACTGAAGACTACAAGAAAAGAGTAGGAAAGGCGGGGTTTTTTCTTTTCCAGACGCCCTTCAAAAGTAGGCATTATTACATAAATATCACAGGGCTTTTGGGGTGCTGGCCCATAGCTTAACTACAAAAATAAATCAAAATACCAGACATGCTTCCCCAAAAACCTCCAAAAATACCATTCTGTTTCTGCCTTAGTTTAGAAAGTTATTTCCAATCTGCAGATTTGCTGATCGTTTTATCACTGAATGTTAGTGACTGCAGAACTCTTTTGTGATAATTCACCTTTCAAAATTCATGTAGATGGAAGCAAGGGTAAATAGAGGTATAAGCCAATTTCTCATTTATTCAGTTAAGTAAAAATATGCTTTGAAAAATTTACTGTATAATGCTCATCTTTGGTTATCTTACTGAATTACTTCTCAGTCACCACTGAAAAACACCACCATCATTTGAATTTTCTGCATCAGAACCTGGTCTTCTAGTTTTTTCAAGGGGACAAAGGCAATTTTTTAACTTATTCTTGAATTTTAAATTTGAATTGCAATGAGATAACTTATTATTTTCTTAATTTAAAAAGTCCTTTTACAGTGCAAGGAAAAAAGTATCTTGTTTATAACTTTTTTAGTGTAAGACACCTGTAAACATGTGGCAAGTGACACCAAAAGTCCTTGAGGAATATATATTAAATTTGACTTATTGTACTAGAATAGCTTTGTTCTTGTTTAGCTTTGTACAACCTGCAGCTACTGTTTTCCTTTACAGTGAACTTTGGGTTTCTCCAAAAGTCAAGAGTAATCTTACTTTTAAATGGAAGAAAAGAAAACGACGTTTCATTGTCCATAACTTAAAAATTCACTTCCTTACTTTTACTTTTTATAAAAAGTGTTTATATACTATTCATATGAACACTTAGAATCTGTTATTACCAGAAAGGTTTACTGCCCTTGACTTGTTTTCAGCAGAGGTGTATGGTATTCTTTTTATTTTCTTTTTTTCCATATACAATGACAGTTATGCTGGATCAGGATGAAGGTACAGCAGGAATACTTTAATTTTTTAGGCATGTTTTTCATTCGGTAATAAGCAGAATTTCTGATGAATAGGGGAGTGATCTGACACTGACCTGGTGTCTAAATCTTCCAGGCATACAATATTACAAGCAATGAGTGGACACATTGTTAGAGATCTAGGAAAATTACAGCCAGGAAAATCATTCCTGGGTTTTCTCCTGGTTCTCTCACAGATCCTTTCCCAAGCTGATAACATGTTCAGCTCTGGTAGGGAGTTTTTCCTAGGACGATAGTTTTGTCAAAAGAGAATGGAATTTATAATATAAGATTAGACACCTGGTGCTGACTGTGGGACCTGTTCTGAAGTATGGTCCCAGCAGCGTTTCTCCAGCTGTCCAATGAGCTACTGTCTTGTCTTTGTTCATCAGAAAACCCTATAAAAGAGAAATTGTGTTCTTAATAAAAACTCTTCCTTTCCCCAAGGAAGTCCATGTTGTTCATTGCTTTCTTTAGCTCAGTAGCAACAGCAATGTATTTTAAAAAAAGAAGGTCCATCATATATATGCAGTTGTTAATTTATATATGCAGTTGTATGGAAATTAATAACTTGCCATTTAAAATGAAATTTTAAAAAAAATTAGTAAGGGAGGAATAAATATTTTGAGATTGGCTCTAGTTTAGTGGTTAGGCTGTCCACAAATGTGAGGAGCCCAGATTCATGATTACCTGAACAGAAAGGACGGGGTTTTTAACATATCTGAGAGGTGAACACTGAAAGAATAAAGATGCAATAGTTTCAATTTTTGCATGTTTTAACAAAATTGAGATCAGACATGAAAAAAAATACTTCACGATGAGAGTGGTTAAACACTGGAATAACTTGCTCAAAGAGGCTGCAGAATCTGCACACTACAGCTTTTTCCCTGCCTCGAGTCCTGAACAACCTTTGAAGTTATTTCTAAGCAGAAGCTTGGACTAGATGACCTTGAAGGTTCCCCACCAGCCTAAACTACTATATGAGTCTTGCACTAACAGTCAGAGCCCATAAACAGACTATGGGAAATCCAAATTCAAATTAATGTTCTTTCCAAGTTAAAGGAAACATCCCATATCCCACTGAATGCCAAATCCACAATGTACTTAAAAGTCAATTTCTTCATTTCTTGACCCTACGTCACTGAAGTTATTATAAGTTGAATAACTGGAGCAGAAATTTTGTTGGGAACATCTGTTAATTGGGTCCTTTCTGCATTTCCTTCCTTTTCAGTCACTTGTTTTCTGCAGATTTGTTCTTGAGATACTTCCTTTTCTTGCACTCTCTATCAAGTCAGAGCACCTAATCTGATGTGAGAAATGCCTCCCTGAGTCCAACCCCTGCCGGCAGCTGGTTGCCCCCACGAAATTCCTTGGGAGCATCTAGTGGTCCATGTTTGGTACACCAGGTTCTCGTTTCTCTGAAAATCTCTCATTTTATCTGCTTATTTTTCACTTGAAGCTCTGTGTCAGGGGATTTATAAAAAAATCTGAGATACTATTAATTTTCCATCTGTGGTCCTGATGAGTTTGTTCCACCGTTATTTGGAAAGAATGAGAACTGATGAGCATTTGTAGCATTAGAAACAATTATTTTATTCTTTGTGATGTACCTGGCTGTGATTTTTACGGCAGCATCATGCTTTTTATTTTCTAGTGTTGAGATTATTTGAAGAATCAGAGGTGGAATTCCAGGCTGCTTTTTGTTAATATGCAGGACTACTGTTTGCTTTCACAGTGAAATAATAGAGTGCAAAGCAGATAGAGGTGAATGCATCTTTCCAGATGGTGTAAAGATGCAGAATTACTGTCTTTTCCTGGACTCCTGGATGTCTGGAGCCAGCCCTGCTCTACTCTGGAAGTGCCCCACTTCATATACCCCATGTTTTGTCAGGTGTCATTAACACAAACATAGGTCACTGAAATTCTCTCTCACTTTCAGGGCGGACTTGCAGCTACCCAGGTGCACTGGTGTGCACAGCAGAGCTGTCTGTCTGTCTGTCTGTGAGCAGTCACAGCATCACTGTCCCCCAGCAGGGCAGGTGTGTGGAGTGCCAAAGCACAGGCAGGAGACTGCTCTCACTTGGTGGGGTGTCTCTCTTCCCAGAGCTGAGAGAGATGAAGATCTCAGTAACCAAGAGTTGCTCTTTCCTGTAGAAGTAAACCATTCATTACCAGTAGAAACTGCTGGGCTCAGTCTAGGGGGTCACAGTGATCAGGCACAGCTACCCATGCATTGCATCAGTGCCACCCTTATTTTTACAGGTACTTCTATTATTTGGAGAACTGCAAGGGTGTGTGAGAAAAGGTGCATAGGTAGTCCAAAGATGCAGAAATAGAAATTCAGATAATTTATCATTCTTCTCTCTTGTGAAACTGCCCTCTCCTCAAGCTGTTGGCAGTAGAGTCAGCAGGTGGGGAAAGGAAATAGACTGTCTGCTTTTCCCTACATTGATTTATGTCTGTTCACTGTAAACAAGACAGTATATATAATAGATGCAGACTTTAATTAAACTGTTGTAAAATATGCAATTACAGCTACTAAGATCCCTTTCATGTCTGAACACATAAATGATTTCAGGATTTTTGATGAAACTTTGTAAGGGAGCTAGCTGGTTTCCAAAATATACGTTTACATGTTTGGTTTTATTTTTCTTAATCAAGAATGTCTTTAAGTGCATTCTATAAAAGTTTGCATATTACAAAGACCTGGACAATATAGGTGATGATTTTGTTTCTGTTTTAGTCTTTTAAAAATAATTAGTAATTTCTGAGGAGCAATAAAAAGGCAAAATTTTCTCTGTCATATGTATGATGTAGGCTTTTTTTTTTCAATGTGTGGGCCCATTGAATTATATGATATGCTAGAGATACCACTGAAATGATAAGAACGATTTACTCATACTCCATGCAATCATGTAGTTGCTTTTGATAAGCAATAAAAAATATTTCCTGTGTCTGTGATCTGTTAGCAAACTGCATGTTTTTGTTGTGTGGAATTCAAATGGCTTTATATTCCTATTAGTGTTTGAACTCATACTTCACCTTCAGCTGTTACTTAGATTTTGTAGCCAAAAGAGATGTCTTGCCCATAAGGAAGGTGATGAAAAAATATTTGTTGTAAGCCAATATGAAAATTAACTTGTTTAATATGAAACAATTAGGTAAATAAGCTTTTCCTCTTAACTCTTATTTCTTACCTGTTTTTTTTGGGTTTTTTTCTTTCCTTCCAAATCATTGTACAAAAGCCAGTGCAGAAAATGAGAGCAGAGCTGGAGATCGTGACTGATTTGTAGATAGCCCTTGTACAGATATGAGGAAAGGAATATAGCTCAGGAAGACTTCTGTCTTTCTCTCCAACACACGGAGCTCAGGCTTGCTCTGTGTACAGCTGGAACACAGTGCTGTCTCAGAGGCACCCAGCCTGTAAAGCCCCCAGTGCTCTGCCCCTGTAGCATCAAAGTTATACCTGTGTGTAGAACTTCATGAATTTGACTATGTCACTTAATGAGAGAGCACAGTACCAAAACAAACACAGAATTTCTAGGTTGTGTGATCCACGACAAATGCAGCCAGTGTTTCATTTATTGGCAGCCAAGGTTTGTTTCCTTTATGTGCAGCTGCTCAGAGCTGCAAAAGCATCTGAAGGGGGACCAGTAAATCCTACAGCACTCAAGATGACCTCATGTGACCGCCCATGTCTCTGCATCCTATTTTTCAATACTTTCATGGGCACAAGATAACTAATTTGCAGAGAATATGACTAGCTTGGGCCTTCAGCTGTGGCTTGATAAATTCTGCACAATGGAGAGGAGATGAACCTTTTTCTGTATGTGATGTGGCCTGGAAACAGAGCAGTACCTTTGTTGCATCACACCTACCCTAAGAACCCCAGACAACTTGTACTGGCTCTGCACAGAGCCAGCTCTGAGTCTTCCCATCCAGGGCATGATTAATCCACCTGGATTTGATTATAAATGGTTAATCCCCTTGGAAAAACTACAGATGATGTGAACTGCAGGGCTAAACCTGCTGCATAAGAAATATTATTCATTGACTCTAATAGCCGCTCATGAGATTTAAAATAGAATAGTCTGTTTTGCCAGGAAAATAAACAACTAAAAAAAATAAAATTGAATTGGGCTTTTATCTCAACCATAGATTACATCTAGAGGGATTTTTAAAAGTGGATTTTAAAAGATTAATTTAAAATAATCCCTACAGTTTGATGGGATTTAAAATTGTATTAATTTATTTCAAAAATGTATTCGAAGTCCTTTTAAAAAGTAATTTTCTTTGTTTTTCTGTTGCATAAAAACTTACCTTCCAATTTGTCATACCATTGGCCAAATGTTAGTTGATAGTTGTTTAATTTTCACTTCAGTTAATATTGATTCATAATGCTGTGCCATTAACTTCAGTCCCACATCTAAACATACATAAATTATGAGAAAAACATGAAAATACCAGATTTTGACCTGAGCCCTGGTGTTTTCTGTCTGATGGAATTAGAAACCCATCCTCCAAATATTGCTTTTATATCACTTTTTACACAGACAGAACTCAACAAGAAATGCTTTTAAATAAGTAAAACACTGGGGAACCACCTTTCTATTGTTTTAGTATTTCTTTTGTTACTCAAGGAAAGGTAATGAAAATGTTTTTATGGTGTTATTTGATGATTACCCTCCTTGTGAGGTTAGAAATGTTCCTAAAACACATTTAAAAGATGCTGGAAGTTGGAATAAAATGTAGGAAAGAATGTGCTGTGGGTCCTCTAAAGCCAGATTTCTTGAAGTATTTCTTCCAAATGTGTTAAACAAGCCTTCCTTGCACTCATGAATGTGTTCTTTCTGATTCCTACTAGGACTATAAATTTCATTTTTCCCCTCTGATTTCATAATGAAATGAGAGTTATGGATCATTTAATAGACATAAAGCTTGTAAGTAGGTGGAATTTAGGTGTGGGATAGCTAACAGTGAGGGGAGAAGTGACTGATGTGTGGATGGCACAAAGGTATTTATATTACAGTAATTTTGTGTTCTCTGTATGGTAAAGATGTCACCTGAGTTCCAAGACCTCTTCCTTCCGTCCTTCCTTCCATTTTCTTTTTCTTTCTGGAAAAATGAAAATCCTTTTCTGTGAAGGGTGAGAAATATAATTGGGAAGCAGGCTATTAGACAGGAAATTACATATAATTTTTTCTGGATGAACTCCTCCTTGGTGAGAAGAATAAGAAAACAACCCTTCGTACAGATTTTTGTTCAGAAAATAAAGAAGCATGTGGATAATTCTTTATGAAAACATGTTTGGATGATCCAGAGTATGAAACTTGGCAGAATAATGAGATATCATGTTTTATTCCCTTTACATTTTTTCCAGCTGAGAAGAGTAACAGTACCATGAGAGGTAAGTTCTTAATCAGTCCAGGAAAGGTGATGGAGTTCTAGCCTGCCAGGCTATTATTTTTTACTGAAGAGCAAGAGAATTGCTCTGTCTTGATGTTTGCAATAACTTAAAGGCCAACTAGATTGTTCAGTAATTTAGATTCCATTCACATAGGCAGAAAATAGTCTATCTAATTTGAAGGTATTTCAAATATGCTCTCCAATATCATGTATTTTTATAGGAATTTATAATTTTCTAATGACTCTTCTATAAGCAGATGCCTCCATGCCATTAATATGATTTTCTGCTCACAGTAGTTGTACAGACCCATTGGTTTTAGTGAGATATTTCAGTATTTATGTAAACATCCTAATAAAATGAGAATAGATTGTAAGGGTCTTTCCCTGTTATAAAATTACATCAGAAACACAATGAAAACCCCAAAATTATTTACTGCAGAGCAACCCCTCATTCCCTATCCATCACACATCCACTTCCTTAGTTTCCAGTCATGGAAAGAGGATCATGGAGGGAGAAAACTACACCTAGCTATGCTCACAGCCCATCCATGCCCTGTTGATTTTGTGGGATGGTGGGAGCCCTCTGCCTGGGCACTGGATTGCACCTCCTGTGCTGCAGGAAGAGTGAGGAGGTGCAGCACTCCTGGCTCTGGGGAATGCGTGGGTATTTTTTAGTACAAGACTTGTATGTTTCGCAAATTTAATATGGTTTTCAGCTATCATACTTGAACTTTAAACACTTGGTACTATTTATCATGAATTCTGTCATTATTAGCATCTTGTTGCCACCTGCTAAAGATCCTAAGTCATGGCTGATATTTCTTTGTTCTCTGTGCTTTCATAAGGCTTCCTTTCATTTTTTTCCATCCCTCTCAGTTTGCTTTAGAATATTTAATTGCTCTTAATTTTAATATTTTGCTTTTTTTCAATTAATGATGAATGCTTATTGTATTTGTAACAGCTGTTCATTATTTTGTACTGAACCAGAAGAGCTTGAGCTACACTTATCTCTTCATGATGGGGGAACTATGATTGATTAGATCTGGCCTCCAAATATCCCAAAGTAAGTAGTTTGTATTGAGATTCATAAACATTTTTCTATTAACATTTTCCCATTGATGTTGTTCCCAACCTTTCCTAGTCTTGAGCAAGCAAATGTTTTTACATAACTATATGAAAGTGTTGTCTGTTTCACTGGATTACAATCAACTCTGGATTACTGATATCCTGGCAAATATTTACCCTTGGATTAGAAGGGGAGTGGTATAGAAACATCCCATGCTGGATATTGGATATTATCTGTATTTCATAGGAGCTCTAACAATATTTTACTTTGGCTTCTGTGAGATGCTTACTAATGTCTCAAGTCTCCCCACATTTGAAACTTTCCACAGGTTTTGTGTACCTTTGAGTTAAGTGTTTCTCTCCAGTGTGACTCTCTTAATTCAAGAGACCTGTCCATGCCAGTGCTCCTCCTGCTGGTTAGCACTCTGATCATGAATGTTAGAGATTGCAATTAAGCCGTTCAGATTTCTCAGAACCTGCAGATAGCTGATGTCCTTCTCTCTCCTCTGTTTCCCCTGAACTATGTAGGTGCCCACCCCTTTTACCCACTCTCCATCCAGTGATTTTAGCCATCACACTACTAGGCCTGTGGGCTTTATGGGGCATCATTGTACCAAGGGGAATTTTAGCACTGCTCAGGGTACTGACTCATCACATATAATCAGATTGCTTTCTGAAATTACTTCATTCTTTGAAAGGGGTTGAGTTAATACTTCTCTGCTGTGCTAGACTCCAGGGCACCCTTCTATGCTCTATGTACAACAAATGTCTGCTAGAGGCATTGTGATTTTAGTCAGTTAACCTAATTCCACTTATGGACTAAATCTTCTCTTTGTCACTCCCATTTATTCGAGGAGTCCTCATCAGAGTGGGGAGGAGGGTTTAGTAGGTAAGCAGGTTTTGAGTTTACACCCTCCCTTCAGAAATAACATTTAACTCAGGCATTTGCATCATGTAATGTAGTCTTTGTGTACACAGCTCTGTGTCAGACCTTGTGGCCTCTGGTGAACCATAGTTAGAGATTTTCAGAACAAGTGCCCATCTTTGAACTTCAAAAGTCCTCTGGGAATACAGGTAATCTGAAGCCCAGAGCTAGTAGTTTATTAGCAATGTTATTTCAATTTCATTTGAAACAATTAGAGAAAAATAAAATTGAAGTAACTAAATAAAGAAGTAGCTACCCAAAGGACATACATACAGTAAAAAATTGATTGCTTAGGAGAGATCGAATTTTTCCATCTAATCCTTCTAAAACTTGGGGTGATTTGGCACAGTTTTTCTGAAAGATTAGTACTTTTTATGTGTGCTCCTGAAGCCTACATTACTGAAAGTTTCAGCAGAGATTAGAAGGATACCCATAGTATAAAATGTTAATATTAGGACAGTATATTCCAAACCAACATATAAGAATGTGTTTTCCAATTGTTTTGTGGTTTTAGGAGTTGTTTTGCAACCTATTCTCAACTTTCTCTCAATTCCTGTATTATAAGCAATTTAGTTATCTATTTCCTTATGAAAGCACACACTAAATTTTCAAACCTTTTTATTTGCATTTAGATATTACTATGACAGAGCTTAATGACAGAGAAGTTTTATTAATCAGTGTTAATAATGTACACTGCACACTGAATTTCTTGTGTCTTTGGTTTTAGATTAAACTGAATCTTTTCACAAGAAAGTTATTTCACAAGAAAACTAAAAGTCCTTAAAGCAATGTTTTGTTCTTTATGACATATGAAATGAGAAATCATGATAGATACATTATATCATGATGAGGGTAGTTTCTTGAGAAATTTTGCAGAAGTAGTTAATTTTAGGTTTACTTGATGGATGTATATACAAATCATATTGCAATATAAATAAGAGTTAATGTCAAAACAATTTACCTTGAAAGTGCTTTTCACTTGCAGACTGCAATTCCGAATGCACGGAAACTATAAGAAATAATACAAAAAAGAGTCTATTCATGATGGGGGTAAGTGTTTTGATATACACCATTCAATGATGAGCCATTCATTATCATCAGTAATTAAAGAATTTCTTTCATTAGTGGGTATAAATGCATATATATGTATATATATGAAATGGTGTTATATGAATCACATCAAAGAGCAATTCTTACCTAATATTAAAATTCAGAGGTCCAGAGCCCTCTTTACAGTTAGTTTTAATAATATCCTGATTGCAAAACAGATGATTGTAGTCAATAACTCTCTTATTAAAATTACTTTGAGAGTTTCAAACCGCAGCAAATCATAAACCAATCTTCATTTGGTTTGAATTATTCAAAAGGAAATGAGACCTAGTAGAATGTTCCTGTCTTCTGAATGTGGCATAGAGGCAATGAAAGAGCACTGTTTAGTTCAAACTGGTACTGTAACTGATTTACACTATCAAATAAAGTGTGCTTCACATTTCTTGTTGCATAGATGTTAATGTATATCATGAACTCAGCTCAGTTTGTGTCTGCGTGGATTAAGTCCAACAAAAGAGGCATTTCTGTAAAGCTGTCAGGAAAACAAACCTGTTACCACATAAAAACACATGCAGCACTCTGAACACTTTAGTTTAATGAATTTATTTTGCTGTGCTTATCCCAAGCTGTGAGGCAGTGGACAGTGATTTATAACTTGCAGAGCCATAGGCCTGATAGGGTGATGAAGAACCATTTCTTCTCATTATGCCAACGGAGTTTCTTTTAATCTCTTCTCTTATTCTCTGTTCATTGTTTGCCCTTGGCATCATCAGTCACCAGGCAGTGCAGTTTACAAACATTGTTTTGGCTGGCAGAAAATAAATTGGTCAGCCAATGATGTGAAATCTATCAAATTCTTACAAAGTGGCATTTTGAAATCCCTATTCGAGCTGATCCATACTTTAGGTAACATTTTACTTCTAAGAAATAGATCCTTCTCTCCTCACTCATTACTCAGAGCAAGATGCTTTTCCTTTAATCTTTCAGAAGTCAAAGGCTGACCAGCTTCCAAGGGCTGTAGAGACTAAATCGTTTATCTCCCAACTTTTTTTGCTTTTGTTACAAAACCCACATGGACAACTCTATGAAGGCATAGTTGAGCAGTATTTCTCATTGTGGGTAACCAAATATGAATAACAGCCAACATGGTGAAATTAGCTGAACTTCACTGTTGAAAGGAAAACATATAAACCAGAAAGGTGACAGGAGCAGGTCTAAAACCAGAAACAAACAATGTGTCGTGTTTATCCACTTGGCAATATCCACACGAAGTAATTTAAACTATAAAGCTCTGTTTGTTTGAGGGGTTTGGAATAATCCACAAGTAAATCAGTTGTCTGCAAATGACTGAAGCTGCTGAATTGGAAATTATGTGCTTATATATTTTATCTTAAAAAAATAAATAAACCTGGATTACAAATCTGAAGAGAAGTAGATACGCTGGTATGGCTGTCCTTAAATAACTGAGCTATCTGGTAGAGCTGTTGTGACCATAATGTGACTAGATGCACACTAGAATGGAGACATGAAGAAGATTTGCAGAATATGAAGGCTGAAAGGGACGTGGTGCTTTTAGTGCCATACATACATGAATTTTAGACTCTTGGGACAAAGTCTTGAATAATATCCCAGAGCTATCATTATTGCAAACTAGGAGATCAGAGACTGAAACTAACAAAAAAGTAATTTACTCTGCTAGTCTCCTACATCTGTATTTTGATGTGTGTTAGAATGATTTGAAGTATGACGGGGCTTTTTTTATGGTAGCCATTGTAAATTGATGAGCCTGAAGTTACTGCCAGGTCTGAGTTTGAAGGTAATTATGAAAGGAAAACATTTTTTCGGTGTTTTGACCTTTCCTATGCTCATGTTAACTGGATTTACTGTTTATAGCCCACACAGTGGTGATAGCAATGATTAAAGTCTTCCAGAAGGAACCTAAGGACCTGAATGAGATTTTTCAAGAGTTTTGCTCTACACAAATTTCTCATAAGTGTCACTAATTATTTACCATCCGTAACTGGAAATTGAAATGTGAAGAAGAGCCGGAAGTCATAATGTTCTGAGTAATATTTCTTAATTTTGTAGTAGCTTATATATGTGTGTCCCATGCTCCTTTTTTTTAATCGGCCTGCCCTGGCAATGCCAGGATTGTGAGGTATCCCAAAGACCAGGCTGTAGGCAACCCATGCCGTGTTCATATGTATCACACTGTTCAGTCTCCACCTGTGACACATGCCTTGCCCTGCTGTGCAGAACTGGAGGTTTTAAGCTGATCTAAACCCTCCCAACCTGCAGAAGGCTGAGCTGTGGGGTGCTGCAGGCTCAGCACAGAAGACTGCAGTGCTGTCAGTGCCAGAGCCCTGGAAAGATAGGTCAGGAAGGAAATCTCTTTCATTCTTATGTGAGTCCCATGGTTTCTACCTGTCTAAAGTGGGTCAAAACCAAAATAAACTCCCTGATCCTAATTCTGTAATTTATTTTGATCTCCAATATTGTGATCAAGTCACAGAAGCCAAGTGTCTAAGAACATGCAAGTCCCTCAAGGAGCAGTAAAGAGTTTAGATGNCCCCGAAACTGCATCACTTTCTGAAATGCCATCAGCAATCAATAATTTTGCTTTGCTCTCTTTGGTGTAACAAATATTTGCAGAAGGAAAGATTTGACTGAAAGTCTGTCCCTCAGAATGACAAAATTCAGGATGAAAAATACATTTCCTGTAAAAAAATAGGGGGCTCTTTAGTCCTTTTAAAGTAGCAAAGTGGGGAAGTGTCTATTACTCTTGGTAAGTTTGATTAAGTGCCATATCTCTCTTGTTCCTTTTCTATAAAGTCATCGGACTGTCACAGCTGTCACAGATCTGGCTATCCAGCTGTCTAAAGTATTTGTTTTAACAAATGACTTTGTGCTAAGGCAGCCTCCTCAGGCAGTGAAGTTGTTAGATTCTTAAATTACTGTTTGGATACTTACGAGATTGGCTGCTGATGTCCATTCAATTTACTTTTTATCCTTCTGTGAGCACGGTAATTTTTACTGGGTTGTTTTTAAATTTTTTGAGGAATTTTGACAGCTACTTTTCTGGTCCTCCACAGGATCAGCAACTCTGCAGATGACTTTCTTTCTGGAAATGTTTGAAATGAGTGAATACTTATTGAAGCTTTCAAAGTATTTCAAATAATTCCTTGTACAGTTAAGTTTGTATGACTCCTTCTTTATTTTAAAATGAGTATTCTTTTTAAAACAACATTTTAAAAGGCCATTTTTCCCCCTTGAGTACACATCTCTCTTAACTCATCGTTTTCATCTTACAGGTTTGCAAATGATACAGGCAATTACCTCTATGAACTTCTGAGATGTATAGCAGACAGATACAGATGAGGCTGTTGAAATGGTTGATTTATTTTTCTTAGGCTATGGAGCAATATTTTTCACAAACAGCCCTAAGGAAATAACTGATTGTTACAGGGCTTTACCTGTTTCCTTTTTTGACAGTAGGCAGAGCTGGTAGTCCTGCAGAAGATAACAGATGAGTTCAGCTGTCAGACAGATGTCCCTGAACAGTCTTTTCGCTTTTTCATGGGAAACCTTGCTCTGGTCATCATTCTTTGACTTTTGGTGGAGCAGCTGTTGATGGATTCCTTTGAATTGAAGGTAGAGTCAGAGCCAACATCTTCCTTCCTTTTGAAAGAGGATTTCTGGTAGGATTTCTTTATCAAATTGAGGTGCTTCTGTGCTAAGGGACATCTTAAAAGTAATTAATCTTTCATTGGTACACATATTGAGGTCTTAACATAGCTATGACTTCATCCACATTTAGTTCTTGTAGAGGTATGAAGAAAGACCATTTTTCTCTCTATATGAGTAAAGATTGGGTAGGGGAAGAAAGATTAGCTTCAGGATCTGAGTTACTAGGTGCTAATTCTCAGAAGCATGCTAAGTCCTTTACAAATAAATAACTGCAGTCTCACTTCTCCAAGGGTTTTATTCTGTGTAATATATAAGAGAGTTATTTAGATCTAAAGAGATTGTAGCTGCCATGATGTTGAATTGCCACGTTTCAGTCATATCCTTCCCAATAAATATAATATGCCACCCCTTATTTAAACGTGGAAGTGTAATTTGGCAGCAGCGTACATGCTGCTATTGGTTCTAGAGTCACAAAGTCTTTGTATCTGCAATTTTGCAGGGGACCACTCTTTAGTCTGCTGTGGGCATTGAAACAGCTGAAAGTTCTTTGGATTCTCTATATGGTGGGATTTATTACCTTACTATTCAACATCTGTTTTTCATGCAACATATCCCTGTGTCTGCAGGGAAAAATCTATATTAAAACTTCAGATAAAACTTTCTGGCTAAAGTTACATAAAGTCTTGGATTTAGAGCTTCCTGAGTACATCTATATATAAACAGCATCAGCCTGTGAAACCTTTTACATCTATTGTATATTTTTATTTTGCTAATCATGATTAACATTAACATGATTAAAATCTTTTAATCAATTTATGAACACCACTAGAATTACTGTTAGAATTAAGGACTCTTTGCATGTGTTGAACATTTCAACATGACACTAGAAACAGTAGTTTCAAATCCTTACAGGCTTTTGAAAGTTTCTCCCTTTTTTATTCCTTTCTTGTACGAAAGGGATACCTTTTGAAGATTCATGCTTTCAAGGAAATTAGTATTCTTCACATCTTCCTATCACTGTCGAAAAACCATGCAGCTCTTCCTCGAAGAAAGCCATTGTAGACTATTTAAGTTAGCTGATTATTAAAAAACACAACATGGAAGAGTGATCATTGTGCTTTTATAATGACTTCTTTCCTCATGGTCTGTTATATTTCTGCCTATTTTAAGCTGTGCTGAAATGCCTTCTGTATTTTGCCCCTTTTAGTCAATGTGCCTTTATTCTACTTCCAATCTTCCATCACCAGTCTGGTCCCATGCCATGTTTGTAGGACAGCAATATATCTGAGTTCATAGCCACAATAAGTTTATCAAGTAACAGGTAAAAAAAAAGAGAATTGAGAAAGGTCTTGTGAAGAGCAGGCGAAAGTTCTTCAGTGTTAGCCTGGCCTTCCCACCAGCAAACACTTGATCTGCTCTTGCCTCACTTGTTCCTATCCTGTTTGAAAGATATAATTGTAAAACTAGTTGAGTCTCAATTTTTTAAAACAACATAAGTCAAGAAATTGAAAGACTGCAAATGAAAACCACCTGTAAGCTTCCTTCACAATAACCTTCATCCTTCAGAATATATATTTAAAAAAAATAAAATTGGTGTTCTATCCATTTCTCATAATAAGCTTTCCTATTTGCATTTCAGTCATTTTGTCTTACTGTGCTTTTTAGCAATACTATATTTTTATGGGTTATGTATTTGTATGTGAGAAGATAAATATTTCAGTATAAAAATATCAATCAGTATCTTCTTTGAATCTTCTTTAATCTCTTTCCTTGAAGGTTTGAACATTCAGCAAGGATTTTTTTGTTTTGTTATACTTTGTTTCCAAAGTCAACAGGAAACATCTCATAAAAATACAATTTGTTTTGTAAGTTTAATGCTAGGAGTTATTATTTACATGATGTATTATGTTGGGAAAAGATAGCAAAAATTAATGACATTAATAATTCTTCTCATAAATCATACTGTAAAGAAAATAAAATAAAAAATTCCAATAAAATCAGTTTAAAATATAACTGATACACCCTGAGGTGTCTTTTAATTACTTTTGCTAAGCAAGGAAATGAATATGGTAATGTCATAATTCCAGTAATATTTGCCTGGGTGCTTGACCATTTGTTTGCTAAAGAAATTGTTGTATCCCTGTGGCAGGCAGGGTCACACAGATGGAGAACATCCCTACAAGACCTGTACAGACTGTTGACACAAAGTAGGCTTTTCCTGTGGAAAAACTGACAATTGCTCTGGAGTGAAATTTCTATACCCTTCACTTTTAAATTGAACTGTCAGCAGGCACTATACTTAACAAGCCTACTTTATATGCTATTCATTAGATGTCTGCTAATAAATGACTGACAAGGTAAATCTGAAAGATTTCATCAGTGATCTGTCAAAACGCAGCATGATTAACTCTCAAAACTTAGAAGCTACTGTCATGAGGGTTGTCAGTTTGAGTTCATTTGTTTGCTTCACTTGGTTTGGCTGGCAAAACCTATCTTTGTTTAAAATCATGCCTCTGGGACTATCTGCCTGGTTCATTTTGTCTTCAGAATGGCTTTCTACCCAGTGCCAGAATCACGTACTTCTCACTGAAATGTTATTGGAGCAGATAGACATGACATCTGGGAAAGCCACAAGTCTCTTTATTATGGTACCCTCTCCTAGCCTGCACAAGTGTATGATTTATCCTTTAGTGTGTACCACTCACACAGATCCATTTCAGAAGCCAGAGAAGGATTAGTTATGACACCACATTGGCTTCTGTTTTCAAAGTTCATTGGAATCTTAAGATTTTACACTGATTCAAGTAATTTTGAGTCAAACCTTTGCCCATGGTGTTTTGTGAAGGTGGTTTCTAGACTCTAAGATGTTCTGCTATATGATGTAGGAGCTGTGGTGATTGTTGTGCACTGCAGAGGGATCTAAAACTCGTGCTGTGACGTTCCTATAACCTTTTGCAAGGTGTCTTTAAAAGAACTGTTCTGGAGAGAGCCAGGTGCAAAGTCCAAGCAGAAACCAGAGTACAAACCAACAGCTGGGCAATCGGGTAGATTTTGGTTCTTGCAGGTGAGATCATTCCCTGATCTTCCTTTGTTATGAGTGTATATCTCTCACAGACACATGCAGCCATATCCACTACAGCATCAGTGTATCAATACACCCTATCAACAAAGTGTCTTGTACAAAAAATGCTGCATGTAACCTGCTCTGAGATAGAACAAGGAGGCCAAAATAGAATTAAACATTGATGCATTTCCCATTCTATCTCTGGCTGACAAAAATAACTCGGTAGGAGGCTAAGTCCAAAGTATTAAGTGCTCAGCAGGAGCCCTTAAAATCCCTTTAAACCAGTTAAGACATAATAATCTTTTTTCTTTGTTGGATTTATTAGATTCTGTTCCATAGTGTGTACTGATTCTTCTAGTAGAGAATCTGCATGGGGAACAAAAGAGAAGGTCCTATACTAATTGTAGAAAAGTTGTGTTTCACTTTCATTTAATCCAGAAATTATTTGGCTTAGGTGAACAATTACAAATTGTTCACATGGAAACTTATTAAGAAATTAAAAATTATTCCTTCTTTTTCTAGACAGGCTGTAGCATTAGGAAGTAGGTAACTTACAGGTCAAAAAATATAGTCTTGTCTTTCTCAGGATTTTGGAGTAAGTGCCATATTTAATAAGTTAAATTGCTGCATTATGTCAGAAAAATGCGAAATTTTAATTTATGTTTTCAAGTAGTATCAATCTATATTTGCTTTTTATTTTTAGTTTTCCAAGTAAAGTAGTTAGGAACAGAGATTTTCAGTTTTTGCATCTTTCACCAAATGTCCTGGCCTGCCTTTTCATCTATGGTTTTTAAAATTTATAATTCAGTTTTCACTCTTGAAATAAGATACTGCTACAATCTTGTAAATAAGGGATAAAATACTAAATTTTTGAGCGGTTCATCATCCAGCCTTTAACTTTCTAAAAAGTGAAAATATTTCATCATCTTTTCAAACATTCATTAATTCAGCAGGATTACTTGTGCTGAAATTAAGCATGCATGTAGCTCTTTTCAGGGATTAGACTGACAACTCACACCTTTAAAATCCAAGCCTTTCTGTGGGGGCACAATGTTTCCCCACCACTCCGCATTCCTTCTCTCGGGCTGTGCTGTCTGCAGCACGGATAGACAGCAGGAGACAGCTCTCCTTTGCTTTTTGTTAGTTTTTAGCTAGCTGAGGCAGAGAATTTCCCTAGACTGTGGGGTTTTTTTTCTTTTTCTTGTTCAAACCTTCTCTGGACTGAAAACCCAGAAGAACACTGGGAGCTCACACCTGTGGCATTTCCCAGCACTGGAGGGACTGGTAAGAGACTGAGTGAGCTGAGCTACACCCCATGACAAGGACTTTCTGAATCTGCCATCTCTTCAGAACAGAAAGAGGTTTTATTGTTTAATATTATTCATTTTTTGTGCTTGTGAGTGCTTTGCTTGCTGAATAAACAGTTTTCTTCCACTTTTCTCCAAGAAAATCTTTTCCTGAACTGGTTCAGGGAATCTACTTTCTAGAGAGACTCCATTCAGAGGTTTCCTCCCAAAATTTGCCCTAAACCAGGACAGCAACATCAGCCATTTCCCTTAGGATTCAGGGCTAGATCTCCTAGATCTATGTAAATAGATTTATGGGCATTCAAATTCCTCAGGTTGCCATGAACCTGATCTTTACTTACAGTGGGAAGCACTTTGCTCCCCCAGTCTCCATCCTACTGTTCATCCTCTCAGGAGATATGGGAAGAGAGGTTGCCATTGAAGACTGAGGCAAAAAAGTTATTGATTATCTTAGCTTTCCCCTAGTCCACTGTTACTGGTTTGTTACTGTTGTTTTTCAGAGGGGTGCACCTTCCTTCACCTTTTTTTTTTTATGGTTAACATACCTATAGAAGCTGTTCTTGCTATTGTTTGAGTCCCTTGCCAGGTTCAGTTCCAGTTTCTCCTTGGTCCTCCTCACCCCTATATAACCAAACTTTATCTCTATACTCTATACTCTTTTTTTGCATCCACTGCCTGTGTATTTGCTCCTTTCCTTTTACTTTGACCAGTAGTTCCCTACTCAGCCCTGCTGGTCTCTCACCTGATTTTTTGCTTGTGGGAATTGCCAGTTCTTACCCTCTGTGGAAGACTTCCTTAAAGATCTGCTGTTTCCACCCCCTTGTCCCTGAGGGAGGTCTCCCAGTGGATCCTATTGACTATATGCTTGAAAAGCTGGAAGTTTGCTTTCCCAAAGTGCAACTTTAATTTCACACCTTTCTGAGCCATATCCCTCAGGACTGCAAACTCCACCAATGCCAATCTCCACCACAGCCCAGGCTGCCCCCACTCTTGGTTCCTCCGATTACCCACCTTACATTGGTCAGATCCAGTACTGAATTCCCTCTGGCAGAGCTGTCTGTTGGCTGGCTCAAGGAGTTATCCTCCATGCATTCCAGGAGTGTCCTGAATTGCCTTCAGCTTGCTCTGCTACTTTCCCAGCAGGTGTTGGGGTGGTTGAAGTTCTCCAGCAGGACATGAGTAACTTTGATTACCTTGTTTGAGACTTGGCCTTAAATTGTGTTTCTTATCTCAGTAATGCTGCCTGTTAAGTCCTTCTAAATATAGTTGGAAAAGCTAAAAGACCATGTATCATCAGTGAACAGAGAAACATAAAATCATCTTTGCTTCCTCTCAGCAAATCTGGACGTTAAATCAGGCAGACCCCCAGCTGCTTTACATTTCTATCTTAAGAAATAGAAATGTGATACATGCTGAGAAACTCTGACTGCAGGAAGCTGTTAAAATAATGAGCAATTTATTTGAAGGGATAATAAGGGTTTAGATCTGACTGTCTGCAGTGAGGAAAAACAAAAATAATACAATTAAAGTATATGAAATCACAGTGGTGTGAGATCAGTGTGAATGAGGTCAGAAATAGAGGTTTTTAAATATATTTCCTGGTTCAACTGTATTGATAAAATAAAAATTTTCAGGTAATATAAAAATGATTTGTATTAGGAAAACAAAAATTTTTGACAGTATTTCTTTTGCTTGTGTTTACTTTATTGCATGTATCTGAGATCTCTTCCTTTTACCCCTGTTCACCTTGAAATAGACATCATATTCAAATGATCCCATTAAAACCTGTGATGTTCACTGATAATGTCTGAAGGGCTCAACCTTCAACTAATATGAGTTGGTTTTGAAAAAGGTCTACATTAGCTTAAAATATAACTTTTTAAATTTAAAACAAAGTTGCTTTTTTCCTAGATACAATCAATTTATGCAAAAATTGAAATATAAATTCTTCTACTTTACTATGCATTTAAATCCTCTTATAGGTGTCTTGTCTATCAAAATCCCCACAGAGTATATTTTTATATCTTTATCTGTTGGCGTTATGAAAAAATTCTAGGGAGTAATTTTGTCATCCTTTTATTCTCTGGATAACAGCAAATGAAAATGCTGGATCAAAGTATTCTACTTTTATCTAGCTAAAAGTTAGAATAATCTATAATATAAAAGCTAAAGCATTCTTTTTAGGTTTCATCAGGTCACAATGGTGGTAATTTCTACTTCATTGTGTAATGTACTGTCATGTCACCTCAGATACATTGGGAAAGGATTTGGCATGGTGTCACCTGAGATCATTATGGTCAGGACTTACTATACCTAGCTTACAGGGGGAAAAAAAGACAGTTTTAGGAAGACATTGGGGAGAAAAACCTCAGGTTTTGGTATTTCTCATTTGGAAACACAAGAGCATTTCAAATCACGTTATGGTTAAATTAAACTAGTATGTATCACAGTGGTGTAAGGTCCACCCTTCATTAAGAACTGTTTCACTTTTTAGAGAAAAAAGCTTGATTAAAGTAGGAAAGATTTTGTTCTAATTACTAGAAAATGTTGCCCAGAGGGAAGACACCATGTATCTCTTTCTCAACATTCTTGTAAGGAATTAAAATCGGAATTTTATTCTTGTATCTCATGAGACATTATTTGTTCTTTCAGATATTTCTAAATTGAGTATTCCAGTATAAGACTGTTATGACAGTTTTGTTCTCATTTTCCCACCCTTCCCAAATCGTCTTTCACTTCACAACTTTTGGACAGGATTGGAATCAAAATTACTTTAAAAAAAGTCTCCATGAGATAATTCTTTCTGTATTCTAGCCTGACACAGAAAGCAACAAAAATTTCACATATCTGGATTTGCATGATTATAATGCATATTTAATGTAATAATTTTGCTTGGATACTTTTGAACATGTATTGTTAAGAAGATATAGACCCACAGAAGTAATCTTGTGAGTTAACATAATTATTGTACTGTAAGGTATAAATACAGTATAAAGTTATTGTCATTCTTAATATACACAAAATTACCAAATCCAGTCCCAAATCTCCAGATGGAAAGGCCTTAATGTTCTTTCCTTATAAAGAACCATTTGCTTTGTATGATCATCGTAAGGATATCAGCTCTTGCTTCTCACTCCTTTGTGTTATTCTGCTGGTGTAAACAATCCTAAAATGCACACATGACCCATATTCCTGAAGTTATTGTGTTATATATATATCTCAGTCAAATTTATATCTCAGTGGTAATTTAAAATTTTGGCATTAGTTGCAGCTGATAAGAATCCGTACCTTTTTTATTCTCCTTGGTAGTCTGTGCAAGTCACCTTAAGTAAGGTTCTACATGTTGGGTAATACAAATTCGAAAACAAAGCCTGGTTTTGTCTAGGCAGCTCATTTCAAGCTAATTGTAAATGAAATAAGTTGGCACAAGCAACTCCTTCTGTTTTTGTGAATCATTCTTCTTACCAAATCAAACTAAACTTGAAAATCATCTGTTCACAGGATGACAAAGAGCTGAAAGTTTTTCAGGTTAATGTGACACTGTTCTGACTTCTATTCAAGCTTCTGTTTTCTGGTGGAGAAAAGGTAAGAGCCCACTGGGAGAGGAAACAAGGCTTGGGGATTATTGATTTGTTTATTTGTTTTCTTTTTTTAAATATATCTATTTATGCAAGTACCAAAGAAATAACTTTTAGAATACCAGCTAATCCCAAAGTCTTGAGAATAAAGTGACAAAAAGTAATTTTTTTTCTGCACAGGTGTTTCATGGCAAACACAGCAGGAACAAGAGCAAAGCAATAATTTGTTCAGTTCAAGAGATCTGCTAGTCTGCTGATAGGGTCACCAGAAATATTTATAGCTGAACAGTAGCAGCAGAGATCTTCACATTCATTTTTTCCAGCTTAGCAAATCATATTCTCTAAGATCTGTATCTTTGCAGCCCTAATTCATAAATATGTTTAATTTTTAAACATGCTTCTAAATTAATTTTTTATAAGACTATACTACTTCATGAATGAAAAATGTTCTGTGCAGCAAAATCAAAGGCAGTCTGAGTGCCACACAGATCTGTGGACAGACTAATAGATGAATGGAAGATGACTATTGTGTATGGATTTGTTCTTAAGACAACTCAGTTATCAACAGAGTTTATATTACATAGATTCTTTTTATATCTTCTACTAGTGGACATTCATCCACTATGTCTGCAATGCTGTATAGCACAACCATTACCAAAATATCAACTTATTAAAAAATTAATGAAATGTGCATTTTTAATCTTCAGATTTCGGGGACTTCATTTACTCATTACTGAGTCATGTAATGCATCGATCCTTGTTGTGGCAGTTATATATGTGGAATAAATAAGATACAAATCACAAAGGGGTGAATGAGTTCTGTGGCAACAAAAAAGTACACTGTTAATGGCTGCTGTATGCACCTCTGGGCTTCCACACTGTTAAAAGCCTGATTTTTCCAGCTTACATTTTCAGAAACATTTAAAAAATCCAAGATAAGTAGAAATATTAGAATCCTTCAGCATATAATCTGAAGAAAAGACATTGTTTAAAGCCCAGTCATTGCCAAGGCTAGTGTTATGGTGCCTGTGCTAATTATTTTATTATTTTCCAGGAGACATCAGCTCTATTTAAGAACCTGTATTTAACATATAGTTGTGGTTTTTTATTTATGCATTGATATATGTGCAATAAATGGTACCATATTACTATTTAAGTATATATACAGAGCATGAAATTCATATAATCAAACTAGATGTGTAAAACTAAGTGTTTTTCCCTCCACACACTTGAGAAACTGCTTATAGGCAGAGTTAATGGATCCTTAGCCATGTAGCTGCTGAAAAAATAAAAAAGGGCAGAAGTTTTTATGTGTCTTTCCCTACCCTCAGAGTTTGCTACTAGCCAGCTCCAGATCATTGCTCTTAATTCACTCTGAATCTGGATCTAACAGACACCTCTGGATTCTGTGAAGGCAAAAGAAGGTGAGGTTCAGCACATAGACCATTTTAACTGTTTAAAAACTCTGGTTTCATTTCTGAACCATTTCTGGACAGAGAGATGCAAATTAAAACTGGGGATAATTTAACTGTTTGCTCCTTTTTTTGTTATTTATTTATTTATTTTATTAATTACTAAAATATTACTCGTCCAAAACATAAATTTGCCATTCTTGTGCTAAAAGGAGACAGGAAACTGTCTTTTGCCAGTAATTACTGGCAGCATTATTACTGTGCAAAGTTGCTTTCCTTTAATCTGTAGAATGGTGGGAAATCTTGTCATCCTGGAAAGTTTTTCCTACCACAGATAAGACTGGTCTTACTGGCCCTTCACAGTGTGCCTGCAAACAGCATTTCTGCTTTAACAGAACAAGTGTGATGGCTACTAATGCCTTACCTATCCATGGAATTGACCTGTAAGTCTACAGCTTGATGGATGAGTGCAAAGTGACTCCTCGACCAAAGGAAGATCAAGGATCTGTGGTGGTTTTGCTGGTCTCCAAGGCAGAGTGTGTACATCAACCTAATGTGTGAAATTGCAGGGGAATACATGCTTACAATGAACTTGTGTGTTTTAGAGAGGCAGAGCAATGTATACATAAAAGTTTTGTAACTATAGAAGAAGGCAAATCAGAAAGGAGATGATTCAGTAATGAAAGGAAACACAAGAAAATTCTAGTCTTGTTTCTAACACCTGTTTGTAACTTAAAATGGTGATATATCTGACCAAACACTTGTATATTTAGACACATCTAAGGGTGCTAGGTCTTAGGGAAATCAAGGACACCAAGACTTGCAGCAGTGGTTACTCTAAAATGTTTTTGGGTGAGAAGAAACAATCATTTTAGATTCAACCAGAAAAAATGGATTGGCTAAAAAGCTGTAGTTTCTGAAAAAAATAAAGGCTAGATATGCATTGTGAAGTCAGAGAATAAACATTCTGTTTCTTACATTATTTTGATCTCCTTTTAATTCATCTAATATTCCCTGAGACTGTTCATATCCAGGTTTTATAGAAAGAGGAGAGATACTACTGATCTAATGGAGCTTGTTTTTGGAAATTCACAGAACATGGTCAATTCATGCACACACATAAAAGCAAGAAAGCTCTTTCTCCTTATATAGACAAGAAAGAATGCTCCTGGATATCATATTGTATAGATCTTCATTCTTTTCAGTTTCAAAGAACAGAAAAGTATTAAAAATAAAACCTGACCACTGAGTTAGCAGTAGCATTGATTTAAAAAAGCAGCTTTCTGGGAAATCTGATTTTGTTTGTTTTTCTTTTCTATTATGACTTTTTCTAAGGCTGTAGGATTAGTGACTGGGATATATCTGGAGTATTTGTAGAACACTGTGACTTTTGTAAATTACTTTGTATTGTATCTCACAGC
Source organism: Toxostoma redivivum (assembly GCA_013397375.1). Lineage (NCBI taxonomy): Eukaryota > Metazoa > Chordata > Aves > Passeriformes > Mimidae > Toxostoma > Toxostoma redivivum. The sequence continues at coordinate 638,358 of VXBI01004598.1, read as the reverse complement.
AACTGATTTGAATAAATAAATAATCAAAATTGGTTTGGCCCGTAACACTTAGCCCATGAGCTCCAAACTGGCTACCAGACAAAGGCTACTGATGAATGGATGCATACTGAATTGCAGAGGGAAGCCAAGTAGTTATTTTGGGGCAGTCTGTACTTATGCCAGGCCTGGTTGTGATTCATTGTTTCTTCAGGTTTTTTATTATAGCGATAACCAAATGAGCATAATAAATCTGGTTCCTTTTTGATAAAAATTGTCTTGGTCATAAAGTATTTTCCCAGTTGGGCTGGGTTTGGCAGTCTCAATGGAATAGAGGAAGGAAAACAAAAGCTTTGTTGGAGTCAGTCCCTTCGAGGTTAGGCTATGGATGAGGACTGCTGACTGGGCAGCAATAGGGGCTGCAGTTTTATTGCTATTGGCACAACTTGTCTCAGACATCAAACTGGCCTGTGGTAGTTTTGGGCCATGGATGTTTCTTTACAGCTGTTTCCTCTCTGTTTCATGAGGTTACTCTGGGAGGGAGTGGATTAAAACATCTGAGTTTAGCTGTATGCTTCCAAGTGCCTACCCTCTCTTAATGTGAGATGGAGACCTAGGCAGGACAGCCAAGAGAACAGCTCAACTCACCCTGAAGTAAATACTGGGGTTTATTCACTAGTGATGTGCTGAGCAGGTCTTCATTGTAACTGGAGTTTAGATATTGCACAGAGGGGTCATCTCTGTTCATTCATCATCCTTTCTGAAATGAACCCTAACCCCCTTTTCTTAGATGCTGTTGTGAAGCAAACAAACAAAAAAAATGGCAGAAATATTTCAGTCTGACAAATATGCACCATTCATAGACTGGGACTTGGCTGTACTTCCCTGAAGTAGGTCTTGGAGAGCCATATTCACAGCTTATGTGATTAAAGGGCAGGCCTTAATACTGATAGTGTTGCAGACAATATTTCAGAGCTTTGTGACTCCCTGCTCTGAAGCTGAGAGCCTCTCATCTCTATACTTAGCCTGACTGTCATAGAAGCTGAGATACCATGTTTCCAAATGCATCACTGAAATATTTGTGAGTTAGAAATAATTATAGAATCATCTGTCGTTCACTACTGATAGTAGCTAGAGACATCCTATTCCCAAAAACAGGCCCAAAAGAGAACTAGAATTTGGATAAAAATTGCAAGTCTAACCTATGTTCAGAATAATCCTACCACTAAAAATGAGAAATATGATTTACAGGATTAGACTGCTTTCTAAACTTTGCCAGCAAGAATGGCAACATCACATGCAGTAGAGCTCTTTTGCATAAATATCACTGATCAGCCACCAAAACTAAACACTGACTGCTCATAAGTGTGGGGAACTATGAAACAATCTCACCACATATTGAACCAGGTGAAAAATAAGCACTTATTTTATCTCTGTCTCCTCTTCAATTTACTGCAAGGTAGGATATCTTTAAAAATATCTTTCAAAATTTTGAAGCTGATCAATGTTATTCCTGACAATAAATTACAAACTGCCACTTCAAATTAGAAGCAATCTGAACAGAAAGTGGATTTCTCCACTGAATTCTGCAGAAACTAGTAAAAGATACCAAAAGTCTTTCAGCTCTGCTCTCACCTTGTGCTTCCAGTTCCCAAATAGTAAGCATCAAGTTTGAACAAGACATTAAATCAACAATCAGAGTCCAGCCTCAGGCAAAGAACAGAGATTACTTTTGCTGTATCAGACTGTGACCTACTTGCAAGATCCTGGACACAGTAAGAACTTGCTAAAAGTATTGCTGTCTGTGCTGCTTTTAATACAGTGAATTATAAAGTATCTCTGACTTGCCTTTGTTATGGACTTTTGTTCTGTTGGTTTTTTTCTATAGTTATATAGAATCTGAATACAGACATTGCAATCATTAACCCATTCAGTAAAAGCTGCATGCAGGAGTTTTCACAGGAGGAATGGAACAGCTATGAGGGAAACATTTATGAAATGCTCAATAAACATCATGCTTTTCAGGGAAACACCACTCCCATTTTTAAAAAGGGGAGACAGAAATATCAGTGAGCCTCACCTATCTCGAGGCAGAGGCCAGAGGGACAAGAGGTGTCCCTCAGGAATCTGTCTTTGGACTAGTGCTCTTCAACATCTCTATAATTGACACAGAGAGTGGATCGAGTGCACCCTCGACAAGTTTGCAGATGACACGTAACTGAGCTGTGCATTTGACACATCTGAAAGATGGGATGCCACCCAGGGGGACCTTGGACAGATTTGAAAAGTGAGCCCACAAGAGGCTCATGAATTTCAACAAGTCCAAGTGCAAGTAGCTGCACCTGGGTTGTGGCATCAACATCAACATCAGAGCCTGCAGAGAATGAATTGGGATTCTCCTGGCTGAAAAGCTGGACATGAGCCAACAGTGTGCAGTCACAGCCCAGAAGGCCATCTGCATCCTGGGCTGCAACAAAAGAGAGGCGGCCACCAGGTGGAGGGAGGCAATTCTTTCTACTCTGCCCTCGTGTGACTCCCCCCTGGAGCACTGCATCAGATTTGGGGTCCTCAACACAAGAAAGATCATGACCTGTTAAAAGAGGAGGGCTAGGAAGGTGATCAGAGGTGGGATATCTCTCCTATGGAGACAGGATGAATGATGGAGATTTTGCCCTTGGTCAGTGGTATGGGTGAGTTACATCAATCTCTACTTAAATAATTATTTCTTTTTACTAGCTTTAATGGCATTGCTTTAATATAATTGCTTTGATACAGTGCAGTATCTTATACTATACTATACTATACTATACTATACTATACTATACTATTATTTTTAGGTTTTATAAATTTTACTAAATAATTCTGATTAAGATGTTTTTCCTAGTCATTTATCATAACAAATTATTTGGTTTTATATAAATATACCTGGTTTGCTATCATTATCATTAATCCTGCTGGACAAAGTTGTGCAAAGATTCAATCAAACCTCTATAATTTATTAGACTTAAACCATTGACAGTCTGAGGCTAAAATTGGCTTTGTTTGCCCCCTAGGTTCCTTTCTGAGAAGTTTACAAGGGGGTCATTTCTGTACCTCATGATTCAAAGGGAGGGCTTCTCTTAGAAATTTTTCTGAATCTCCCACTCTGTCCTGCAATAGAGTTGCCTGGAGAAGGCTCCAAGGAGACCTCATTGCAACCTTCCAGCACCTAAAGGGGGTTTATTAAACAGAGGATGAGGGAGTTTTTACAAGAGCACAAGGAATAATAGTTTTAAACTGAAAGAGGGCAGGTTTAGATTAGATTAGATGTTAGTAAGAAATTCTTTACTCAGAGTGTTGTGAGGCGCTGAAACAGGTTGCCCAGGAAAGTTGTGGATGCCCCGTCCCTGGAAGTGTTCATGGCCAGGTTGGATGAGGCTCTGAGCAACCTGTCCTAGTGCAAGATGTCCCTGGCCATGGCAGAGGAGTTGGAACTAGATGATCTTGAAAGTTTCTTCCAGCCCTAACTATTCTTCAATTTTAAGATCCTTTGAATTCTTTTCTGTGATTTCTTCACTATATGTTTGGGGTTTATTTTCTCCCTGGATGGTGTAAGTAATAATAGTGCCTTAATTTCTTTTCCTAAGCCCTATTTGAGATAGCTTTACTTAATTTTATTCATCATGACAAAACTGTATCTAAAATATTTATTAACTATTTATTAACTATTAACTGTTAAGTATTTTCAGAATATCTAAGAAAAATCACAAATGCCTATGATCCTTAGATTAATGAAAGACAGTAAATCATACTTTTGAAGTCCCTATTCTGGATGAAGAACCTACAGTTTTAGTGATTAAAAATAAAATTTATATATTATATATCTGTTGTTTTCTGTGAAACACACAAAGACATATCAATAACTGCTTAGCCTTTCTTTATTTAAGAGAGGTAACAGACACAAAAATAAAAAATGGGAAGATACAGGTTTATTGAAAAAGAATATACCATTGTGAAGAATGTATTCTGGCAATGGCTTACAGATACTTCAGATAAAATTTCAGTATAATCATAAGGAAAAAACCCCATGTAGTAATTATATTAATTATTGAAATCAAACATCCATATCTGAAGGTCATGGATATAATAAACAGCAAAATGTGCCCAGAATTAGATTGTGTGTGATGCCATTTATGAGGGAGAAGAGCAGAGCAAACTTTCTCTGAAAACAAAATAGATATATCTGAGACCTTGCCGCCATGAATTATGGAGTATTACTTTGCAACCTTTTTCCAATGTAGGTGTAAAAAGCTTTTGAAAATTAAAAAAAAAACCAACAAAAAAACACAAATTAAAACCAAACCAGAAACCCCAAATGGCATGAGAAGTCATATTTTCTCATTTCCAGTTAGGACAGCAAGTGAAACAGTATTGCACAGATATCAAAAATAAAACCCCTTATTTACTGCTAACATGTAGCCTTACTTAAAGTAAATCTCTAAATAGTCAAGCTACAGTTAATCATTGAGATAGGCTTATATCAGAAAAATGTCTCAGGAATTTATTGTACCAAATTATCAAAGTTCAAATTTTTCTTTTACATGTGATGTTGAGCAACTCTAGCATGAACATTAAACAATTTTTATCAGTTTTGCATAAGTGGGTGGCAACACCTACATTTTCTGAGTGTCCTTTTGTAGCTGCTGTTATGTGTCTTAGCTATGCTAACTTCTAGACCTTGAGCAGTTGAAGTAAAAAATAGATATCAGACTGGTTAGAAAGGGTGCATTCTAAAAAAGGGTAGTTCTTTCATATCTTGGAAAGTTTGAAGTTAAGATGTGGCTTGGAAAGCTCTAGGGTGAGATTTTCTTAATACCTAGCAAGATTAGGGGTTTGTATAATAATTCAGGTTTCACATTTAAATTATACTTTAGACCTCCTTCAGGTGCAGGTTTCAGTTTTGAAATATTCACAAAAAGTACAAGGAGTGAATTTTTTTTAAGGGTTGGATTGAAGAGCCTGCATATTGCTCTAAGAAAAAAATCCTTGTTCTGTGACAGCTTCCTCACTGACAGATGCTTTTGAGGGCTGTCAGTTGGCCATTCCTTAATCCACTCTGTGGGTTGTACTTACATTTCATCATGCTCATTATTAAATCAGCTCAACTTTCTCATGGTAAATTGCAGATTGGTCTCTGAACCATCTGTGACTGTATATCAATGTATAAGCTGGTGGATGCCTGTTTAGTAACAAGGCTGTGAATTGATGTTCAGAAAGGAAGAGGAGCTTGAAAAAGAGCCTGGCTTCTGAACATCTGAAAAGAAATGGTTGCTTTTTGTGGTGTAGCTTGGCCAGGCTGCAGCCCATGCTGTGCCAACATTGCAACCGAACAGCAGTACTGCAACCTCTTCAGCAAACTTCCAACGTTTCAGATTTTATATATTCTTCTAATTCTAGTGATATAAACCTCGAAGTCTTTTATTTTGAAGTGATAAATATACACATTTTTCCTCAGTGAGGCATATACAAAAGACTCTTTAAAGTAATATAGGCTTCAATTTGGAGTTACTCATTATGGGATTTAATGTGGAATAACTATAGAGATAATGAGTTAATATTTCCTGCCTTCTGGAGAAAATTATATATAAGCAGTGTAACAGTGACTTACACCAATGACGTAAAAGATCTGTGTATATTTATATGCTATTTTTACAATAAAATGAAAGGTGATATTGCACATGGAATTACAGAGGTAGTCAAAGGTGCTTTATTTCCTCAGTTTTGACTATTTAATTGTGTTCGTTTGTGGGTTTTCTACCAGCTGGATATATTTCTTTCCTTGTTTAAATTTATTTATTCTATTGACTATATTAGTTCCATGTGATTTCTTTTTGTTGCCTGTATTTTTAAACTACAAGGACAAAGATTTTTCAAGCTTCAAAGACATCAGGTTTGTGAAGACAGTGAGATTATGGATATAAAGGATTTTTTCAGTGGTCAGAATCTGTATTCTAGAACTAAAGGCACTTATTCTGAATCACAATCCACGCTGCAGCATGCCAGCTGTATACAATACACAGTGAAATAGCATAGCCATCTGAGCTAAAGGGCCTTGCCTTCCTTCAGAATTGGACCAGATATTGCCAGATAGGTGCCTCTGGGTGCCTTTATTCAGTAAATTTAAATTCTTATTCAGTATATCTCTCAGCAATTTCTTTTTTTTTTTCTGAAATAAAAATCTGTAAGGCTTCTTTAGCTCACAAGAAATTTCCCCACAACTGCTAAAACTCCCTTGTTTCACAGATTCTCAGTATCTTTATGTATTCTTGCATGAGTTCATGCACAGTCTGCTGGTGGCTTCATCCCATGAGTCAGACTGGCTATTTCCTGAAAAACAAATTGATTGTGATTTCCACTATCCACTCTTAGGCTCCCAAACTTAAGTTCTTGCTAAAATTCCAACATCATTTTTACTCTCAGGAGGTTCTTATGTTTGTAACCCTGAAGAGCTGCTCATGGGAGGACAATGTGATTTCTGCCCACTCTACCTCTGCCACAGCATCAGCCTGATCTTCACATAAGGTGAAAAAACCTCCACGGTCTTAAAAATTTACCTCTTGAGGTTTTTTTTTGTTTTGTTTTGTTTTGTTGGGTTTTTTTTGGTTTTGTTTTGGTTTTTTTGGGTTTTGTTTTGTTTTGTTTTTGACAGATTGCAAGCAGCTTGCTTCCACATTTTCAATATATAATGATATCAAAGGAGCTATCTTTGAGTATAAGTCCCTGGTAAGTGAAAGCAGGACACTTACTTCCATCTCCTCCAGCACTGATACTTGAAGTAGGAGGGAAACTGTATTGACTTAATCTTTAAAAAACTCAGGAGTTAGAAGGAGATGGGTTTTTCATTATTATTGGGGTTTTTTTTTCTCCTGTGAAATTCACAATGCTTTTCAGGAGTCATGGTTCTTTAATTTTTTTAGGAAAACATCTACCTCTTTTAATTAATTAGAAATTTAAATGTGATGGCATGGGATGGTAATTCAGTTAACCATTCCACATTGAAATGGACCTCAGAATAAGAGATTTATTCCATGTTTTAACATGGAAAACTAGAGGAGAGAGTTACTAATGTAAGAGAGGTGATAATTATAAGGAGCCAGCTGATATTTTCTTCACAGATCGATGCAGTGAAATTATTAAGAAACATAAGGGAACAACTATCCCACTCCATAACTTTTACTAGCCAGCCTTGTCCTGTATCTCCACTTGGCCCAGCACATCATAAATTGAAGCAGCGGTGTTCTGGCCAAAGAAAACCAGAAAGAAGAAATATCTCTTACATTTCTGTACAGACACTACCACATGTGGTATATGAAGAAGACATGGACATTGTCCGTGGACATCCCAAAATTAAAATCTAAAAAGGTCAAAGTTTATAGAACATGTCAATATTCTGTTAGTATTTGATTCAATGAGGTGAATGACACTTTAACCTGATTTCACTTTGACTGTCTTCTATTCCATGCTCCCTTGATTAGGCTTTTTAACTCCTTCAGAAGCAACTGATGCAATCTGGTCTGCTGTGGTAAAGCACCTTGTAGTCCTTCAAAGTATGCTTAATAAAAACAAAAATAAAAAGAAGGACTATTTACTTGCTGGGAAAAAATGTTTCTAAAATTTTAAAGGTAAATAGAGGTCTGTAATTATTTTTGTACTCTTTCTTCCTTTCGCATAGGTAATTTTTCATTACCAGAGGATCTAGAAGATTTTATTTTAGTACCATCAGATTGTCAGTACCACAAAAATCAGTTTTTCATCAGCACTGATTGCAGGGAAGAGACCTGTCTGCTCAATCATGAGGCATAGATCAGCTCAGGATTTTTACCTACCACATGATGTGAATAGGAAGACATTTACTTGACAGGTCCTTTTCCAAGGGTAAATTGCTGATAGCTGTAGTGCTCTATAAAGGCACTAGAGAGCTTGAGAGTTTGGAAGTCTGTTTCTCACACACACATGCACACAGCATTTCCTTTTCCTTTCCTCCTGCGTCTTTGTTCAAAACTCATCATTGCTCCTTATAGAGGAAAGGAAAAAATGGCCATAACTTTAGCTTGCATGAGTGGATCCAGCTTATCTGGGCTGATATAATTTCTGGTGTACATTTACATAATTGAAGGTTCAATAGTTTGTGTCTGTCAAGTCAACTTACCTTCTCTTTCTTGTGATGGTGGTTTTGTTAAGACTTCTGGGTCTGAGGTATAGAGCATAAGAATTAAATATAGAAAAGACACATATCTTTGTGAAGGTTAAAAGGGGAAATAAAATTTACCAATTGATATCTTACTGGGAATTGTTATGTTGTGCCTCAATGAAGAGCCCACTAAAGTACCTTTACATCAACCAGTAATCTGTGTAAGCCAATATTTGGCTATCTGACTTGTCTGTCTCTTGAACCCACTGATGCTTCTCAGCCTCAGCGGATACCTGAGGGTCTGAGACATTGCCCAGCTCAAATCATCCAGCTCTAGGCTCAGAAAGAGTGGGATGAGTGTCCCCTGCTGAGATCCCAAAAGCAGAAGAGCCACATCAATGAATTGTGAAGAAGTTCACCTGACCTGACCCTAACACAGTTGGGATCCACCACAGCTAATGATAAGGGAAGAATCTCTGCCTGTTTCTTTCCTCGGGGCAAATGTGATTTGAGATCAATTATGAGTTTTAGCCTTCTTCTTTCCATGCTTCTTTTCCCCAAAAGTGTGGTAATACTTCCCTCTTTTCTCAGCTGGCGGTCTGAACACCCTTTATGAGAGAGTGACTACCACAGGTGTTTTCTACAGCCCCTAGTAGAATGGAGCTCCAACATGGGATGGAGCATGTATGCACTACCAAACCTCAAATGCTATTGACACCCTGCTCATTCTTCATCTGGATTGTGCCACGACAACAGAGGCAATAAATATCTGGGATAACTGAATAAGGCTCTAAACACCAAAGGATATTTACTTCTATAAGGGTGGAAGTATCTTCTTAACTGATGTCTTCTTTCCAAACACAGTTTATAAGAAAGAGGCATATAAGCTACTAGACTTTGCTGTATTACTAATGAAATGCAAATAATTGAAGTTGTATTGTAAACAGAGGGTACCAAAATGCATTGCTACATAAGTGGTAAGTGAAATGTTATTCGTTGGTCATAGTTAGAAAGAAAACAGTAAACTAAATTAATTCCTAAAGTAACACTGTTAAAGAAATTTGGGGGAAGCTAAATGATTATAAGCAGAATAAAATAATCTAAATGTGTTTATGTGTCATAAGACATTACAAGCTAATGAACAGTGTTTTCCAGCACTCAATAGAGATGATTAAAAAAGTGGGAGAGGGAATGAGGCAACAAACTCTGTCAGATAATTTGTTTGTGCTGCCCTTCTAATGGCTTTTTGCTTATTAATGTGCAGTAATCTTTGATCATTTGAGCCTGGATAGCAAAATAAAACCTAAACACTGGATTTTAATTCCTTGGCTAGTTTCTTATCATGAATTTCAGTGTGTGAGAGCTGGTGATCATTCATGTTATCATCAATTGAAGTGATGTTTTCTATTCTGGGCTCCAAAGCAAAAGAACATCTGAGACCAAATTACTTTATGCCAGATATGTTTTGTGAATATTGATTTTTTACTTATATTTCATTGTCATTGTTTTGTTGTTGCAAGATACCCTGCTTTAATATAGCTTCACTTGAGAAATACCATTTGTGTTTTCTTCTAGGGATCATGCTACTCTCTTCATCATGTCTGTTTCCTCTGGGTACTAATAAAAAATGCCAATCATTGCAATATCCACACAAATGTACCTCATTCACCATCTGAACTACTATTAGATGATACCAAATGCTTGTTGATAAGGTCATTGAGTAATAAGAGACATCCTCCAGAAGGTAACAATACTTTTTACCTTGAAAGACTATCATTAACTTGATATTCTGTGTACGTGCCCTTCTTTTTATACATCTTAGAATAATTACAAAGTGTATCTGATCTTGGAGAAGCTCTTTTTCTCCTCTAAATTGACCACAAACAATAAACACTGGCCAGAGATGTTCAGTGATGTTCAGTGATGCAGCCCTGGCTGGCTGGCCTTACTGCTTAAGCTAAGAAAAATACCAAATATGTCTTGGATGGACATGGACATTGCATGTTAGAGGGCTTCATTTTATCGTACCACATGGACACAATAATTTTATTTCTGATGTTAAGAAAGTGGGAATAGCATCTGCTCCTTGAAAGAGGATGCAAATAACTGGATCAAAACATTCACTCTTGACAACTCATCTACAGACCCTCAGTCTGACCATATGATACCTAACAAATATATTCTTGGTAAGGCCACTTAAGAGAAGCTCAGACCTCAAAACATTGACTAGGCTGGTACACTCTGCCAACAGAACTTGCATTTCCCTTCAGTGTTAGAGGCTCCAGCTGGGATGTCCTTTGGGGGCAGTATTACATGTGGAGGCCTAGAAGGAACACTGCTACTGACATTGAGAATGTATTGGGTCTTTTTCTTGGTCCATTTTGACCAGGCAGGTAGGGTGCTTATAATATTTCTTTGCACATTTTCTACACAGTGGAAGAAAAATGATTCAGTATGAGTTCACCAAAATGTACTCCTACTGTGTTGAATAAATCTTCCTTGCTCTTTTTCACCTCTTGAGATTTAAAAGGCTGTCAGACCTTACATTGCACTGACATGTACAGCCACTTTACAGTCTCAGAACTTTACATTCACCTAGTTTTCATTAATCAGATACATCTCATCAGCACAGTTTACATATTTTTAAAAACTATTATATTCAGTAAGTAGCTTATCACTTTATTTTTAATACAAGCAGTGATTTCAAAGAAAGTTATATTTTAAAGTGGTGCTACAATGATTCATGCTACTATATGTGCAGTTTCTGAACCTTCAGTTATTTAAACCTTTAAATTACTTTCCACACAAAAGAATCACTGCACTACTCTTAGGATTAATTGAGGTGAATAATACATGAGGAAAAAATGGCTATTTCTCTTTGAAATGACATGATTATCAATATTTAGTACTCCTTTTGTTTTACAAGTGTCAGAAACACTAGAGAAACTACTTAAAATATGAACTTTTACTTGCTTTTATGTTGTCTTACTAGTCTCTGCAAAGACAGATATACTGATCAAAGACTAGTAAGGCAAATGGGATGTTTTCAATTCAGCAGAGATGAGAGAACTCGAGTTTCCAATTAATCTTACAATTACCTGTGTCATGTTTTCAGTAATATAATATTATCTACCTTTACACCTCTTCTGAAAGGGCTAAGGGAGCTTCTGGAATACATACGTCACCCATTACGGATTGCAAGCTCCCTTTACTGTTAAACCAACTAATATTCCTGTTAGCTATCTTGTTCCTCACCTATAAAAATCTTGACATTTGTAATAAACATGGGAAAGACTTATAGATACCAACTCATACCAGTGTAAACTGGGTCAAACCTGATGGGCTCCATATTCTTCTGCTTTTAACTTCTTTAACCTCACATTAAAAGCCCAGAAAACTTAATTGTTAGCAACATTGTGAGAGTGGCAAAGAAAAGAAAAGTAATGAAAAAGGACATGCTCTCCTTTTTGTTTTTTTGGTTGTTTTTTTTTAGTATATTAATGGTATCATGGAACTGGTGAAATGTATTTTTCTAGTTTGCCATAGCTTAAAGGCTGCTCCTAAGATTAACTTGGGAACACAGAGGAAAGGTATCTAAATTCAAATGAAGCCATGAGATTTTATATAATAACTACAACTGAGAGCTTTAAGGAAAAATCGCTTTAGAAAATAGCTAGCCAGTTTGTAGCAGTGCTATAGCAGACACAGGTGTAAGTTGGATGGTAGTAGGAAGCATTTAAAACTTCTTACTGTTGCAGACACTGCTGCCTGCCATTAGTCCCAATTTGCAATCTCCAAAACAGATATTTCAAGATGGAGTGAAAGTTAGAAGATATATGCCTCCATCATGGCATCTATGGGAGAGTTCAACACATTGTGCTTTTAGTCCTGAAGAAGAGGTGCCTGCAGGGGCAGAGAAGAGTTGGAATATCAATTGAGAAAAGTTACTTTATTAGCAGTTCTTCAGTATAACAGAAAAGTAAAATTAATGAGTTAAGAGGAAAAGGCACTGTCAGTCCCTTAAGGGGTGCAGATGCTTGTGTGAATGAGTCATATCACTTAGGGGAGTAGAAGTCTGAATGTACATACATTCTCTTTATCTTTGCACAAAGAAGGGATAAAATACAAAAGGGACATTATTCTGCAGAGGTAAAAAGTATAGCAGAACCCAGAGGACTTTATAAATTTTTTCAGAAAGGACAGTTCAGAAGAAAAATTGCTACCATCTAGTTGTTCTTTTTCTTTTATTATCCAACCTTATGGAAATGTAAGTGAGCAGCATAGCCTGCAAATTTAGCATCATAAATAGTGTGAAGATTCCGAGTTGAAGATAACCTTGTTATCTTGCTCTGTCTTCCTGTGCTCATTTAAAATCTCATTAAAATGTGTCATGAATAAAGAAGAAAAAAGTCCTGTTTATACCTAATTCTCTCTCTTCTTCTTTTTTTTTTTTCCCCTGGAGAGATACAGCCAGAATACTTAAAAAATTGTTTGCATCATTTTATGCTTCTCTTTTATTTGCCTGCTCTCTTCTTATCACAGTTCTGTATCTTTAGCCCACTGGAATTCTGATGAGAGGGAAACCAGGCAAACTGCATGGCTGAGGAGCTACAGCTTCCAGGCCTCTCAGTGTCTGGATCCTTAGGGATCTGGACATGCAGCAGAGTGACATGTGCTGTCTCTGCATTTGACCTGGGTTTGCCTTTGTTCTCGACTCACACACAGGCTGTTCTGTAAAAAGCAGTTGTTTGGCCCATGCTTGAGTGTGTTACATAATGAGAATTCACATCCAATGCAGGAACTACTGAGAACCAGGTAGAGATGGGACTGCTGTAGCTCTGGCTGCATCTGAATTGGGGTTTTTAGAGATGACAGTTAAAAAATTGTCTCATGGATACAACAGAAGATAGAGCTGTGAACGCCATAGCAAGGCTAGTTTATGTTGGCAGCTGATAAATTTTTTTTCTGTTCCTTGAGACCAAGAAGACGGGAAAGAAAACTGCCTTCTACTTGTTTATTAATGGGAAGGAGCTTTACATTGCAAGTCTTCTTCACAAAGTTCCAAGGCAGTGCTACTATGTTTTGCATTAGCTGATTTTGAATTTATGCTTGAAGTCCTACAACTGCTAAATTGCTTGAATGTTTAATCTGTGCAGTACTGTGCCCATTGCAAGAATATAAAGAGAAAGAGATATTTTCTTGTAGAGTTACATCTTACTCTTTAATTCACAGAATTATCTGAAAACTGTGATCCCTCCAAAAATGCACTTTCAGAGGTAAAATAAAATTCTTTTCTTTCAACAGCAGGATACTACAAACCAAGCACTGATTTTATCTTCTTTTCTGAAGCTTACTGCCATGCATTGCTTCATGCTCTTTGACTTAACTGACAGGACACTGAAGCCTGTGGATTGCTTGCCTGACTGGCTAGATAATTCTCTTCTATTTGCTGCCTTTCTCTTTAGATACAGCCTATTCTCCAGGTACTAATAGCTAGTCTACTTTTAGTGTATGAAGCCTTAAACACATGGGCAAGGCCAGCTAATTCCACAATCATGCTGCACTCTGGTGATATTTGATTCAGATCAAGAATTTGACTGATTTTGGAGGAGACTGTGTCCTGCTAATGCCTGCAGGCAATAGAACATGCTGACTCATAAAAGGAGACACTCAAGTGAGGTGAGCAAACATCACGTCAAATTTCTCTTCCCCATACTCAGAGAGAAAGAAGTCAACAGGGGAAATGAGCGTGAGACACCAAAATTCTTTGCAGTGGGGAAGAGGAAGGAAAAGAGCAGATGACCTCTAACTGCCCTGAACTCTCTGCTCTTTACAAGTCAAAAACCATCCCAAGAAGTGCCACTCATATACTCATTTGTTTTTCTGGTCTCAGCATCACCAGTCAAACGGGCCTGTGGCACTCTGTTCACTGCCAAATGTTTCTGTCCCTTTCACTTTCAGCTGCCTCTAGAAATGTTTAATGTGGCACTCCAAAATGACTGGCAAAAAAATTCCACAGCATTATTTACTATGGTACTTTGATGTTTTATTGAATGAAACCATCTGTTCAGGAATGTTTTCCAATGTTGCGGGCTAGATCTAGAATTTACTGCTGCAATATAGCTTGTCTGTGGGAGTTTCATAACAGGAATGCCACCCAATGTATCACAGATATGTGAGACTCTGATTAAGAAGAATATTGAGAAAGCTCCTATTTCTTCCCATAAAACAGAGTCAACTGACTTCTTGATGGTAAAGATTCAAAACAGTTTCAATTTTTTTCATTACAGTCTAATAGCTGTGTTCTACGTGCTCTGTAAACTTGTGATTCAGGATATTTCCTAAATTACTTCAATGACTCACAGGACATGTATTTGTGGCTGATAGCAGAATGCATTATAAACAGGTTTATGGGCATTTTATGAAAATATTGGTAGCAGACAGAATATGCAACAAGGTAGCATTTCATTAACTTTTTCTTTTATACTGATAGAAATGGGAGTTTTATATTGAGAAGAATAAATTTTGGCCTTTTCCTCACCCTATGAATTATTTGCTCCTTTGAAGTGAAACAAGAGACAGCTGCTGATAGAAGTCAGCTGTTTAATTGATTCTGAGGGTTGGAAATTCAAGGATGTACAGAACAGCTCATATATGACCATAATTAACTAAATGACATAAATAATCAAGGTTGCAGCCTAGGCCTTCCTCATCGAAGTGTTTAAATACATCATTGATGGTTGCTTGGACTTTCAAACGTAAGGAGAAAAGTACAATCAAGTTAAACTTAGGTATTATGCAATATGTGCAATGAGATGGGCATAGTCTCAAAGACTTCTGTTTTCCAGAAATTCCATGTACTATGTACTTAAGTCAAAAGCTTGTAGGTTTATAGGTTCTGATAAGAAATTTAGAAAATTCCTTTCACCCAAGTCCTCAGTTAACCATCACAAACATGAATACTTTAGCCATGAAATTAATTTCTTGCTAAGTCATAATACCTTAGTAGATTAGTAAAAATTAATACCATGCTGTGTGAATAGGCAGGCTGTAGCTGATACAAAATATAGTCACATACCTATTTTTATTTGTAGCTGCAAAGATAAAACTGGTTTGGAATAGGAGATGATGAGTGTTTTCCCTTGGAACCTATCTATAAAAGAACAGTGCAAAGGTTGCATGGGCACTGCCTCTACCTGTTATTTGAACACTCAAATAAACAAGAAAAAACAGCTTTGTAGTGTGCCTTTTCTGCAAATTGGCCCATGAAAGCCTTAGCAGGGATTTCATAGGGCAAAGTAAAAGTTGGCAATTGTCATTTTTTTCTGAACTCTTTTAGGTACAGAAGTACTCAAAAACTTAGTCCCAGTCCACCTGAAGCATGAAGCTGAGTTTTTCCCAAGTGCAGAAAGAGTTATGGTTATGGAGATTTATTACCTACACAAAGGAAGCCAGAGGTTTCAGCAGCATTAAAAAGTTAGCCTGGTCTACCCCTCCAAGCAGAGATTATTTTGAAATCACAATTGGGTGGTTCAGGGCTCCTCTTCTCAGAGCTTTGAACATGTCCAAAGAGGATGGTGTGCAAGCACAGCATCTGTGACACCTGGAGGTCCAGCATCTTCTGCCCATCTCCCCTAACCCGCATAACAGAGCACCAGAGGGACTTTCTGGGATACAGATCCCTGATCCCATGACATTTTAAGAGGCATCAATTCCCTGAATTGTTGAACATGCCCCCCTCCCCCCAGATTTTTTTTATTGGGTGGACCCAGCAACTCATTGTTCCAAAACTGATGTTCACAATGGGAATTTAGCAGTGATATTACCTTTAGAAGTTCTTTCACTTTCTTCTCCTCCCTTTCATCCCACCACCATACCTACAAAAGCCACTCCATCAGCAGCACAACTACGACAGTAGTTGTCATTTGGGTACA
Source organism: Toxostoma redivivum (assembly GCA_013397375.1). Taxonomy (NCBI): domain Eukaryota; kingdom Metazoa; phylum Chordata; class Aves; order Passeriformes; family Mimidae; genus Toxostoma; species Toxostoma redivivum. Next base: position 622,278 of record VXBI01004598.1, on the reverse strand, counting down.
GTAAAATAACCTTGAAATAATTCCTTGGGTCATGCCAATTCACAGTTGTGGTAACATATGGGTGCCAAAAGACTTTTGGAAAATTAAAAATTAGATAGAGAGGGGAACCAAATACATCCTATTGTAGATTCAATTTATTCACAAAATTTTAATAAATTAAATTAATATTTAGACCTAATTTTAGAGGATCTTTTTAAGTACTTAACCCCAAAGAGGACTGGACTTTCATCAGCTTTAAGAACATGTTTTAAGTAGCATGTCCTATTTTTTAATCCCTTTGAAAATAATTTTTAAGTTTTGTTTGGTTTTTTTTAACTGTGTTTGCTTCATTTTACTCTTTTATGCCTTGATTTTGCCTTTCTGCTTTGGGAATGTGAATAAATGCAAGAACCATGCATTCAGACCTACCCATCTTCCTTGAGCTGAGATTTCTCACAATGTTAACATGGTTCAGAAATGGAGCTCCCCGGAGAAATTGTGTTAAATGCTTTGACAAACCTGAATTTTTCAAAACCATCCCACATGATAGTGATGGCAATACTTTAGGGCAATGGGATATTAATACAAGCAAAGTATCCAGAAAGCAATAGAGTATGCACTATATAGTCTACATTTTTGGGTAGTTTAACAAAATCACTAAGCAAAGGTCATGTTCAAAGAAATTTATGAACCAACAGAACAAATACTGTTTCTGCAATCATTCTATGAGGTATTAAACTAACTGGTTAGTAAAAATAGAACAGTAGTCATGGTAGCTTTCAGGCAAATGTGGAGCTGAAAGCATTCCTTTAAAATATGCTAAACCAAATCCAGAAGCAATTTAAAACTAAATGAGGATATTTTCTTTAATAGAGAAAGCACTGAAAAAGGAGGTTGATTTTGTGTGTATGTATACAGAAGAAGCACTTCAATCAAAATATATCTATATAGATGTGAATTTGAGATTCCATTACTAACAGGAGTACTTAATAAGGCTTTAATCAAAACAACTAAATACAGTTACCTTACTCCCTGAAACATAAGATTTGATCTACACTTTGAGTTTAAAAACTCTTTGTGCTTATATTTTTAAATGCAAATATTGGAAGCATTCCCCTACATTTTTATGGATTTAAGGGAAATATCTTTTTATCTTGGAATAAAAAAAACCCTTCTCATTTAACAAGTAACAAAATCCTTTAATGAATAAAACCACTATAAAATATTCATAATATCTTTTGTACTGTTTTAGTTATACATATATCCTATTCTATGAAACTGGTAAAAAACTTTTCACCTCAGCTAAATTATGAAATATGACTGCATTTGGAAATTGTGACCACATAGCTATTAAATTATTGTTTCCTATTTAATGCACTTGTGTTGATTCCCTACTTATTTGAAAATAGTATCACCTAGAATGTGCTTTAGAAATCTTTAATATTCTATGAAATCTGATAAATTATGAAATAATATCAAACATTATGTGTATTTATGTACTTATTTTATTCATTAAGAACTCTGTAACATTTGTGAATGATCCATTTTCCATCTGCTCACCTACATAAAATTGCTTTTATGATTCAATTGTTGGTCACAAACTATTAAGATCTGTAGAAAAGATACTCTGAAAAAAGCTGAAGTGACCAGAAATAAGCTTATGCACTATTTTCCTGAAGTAAAATTAATATCCTGGCAGGTGATTTTAACTGTTGTAACACTATTAAAAAAAAAAAAAGAAAAAAAAAACGGGGAAATTATGGAATCTTTTTTCAATATTACAAAAACATTAAAAGCTTTTTTTAAAAATTAGTATTTTAATTTTACTGCTTAGGAATCTTTGAGGGAAAAAGAAATGAAGATACTACCAAACAACACTTGTTTTTTGGGCTTTTTTTAATCCTTGGAGTCTGGTTTGTGAGGCACTAGCATGATATCATTACTAATAACCTTTAAGCCAAGTAGTAAGCTCTGAAAATATCCCCTCTTTTCAATAAGCAAACTATTAAAAAACCCCATATACTACTAATGTCCTTTAAACTTACAAAAGAGACAGCATGGTTGACACCAGGTTATTTGTTTATCACAGAGCAGTGCAGGAAGGTTTATCTGCTCACGTGTTTTCCCTCTAAGTCCATAAGACTGGGAAGATTATGCTATATATATATATCTCACATGTCTGAAGAATTAAGTCTGTAGGATAATTTCAGTAATTTACTTAAGTCACAACACTTTAGGAAATACAGACTTTGCCTCATGTCTCATCCCAATCACACCAAACTGCTTTTATTTACATATAAATAACTAAAGATTCATGGAACCAGACTTTTTAATCTGCTAATCAGGGAATGCACTTGAGTGTTGGAAACCCTCATTTCAGTTCTCAAGTTAATATTGTAAATACGTGTAAATGTAATGGTTTTATGAAGGAGAAATTTGAATTCAGGTTTACCTTCTCAGGTGAATTAACACTTTTCAATCTTGGAGTCTATTTATTCCTTGAAAATCATCAGAGGAGATGAAGAACAGATTTCTGAATGTTCTCTAACTCAATGATTAAGGTTTTCTATAGGAAATTAAATGCATAAATACTTGAGATGCTTACGGAAAGAGCATAGTTATCTCATTTCCCATTTTTTGTCAGGAGTTTGGTCTTCCAAGTGTACATTGAAAGTTCAATTTATCAAATTTTATCATTACTGAAAAGTTACTTTTTAATTTTAATGTTTTTTTCAAGGAAAGTAAAAATTTGTGGTTTTGTTCCAACTGCAAATGGTTTTATCAATCCTGGTAGGAGTTGGAAGATGGCTGCTGAATCAAAAGAGAATGGTTGTAAAATTTTGGAGATGAAAGACTATATTAATGAAAGAAACTCTCTAATGTGACCATTTATGTTTTGTTTACAAAAATACTTATTTTTAGTTCAAGAAGGAACACATGGTGTTCATGCCAAAGACAACTCCCGACTACTCCAACCAGGTGCAGGACAGATGGACCATGGAAAGGCAAAACAAGGTAACTTCTATTAAAATATTTTTTTTATCATGTTTGAATTGTCTGGTGTCCCGTGTAACAAAAGATTTGAAGCCATGCTGTGCCATAGAGAGGACCAATAAACTGTCAAAACTGACTCACAGACAATGCTGAGAAATTAATGTTTACTTAGCTGTAGCAGAGCTGATTGTGGCTCCATAAATGGGAAGGCTCTCCCTCATCCTTCTGACAGCCATGGCTCTTTCTTAGGATTGTGTTAGCCTTTCAGTCTGAGCTATGTCATACAGTCATGTAAAGATTTCATTTTCATACATCAAAAATTATATTTTATAGGCGTAGGATAGTCTCATGACAAAAGTGATGTGTACTTTCTTATACCCCATTCAAACTAGTATAGAAATGTATCTTCCTCAATATAGGAAATGGTTGAGTCACAAATCTCTCCCAAGATACCTTTCAGAGGATATTTCTCTTTTTATTTTTTTTTTTCAAAGACACTCATTGTTCCCATGCTTTTATTCTTTACAACTTACTTACATCAGAAAATATAAATCGTGGTAGGAAAATTAGAAAATGCATTCTAAGAATGTAAAAAACAGATTTCACTGCATTCTAACCTTTGCATGAATAATTTTTCTCCCTCGACTACACTGCCAGCACAGTTGTCCCGAGCTTCATATTGCCATGGGTGGGCTGTTACTCTCACCCAGGCAACAACTCTAAATCTGGTTCAGGTTTGGCTGAAGGCACAGACAGAGGGCACATGGTACTAGAGGCACTGACAGACTCACATGCACTGGGTTCAGTACTAGTGTCTCAACAGCTGGAGACATGACCACAGCCCAGGTAGCTGCAGCCTTGCTGGGAGAACCCTAATGACTGTGGTTTCTCATGAAATCAGTGTGTAGACTGGGTAGGAAACAGCAGAATGCTATGGATGCAGCTTAGCTCAGCTCCGAGTGTGTTTTCTAATGTCAGACCTAAATATATATCTATATGTAAATCTAAAACTATAAAGAGAAAATTTAATAATCTAAAGTGTTCATTTAGCTCTTCATCTCAATAATACTCTAAATGGTTTTTCCCTTTATTGATTATTTGGCTTGAGATGCAAAAAATTCACATTAAAATGTCATTGCAAATAGTCATCAGTATAAAGGAAAGCATTCTGGCAATCTGAGAAAACCTTTTTTCCCCTAAGTCCATTCAGAAAATGTTGTGGTTCTCTGTTGTAGGTAAGATCCAAATAGAACTGACAGCATATGGAACTAATAAATGAGGTAGTGCAATCACTACTTAATAATGAGCCAATGTAATTGTATGATGACTTAAAAAATTGTGTGATGACTTTGGGTGTGACTGTGAGTCAATGTAGACTCAATGCACATGCTAGGCAGGTGGATTGGTATTCTGGATAATGCTTCATCTATACATGGGTTCACATTTGTTGCAAATTATCTCAGTTTATATCTGCCTATATTCTGTTGGTATATTTGTGTCAAAGAATACATATGTCAAACTTTGTTATTTCTATAAAAATCCTATGCTTAATACTTTCAACACTGTTAATGTTATAGTCATCATCTATAATCTGCTTTAAAGCATGAAGATGTGAATTTTCTTTATGAGCCTATTATTTTCTGCTACATCTTTGAAAAATGTTTTGCATTACTCTAGTGAAGATGGTTTGAAAAGGATGCTTTAGAAAAAATCATAATTTCTTTCAGCATAAGGACAGGCTTTGGCTGTCAGGGTAGAGATTCATGACAATTGTTTCGTAGTTCCTGAAATATGAAACAATGTAATCATGCAGACTCCCTCAGCTGTGAAATAAATGTTGTGAGAGATGTAGTCAGAATTTCAAGAGTAATGGTAAAAAAAAATAGAGCTTCATCTGAGAAAATTACTCAAAAGTACTCAACAAGACCACATAAAACTCTACTGCACTGAGACTGTGCCCATTTAGAAATAATGAGGTTATTGTATGTCTCACCATTTCTCTTTTGTCTTCTGTTCTAGAAGACTTGAAAGAATCTCCAGTTTATACAGTCTAGGTATATTGTCGTCTTTATTTTACTAGCAACCCATTCTCAGGTCATTTTCTAATGCCCATTAAGCTTCGGGTTTAGCTTATTGCATTGGAATTAAGTATACACTGAAGTGCAGAGCTAGCTTCCCTATCTATAATACAGTCAAATTACAGTAATACTTTAAAAATACTCTCCTGACTACACTTGTTGCTAAGAAACTATTGTAAAATTTCAAGTGAGAGACAGAAAGATTGATAAATCATTACCTCTTGAGAATCTGTGAAACGTTTATAAATTCATTGGCTTACTCACCTGTACCTCAGTTCCTACTTGTCTGTAACTATTATACTTCTAAAGATTAAATACCTATTAAACCATAGTGCCAGGTTCTGGCCTACAGCTTTGAAAGGGTTTGTGCAACCTGTGTTGTTACAGTATCACAGGGTACCAAGATCCACATGAACTGAATCAGCCATGTACATTGAATTATTTGTGGTTATTACAATGTGTTGTTTAAATATGGAGAGGCAAGAATGTTCCTGAAGATGCAAATCTCTGTCTCTGCAGCTGAATCACAGAAAGGATTATTTTACTCAGAAGATCACAATATGAAGACAGAAAACAGCTTTCTTCCCAATCACCCACAACATCTACAGAAGTTAAAGTCTCTGGTATAATTTCTGATGGTGTGAAATTCTCAAAAACACATCACTTTTTAAAAAAACCTATATTTTACCTTCAAGATTTGAGCTATTCTATGCATATTCTCCATTGCTTTGCACCTACAAGCTACATGTATGATTCCAAGGCAGGGATGATCCACGGACTCTGTAGAACAAGAAGAGGAACAAATATCTGCGAGTGAGATTGTAAGTGGGTAGATGAGTATGATCGCACATAAGCCAGATATTACACATTCAAGAAATGACTATGCTTCAAATGCCACATCTTTTTGCAATGTGAAGCTTCCAAGTGAGGCATTTGAGACTGCCTTGTGGGAGCACCCACATCTGTGTATGCACTAAGGCAGTAACTGTGCCTTTTTGTGACCATTGTGGTCACAATGTTTGCTTTTGCCATAGAGTTGATATCTACTTTAAACTACTTTAAACATTTCACTTCTTACAAGTAGGACATGAATATAAAAATTGGCATGAATGTGCCCCATTTTTGGACAACCCTCGAACTCAGACGATAGAAAAGACAGACAAGGGAAAAGGTGCTGGTAATTTGAAAAGTACAAGAATCACTTTGGTAGACTTTACTCTGTCTATATTTACACACTTTCAGGAAACATTCTTCCAAAAATCTAATTCACATTGAATATTGTCAGTGACACCTAGGAAAATTGGTACTCACTGTCATTCATCAGTGTACAAAAGTCGCCATTAATAAAGTCGTTTACACCACTGGGATGATTACAGTGAAGGCCAGTTTTCTTGAAGCTAAGTTGAAAATGACATGCTGAAATATCTTAACGTTTCATTTAAAGAAGGGCATTAGTGTGATTTTTACAGTGGATATTGTTTTTACTTTTGAAGATGCCATATATATGCTAAAACTTCATCATCTAAATAAATTCTAAGTTAATTTTCAGTCAACAGTTAAGTTATCTATGAGCACAAGGAATATATTAATGCTGAAAACTGCTTTAGTAAATGCTTTACTCGCAGCCAGTGAGCTTTATGACCCTTTTCTAGTTGCATACTTCTCTTTTCTGTGCCCAGAAATAATGGTCTTTCCCCCGGATTTGACACTGTATGTGTTCTCAGAGGTGAAATAAAGAGAAGAAATTAAGAGATCTGCCTAATCTCACAAACAAAAGTCCTGAAGGGGTTACACTGACTAAACACATTCTTGGCACAAAGCTAGACAAGTCTCAGAGCTTTTGCTGACATCAGGTAAGTGGGTCTACCTTAGTCATACCAACTTTAGGAAGTCTACGCTTGAATACCCTTTAGCTTCCACTGAACACGACAAAAATCTCAGGGAATCTTTGTGCCTTTTCCTTACAAGAGGGAAGAATGACAGTGGTTTACCCACTTCTTTTCTGCTAAGTCTTTAAAGTAATTCAGAGATTTAAAAATTGAGAGATTAATGGAAAATATATACACAGCTGGCAGTTTTTCTTAAGATATCACATCCCAGTATAGAAGCCTAAGGATGCTGAAATGACATCAACTATGTAAAGCTGAAAAAGACTTGTGAAGGTAAAGTTGCAAAATTAAACTGGAGGGTGCAGCATGCCTTAGGCAGCATTTTGTTCAGCTTCATGGTTCCCTGAAAGCCTACACCTGTAATTTTCCCTGTATCCAGGACCGACCCAATGTGTTGCCTTAGCTCCATGATAATTTTCCAGCTAAAGGTGACAAGGACCCTAAAGCTGACATCATGTTCTCTAAGTGAGCTTAGTCTTTTGATAATACTCAGGTCATGGGCATTTAGTATAATTGTAATTACTAGTTTTTAGATTTCCATTCTTTACATAGCATTTAGTGTACTGGCTTCAAAGGCAGAAAATGTGGGTGCAATTAATTCCTGGAAGGAGTTGACTGGTTGATCGTGCATCGCTCAGTAAAGGCATCAGGGTGTGAGATACATATTAGGTTGTTCGCGTGGGTGGAAGGTTTTGTAGGTTTGCATTTCTTCTCCCTCTCTCTCTGCCTTCCTCTCCCAATCTGCAATGTACACACTGTTCTTGTTTCTCCCAAAGTGATTTTTCCTAGTTTTCTTCCTTTCCTTCTCCTGTAGCTACAAGATGTCATCCTCAATTTTAAAAAAAACAACAAAAACCTAATTAAATGCTCCTTAAATAAAAATTTCACAGCACAACATGTAGATTGAGAGACATAAACAAAATCTTGCCTCTTCTCCTACTGATTTGAACTGAATTTCATAGAATCACAGAGTAGTTTGGGTTAGAAGTGACCTTTAAAGGTCATCTAGTTCAACCCTTTGCAATAAGCAGGGACATCTTCAAAAAGATCAGGTTGCTTAAAGTCCTGTGCCACCTGACCTGGAATGTTTTCAGGGGTGGGGCATCTGCCATCCCTCTGAGCAACCACAGTTTCTTTTCTGTTGTTCATTGATACTGCTGTGTGTGGTGTTCATTGATATTGCTGTACTAGTACAACTGTTTGGGGCATTGTGCTATAAAATATCATTCAAATGACTTATGGTTAATAAAACATCCAGCGGAGTTTTTTCCAGGGATGAGATATCTACAACCCCTCTTGACACCCTGTTCTAGTGTTTTACCACCCTCATGGTAAAAAAATTCTTCCTCGTATCTAGTCTGAACCTACTCTTTTTCAGTTTAAAGTAAATATCCCTTGTCCTACTGCTATGGGCATAAAAGGTCTGTCCCTCTCTTTAAGTCCCTTCGAGGTATTGGAAGGCCATAAAAAGGTCTCCTGGGAGCCCTCTTTTCTCTAAGCAGAACAACTCCAAATCTCCTAGCTGTTCCTCACAGGAGAGCCTTTCCTCTCATAAATGTGTGGTTGGAATCTGCAACATTACACAGAGTGCACAATATGAATCCAAAACTGTACTATGATGAATAACTGAAAATTTTGCTATCTCAATGAATTCTGTCGTTTAGTGAAACTACAGATGTTCTGCTAAATCATCCATGCAGTTCTGAATAATATAAGTACAAAAAATAGATCCAGTGTTAACAGTCTTTCCTGTTAGTCTCATGTGGAGTCTGAAAACTGAGGTTCACTCATAGAGGAGTGTGCAAATACTTCCCTCAGGAGTACACTTTGGAATTGAAGAGTAACTCAAAAAATCTTATGAATGAACTCCTGTGCTTAGAAAATCATTAAGAAAGCAGACTATAGGGCACTGAGATCATAACTAAAAAAACACGAGACTGCTGCCCCATCTATTACTGCCTTCTGTGCCTTCAGACTTAAATACATATATGGAAAACCCAAGTACAAGTACTATGGTTTATTTCAGAATAAAAAGGACCAGCCACTCACAGTAAAAACATTTGATCACTTCATGAGATATTAGAAAACTATGAACTATTTATATATAATAGACGTAGGTCCATCCATCACCTTTTTAATCTTTTTCTTTGTTTAAATTATATTTAATCAAAGTAAATATGTTACAGAGCAATCTGTCTGAGTGCCTGGCTTCCTACTGGAGATAATAGTGATGATAGAAAGCATAATTTGGGCCACAACAAAAGCTTTTTTTTCCCTAAAGATCATTAGGTTTTATTGATTTTTTTCAGAGGCAGTAATTCATGAAACAAAAATCCTGGGCAAATACAACACTGAACTTCCATTTCTTTTGCACCTGTCAGAATGCACATACATAGGAAAGGGCTCATTTGAGCATGAAGTGTGAAATGTAACTAGGAGTGGGATGGCAGCTTTGGTCCCCCACATCATTTACTTTCTGTATGGAGGCACAAGAGGGAAGTTGTGGACAGACAGGTGGCCATGGCATAAGCTGTCAACACCCATTGCATTGCTCATACACACTTCTATTGCTCATGCTTGCATAGCAGAAATTATTAAAGCACTAATGCTAGACAGCCCAGGATTTTGACAGGAAAAATTTAGTCATAACTACTTGTACCAAATTTTTGTTCTACTGTCTTGCATATAACTACCATTAAATTGGGATTCTTTCCTGTATTATTTTGCATCAATGCTGTAGTTCTCAGTATGAACTTTTTAATATATATATATTTCTTTTTACTTTAAAAAAGTATTTGCCTAGGAAGATTACATGAGTGACTAGAAAACATTATTACATTGCTCTATGAATGCAGCATCTATTTTAAAATATATATTTTTCATTACATAAGCTCAACTTTATTGTACAGTGAAATTCTGTAAAGTCAAAATTATTCAAATAAAGATTCATGTGAACACTGTGTTTCACAGAAAGAAAATTTATCCAATTTGATAGTGGATAATATGATTTATGTTTATAAAATTTGCAGTTTAAAGACATGGTTAAATGGCTACATACTACAGTTATTTCACATGATGAAATTTTTTTCCAGAGAAAATCTAATTGGAGGTAAATTAAAATTAATGATTGGGAGTATGTCATATTTTTTCTTAATAATTTCTCCTAGTAAAGTGATTAACTTTGAGAACCTACTCTAAAATATATGATATTATATGCAATATCAGATATTAAGAAAAAGAAATCTCAAACTGTACAAAAGTTAAAACATAATGCATTTCAGCACTGATGTTTCTCTGCTGTGGTTTACTTCATTTGGGTCAATTTGTTCAAAGGTTTGATACTCAGGTATTCATGGATACTTAAAAATCATCTGCATATATTCCATAGTGGAAGCTATTAAAATATTACTTCTTTATTGCTAGCTGCCATATAGCATAGAAAGCATTAAAAATGGAGCATTTTAACCTTCAGCAATGAAGATACCTTGAAAAATTCCTGCCCTCTCCATTCTGCTTTTTGCCATAGAATTACAGAATGGTTTGGGTTGAAAGGGGCCTTTAAAGATCTCTTCAGCCAACCCTTCTGTGATGAGAAGGGACACCGTCAACTAGACAGAGTTATTCAAAGCTCCATCCAGCCTGACCTGGAATGTTTTCAGAGATGGAACATCTACCACTTCTCTTGGCAGCCTGTTCTGTCATTGCTTCTCTCAGCTGCTGTTGTTCACTATATTAATGTGTATGTTTTATTAATACAACTTTTCAGGGATTTTGATATAAAGTGTAATTTAAATGATCCCTGCTTAAAAGCAGAAACAAAAAATCCAATTATTTATTTAGATCAGCTAAGTTCTTTGTTTACAGTGCCCCGAAATAATATAATTTTGTGAGAATGAATAGGGAGGAGGGTGAAGGTCTGAGTATGGCTGAGAATGAGAAGAATAGGAGAAAGGAAAGGAAAGTATTTCCTGGAACATCTCTTTCCTGGGCAAAATGTGTCCCACACCTCTATGCTCAGTGTCCTTCCTGAACTGACAGGCCAGTCGGTGTTGATAGAGGACTTTCTCACTCTCTCTTTGTCACTACCTCATAACTTTTAGATGCCTTTTTCCCCATACACTGGGAAACCCTGATCTTTTAACTTTACAAAAATCCCTGAGAGCCGTCAAGTTGTTGCCCAGCAAGATTGCAGTGCCTGCCTGTATTTATGTTAGACACTAAAATGTGACATACATGTCCTTGGCCTCTCATTTCATGCTAGCCCTAGTCCTACTTCACAATAAGCAGTTTTTTTGTTTAAAATGGTATTATAAGTGGATAATTTTGAATGCAAGTATGTCTCATTTTGGCCCTCATTCAGAATTTAAGAATCTGGTCATTCTCTAGAGTTGTTCCAAGCCTATTGTTATAGGCAGTTGTTCCAAGGCCACAGAGTAAGTGCACAGCTTCAGTGCTAACCCAGAATAGAAACACGACTAAAAAGGTGTTGCAGTACATCAGCACTAGTGGGATACCCCTGTTGGCTACTCAGTCCTGCAGAGAGCTGCCTCATTCATTCGTATTTAACTACACACTCTGCCTGTATTTTTCTATCACATTATCTGTGTTTTAGCTACTGCTGTATTTTTTGTTCTTTGATGGATCTTCTTGCCAGAAATGGATGAAAGGTCACCAGTGATAAAGAATTTGCATCAACATTTCCCAGTCTCTGATTAGGATTAATGAACAAGGGGGACTTTGGAGAGATTGGTCTTGATTCTCATGTGACGTTTCTGCTGTCTTAAATCTCAACCCACATCCTGCCATTCTCATTTCAGTTCCCATGAATGAAATTTATATCTTCAGGTTTATTTCTGGCTATTGTTCTGCACAAAATAACACTAACAAATTATTTATTTCATTGGATAAAAGCAAAGTTAAAGCAGTGTGTTCCAAGTAATATGATGACATTCAATGTTCTTCCAAAAATGATAACTAGTAACCATAAATCAAAGTGGATCCACCAAACTGCAGATGAAAATAAGGGAAATAGGAAAATAGCTGTCAAACCTATTCTCTGAAAATAGATCTCCTAGCTATAGTTATAAGTGATGTAAAAGAAAATGAACATTAGATTTTCTTGTGCATTCCCAATCTTAAAATTGAATGTTGTTAAGGTGATTATCCTGCCATGGTTGGCACCCTTCAAAAAGCAATGCCTTTCATAACAATAACACACTTGCATAATTGGACAGCCTGTCAGAATTAGAAAGTCTTTTTTCCTGCAGAGATGAAGCAGGTGATCACTCACTCTTCCTATAGTTCTTATTGATATTATTTTTATATTAATTTATTTTCTTTTTAAAGTGCCATTTTATTCTCTGAGCCAATAATCTGCTCAACCTACAGATTAGAGAAAACTAAATTTATCTTCAATTAAAAAGGAAAAGCATTAACTCACTTTTTCACATATGTTGAGAAAGTTTTCAGAAGAATTCAGTTTTCAGAATCAGTTTCCTACATAACATATATACCCAAATCTCAGAAACTTGATAACTAGATGATCTTATTCTTTACCTCAATGATTTTTGAAGAATGTCATGTATTTATCATAGGACATTTGCTGGCAAAAGTCTGGGGGAATAGTAGCATTAGTTGTGAATATTCTACTTCTTGACATTTAAATTATACCATTTGGACATTATTCAAAATCTCTTGACATAGCTAGTGCAGGTCCTATCCACTGAAATTAGATAGCTGGAAAGTCAACGGCAGAAGAAAAAAGGCACCTAAAATGTTTGATTACAATGATGTGTAGCTGCTTCAGTCATTACAATGTCATAGCAAGGTTTTGAGACACTTCCATTTTTAACAATCTTAATGGGTTTGGATCCGGAAGTCCTTATTAAATTACAGACTATTTGATTTGCCAGTCTGAGGCTTAGCCTATATATCTGGGATGGAGGAGTAAATGGTAATGTGATCTATCTTGGGAATTAAACTGGATGCTGCTAGTGGTACCAGTACTACTAATGCCAGTTGTATAACACATAAGTATGTTCTCTCTGTAGAGTTTTTATATGTAATATTGTCACTGGCTAAAAGTTTCTGAAGCAGCAAAACTGCTTAGTTCTCATTTCCCCATAACAATAAACTATGATTAAGTGCCTAATTAACACTTACACAAAGAATGTGAAAAAAATCAATTCATAAGAAGAGTTGAAATTTATCAAAGATTAAGAAAAATATAGAAAGAATTAATTTAGACTTCTGAAATGTTTTCCAAAACCTTATCACCTCTAAAGTTTTATAAGCAGTCATGGAATATTTTTGTCTTGCTTTTTATGTACATGCCTGCATTCATTACCAAGTCACCTTGAGTCTACCACTTTATAGAAAACTGCCTGCAGAAATGTAATAGCAGAGGCAAAACCAAGAAATTACTCTTTTTATCCTACTTATTTCAGTTTGGCATTCTCATTGTGGTAATCTTGCGCTGATTTAATTAAAAAAAGAGTGAGATTTCTAAATGGTTCTTAAAATTTGTAAATATAGAACCAAGAATGTTAAGTAAGTTTAAATCATATTTAAATAAATCTAAGTATTTATATAAAGGGTTTTAAACAACTTATCTAAATCAATAATGAAATGTTAAAATTATATCGCTTCAATACCAGAACCCAAATTTATATGCAGTTTTTATAGTACTTGCTCTTATAAACCTATATTTTCTTCTAACTTTCAAGATTATAATTATTAAGCTTAATATTATCTAATGTTTGCATATAATAAATTTTATTAATAGAAAATACAGAAGGCAATAATTTTTGGGCAGGAGGATTGAACTATTCATTTTTTTTTTAACTTCTATGTCATGTATCTTACTATGAATGTGTAAAATTGGTTAAAACCAATTCTTTGAGAGATTTGAAACTATTTTAGGACCTAGAGAAATTACTTCCAAATGCACAAGTAATTCCAGCTGTGATTATTACTCATGATCTTTAACAACTTGCAAATCCTTTAAAATGTCTTTTAATGAAACAGGCTTTCAAAACAGTTTTCTGAGAAATAACTGTGCACTCTTATTTTGTGTAGGACTGACTGCTGGTAGTGTCTCTACATGTATTTTCATTTTTAGCATTTCTGATTTTTGCCTTTGTTGTGTATTTTCATGCAGCTGTTTTTTTATATTATTATTTTTTATATTCTTTCCTTGTCTTTAAGGAGACTAGCAGAACTAAACTGTGTACCTTAAAAATACAGTAACTAAGATGATAAAAGGCAAAGCAGTTTCTTACTACAACTATGCTTTTAATGTCTAGCTAAAGTACAGTGGGACCATTAGGGAAGCTAGAATGTGTTTTTGACACCCCATAAAAACAAATCTCTTTATCTCAGAGCTCTATTCAGTAAGGTACATCTGGAGAAAAAAAATCCCATTCGTGTTCTACGTTAGGAAAAGACTGTCATCCTAAGAGTACAGAATTGAACTACAAATTACCATGATTTTTAGTTTACTTTTTTCCTCCTTTGAAACCTGTCTACCTACCTAGTGAATTCCTTTTAACAACAAAAGTAATATAGCTAAGATAACCTACCTACACAGCCACGTATTTTTGAAGACCAAATTCTATATATATATATATATATACTCATATCTTTTCTTTAGCTCTATTGTTGTGTAGCTGTGTGAACAAACAAAGCAACAAAGACAAGTAGCAGGTGTTGAGTCACCAGTTGAATTTAGGCATGGTAATACTGGCCACTGCCACATCAAACCGTGGGCATTGAAATGCCCACAAGCAATTCACAAACCATTTTTTGGCATTTGACCTCCTACAATGAAGGAAAGTGAAAAACTGAAGGGATTTACAGAAGCCAATGTGCTGAGGGGAGAGATACCCTGAAGGAACAGCTGGTGAAGATGGAATCTGAGTTACCTCTCTATGCTTGGAGAACTTAGCTAATGCTGCACTGGTCATAGGTGCTTATTTTAATTTGGCTTTTACAAGCCTTAACTTCTCCTGAATTAGAACCATAAATCTTACAGTGACAACTTTATTTCTACCACTGTACTATTTCTACACTACTTCATAACTGTCCTGTAGCACAGTGTTTCTTACACTGGTTCTTGGATGGAAATTTCTGCTTCAGCAATGACCTGCTCATATGTTAACTACAAACTTCCAAAGAAAGGAGACATGGAAAATGCAAAACTATACCATTAAATTTTCCTTACAAATATCATCTAAATTATGTATGCTGTCATTCCACGCTACGGTTTTTCACTGGATATCTTAAAAAACTTTCATTATAAACCCAAACCTGATTTTTATTTTCAGAACTTTTATAACTTGTTGCATGGCACCAAGATGCCAATTCTATAGACAAGGAATATGTGAGCAAGGTCAAATGCAGATTTTTGGCTTTCACATGGCTTTTAGTCTAGATTTCAGAATATTTACTATTCTTAGGTTAAAAAAAATTAATTTTGTGCATTTCTCTATTACATAGCTAGCTATATCTGATTATCACTCCATTTTTTATTGGGCCATATTTAGTTAAATACCTTGTTATTTTAGGGAATTCTGGGGGGCTTCCCTTAATAATTAATAACCTATGATTTTTATTATTTTAACCTGTGATTTAGGTTGCTTCCCATACATCTTTGAAGACTGTGTTGATACCTGGAGATGCATAGGTTTCTTCTGGAAGCTCTAAATTTTTAGTGCTGTCCTAGTACAAGCTGCTGGAATCGCCCAGACAGAGTAAATATTCAAATTTTTACTTAAGAAAAGCAATGGGTTTGGTCATGATATCAGTTGCTTGACTGTCCATAAAAAGTGACTTCAAACAGGCCTCCAGGCTGTGTGTGTGGGAAAACCTGCTTCCAGAACTAACAGCACTGAGGCCAAGGGCACGGAGCCTGTCCTAGGATTTCAGCAGTGTCCAGCAGATATTGCTGAAAGATTTGTATGTTCCTGCTGGCTTATTCCTCAGATCAGAATCAAGCCTCTATCCACTAAATGTGACAGGGCCTGTGCTTAGTGGGTGAGCTATGCCAACAGCACATTTAAATCTGTTCTTTCATAACTCCATTGATTTCTTCAATTAGCAATGGACAATTTGTCTCCTGGTGACCTTTCTTCTGAAGACCATTTTCACTTCAGCACTTTGTTGTTTTTCTTAATTTTTTTTAAACTTTTAGCTATGAGCTTGGGAACTTCTTATACCTCAAGATATTACAAATGCTCAAAATTACATGGAGAGTAGGGAGTAAGGGTGGACTGGCATCAGGCATTTAATTTCTCTGCTCCTCCATTAGCAAGAATGAATAAAATAGAGATGAAAAATTATATTCCTGTTCTTTCATACATACATCCTCTTTGCATAACACCACTTCTACTACAGTAGCACTTTGAATAATTCATCATTTTAAATTATGGGAATATATTTTGAGCAAAATAAAAGAAACCAGTAGTAAAAACCAAAATTGATGACCTTTTAAAAAGAATGCTTTAAATGGCTTCTCCAAGAAGAGCTAAGCATTTATTTTCATTTACAAATAGCAAGCACTTTGAGTTCTAATTATTCACCATTATTATAAAGCCTTTCTAAAATAAGACATAATAGTTTAAAATAGCAGTTAAAGAGCTGCTTGATACATTGAAATGAAAAGTGAGAGTATGAAAAATACATTTCATTACTTTCAGCTGCCTCAGTGTCTTGGGGCACTATATTTACAGGGAGAAATATTAAAAATAAAGTAACCTGCAGAGAAATTTTATGGTGGGCTTTTCCCCCTGGTGAATATAGTCATTTGACAACTTTTTTCATGTATTTGCATGCTGTACTGCACTACATTTGAAAACCATTTAGTGAGGGAAATGAAGAATAATAAAAAAGGGCTGAGTCCCAGAAGACCTTAGAGAATCAGAGTGCAAAAGAGGAAGCAATTATTTACTTGCAATAAGTGGGGAATGCAATCTGCAATTGAAAGATTGGATTCCTGCATTCATGGGCAACCATGACATTGCCACAATTACAGCTCTGTCTTATTTGAGCCACAATGAAATTGCAGACTGAGTAGCTTAAAATGTCCAAAAACCTTCTGGTACCCCTGGGCATCTGGGAATAGACCAAAACAAGAATTGCTGTTTCTGCATTGTTTGGGTAGTGCAGTTGTTTTCTCAGCTGCATGGCATAACTCATGGCCTTGAATGCCAACGATTCAACTTCCACATAGAATTGCTGTTCTTCCCCCACAAAACAAAACTGCAACTCTTCCTGCCTTTTTCATAGTGGCCATCATAGCAGTTCTTAGGAGGTGAGAGATCTCCTTGCCATATTCTCTGGAATTACAATATCACTGATTTACAGCCTTTATCCAAGAACATTTTGTGACAACACCAGCAACCAGTGATTTCCATAGATGGGAGATCTTTTTCTACTGCTGCAATGTTGTGGTTCTTCTAGCTCTTCTGCTCTGCCAACTAACCCAGTTCCTAGGGACCACGTCTTTGTGAGCAGTAAAAACAGACCATATGGAAGTCAGCTCAACTGTTATTTTGAATTGTATAAATTCAATGATGAGCTATTTTTGTACATTGTATAGAGACTCTTTAACCAAATCACTAGCAAAGAAATATATACTTTCTTTTCTGATAATACCATTTTCTTCTACTGTATTCTTTGCTCCCTGTCAGGTTCTTTTCAAATAGACATGAAAAAGGGTTGGGTCTACATGTTGTTCTAGGTTTATTTGGTACAGTTCTGCTTCTGCTTAAAGACACTATGAAGCAAATGCTCTTTCACTAACTATTCATAAAACATGTATCTCCATCTGAGCCAAAGTTGTCCTGCTGGAGGAAATGGCATGCTTATAGAATTAAAACAATTTCTTAGATATCTCCTCCTCTCTCTCAAAATCAATGGCAGAAAAGAAGCCAAAACAAAATGGAAACACTGGAAGGAGAGTAATTGATAGAAATTGTGTTTCTGGCAAGTTGAAGTGAATGAGGATGAAAAATTATTTTTGCTTCTAGAAGAGGTCACTTTGGGCTTACAGTTTGGAACTTTTTGAAAGAAAAAAACCCTCACAAACTTAGAAGAAAGCCTGGGGATATGGTCAGGGTTCTGGGTACACCTGGAACCATAAAAATACAGCACAACAAAAACATTAAACAGAATAGATGCAAGAGCAATATTGTTTATTTGAAAATGATCTGGTAGAAATCAACAACGTGGCAATCAGAGAAATATGAATAATGCCTTTTCAAGCCTAATCAATTACTAAAAGCTAAAACTTGGCACCAGATTTGAGAATAGGAGGCACAAAACAAGAATTCTAACATTTTATTGCATAATTTTCTGCCCCATAAATTCCGTAACATTTTGTATCTGAACCATGAAAATAGTGTGGCTAATGTGTTTTAGCATCTTTGATAAAGAGAAACAAAGCATAGGTATTAACAATGTTCTATCTTTTTTTTTTTTCACTGCTGGTACTGACTAACAATGTCATAATGTAAATAAATTCTATTTTATTATGAGTAATCATGTTTTGCTTGGGACAATGCTGTTTCTTGTAGTTCCAGTTATTTATTAATGATTTCCAGTTCTTTATGTATATATTAATGTCAGTGAAGCTACCATTTAACAATATCTTAGAAATTTCATTTTTAAAATCATATCAGAAATGGGTAAAGCAACTTACATAAGATAAAAATAGTAAGCTTGTGCCCCAACAGTTAATTTTCTTGTTTGTAGATTTTTAAAGACAATATTAGGAAGATTCTATGAGTCTTTGATTCTACTCATTTTTTAAAGAAAAAAGGCTGCAGTAATTTCCCCATCATTTTTATTTCCGTTTAACTCAAGTGAAGTTTTCTGTTCTTAGTTATTATTTAGGAGTCAAACACATCTCTGAAAAACCCTTCTCATCTCCATGAATAAATATAATTTGGCAATTATTTTGTGCCAAATTCTTTCTGTAACTATTTTTTTGTGCTTGGTTATTTTTGTGAAAGGTGGTGAAAATTCTAGTGTGAGACTAAGAAGCATTTCACTTCAAGCACTATCCGAACTGTCTACATTTTGTTAATTTTCATTTTATTTTTGCCTAGAGAATTGCTATGTCACTTCCCCACAGGCTATGAAGCTTATGTGTTAGAAGCATGCATAAAAGACCTTTCAGAAATGATAGATCTCCTACAGAAGTAAGAGTAAGTGAAATGATGATGCATGTATTCTGGGTCACCTTACAGATTGAGCTGTACTCCCAAGAACCTTATCTGGTCTGGTATTAAATAAAATATAACGTCTTTTTAGTTTATAGACAATTGTCCAGAAAGAAATGTATAACAGATTTTTATGCCACAGAAACTGAGCAAAACATCTGTTATTTTATTACCTACTCTTATGCATTTATCATAACAGTTTAGTTTTCTTTCTACTTTGTAACAGGTGCCTCAGCTGTCTGATCACCCTTAGCATGTGAATGGCTTCCTTCTGCCTTTTCCATTATTTCTCTCTACGATCTGCTAGAAAGAAACTGCAGATAAGCACAGTGTAAATTTTGCAGGCTCCTTCTGTCTGAGATACCCTTCCAACAATAAGTTCACTATCATCACTTCTGCACAGCCCACTTCTGCAGGCCCACATGCGAAAATGAAGCACCTACTTGCACACTCGGGCTACAGAATCCCATGGGTAGGGCTGTGACACTGCCTTGTCATGATCTGGTGAACTCTGACCTGAGAAAACCCCACTACCTCCACTCAGAGAAAACACAGTGTCCAAGAGCTGGAAAGGTCCTGCAGAAGTCCTAGACCAAGAATTATGAGACCTATGGCTCCAGGCTGCTCTCAGTGGCAAGTGTGAGCATGGGCCAGCTGGCCCAAGGATTATCATTATCTCTCAAATGCATTAGCAAAACACAACCACAGAATATTGCAAATCACACTGAAAATTAATGACAGTAATCCAGGGCAGTGCTTATCAGTTTGTGGTCTCTTTGACAATCATAGATTGTAGATACCTATCTGGCTGGTTATACTATGTGATCATCCCTCTATTCTTACTTTCTTAAAACAGATCAATGATCAACTATTTTTTAAAAGCTACATGACAGGGCAAGTGTTTTGAATGAAAACTATGAACTAATGATAGAGAGAAATTATGTGACTGAAATGGGAACAATGTCCATTTGCAGTTTGAAATTGAATTGAAAAAACTTATCCAGAATATGTATCTATATTATTTATAAAAGAGATTAATATTTATTAGATAGCAATATGTACTAGAAGAAAACATTTGGAAAATTTACAAAACACAGAGAAAATTCCTAGCAGTTTGATTGAATGGAGAAAGAAGAGAGGCAAAAAGATATACTTGTCATACCTTTTCTAGAAACTGAACTGAGTAAAATACCATCTTGAAAATTGAGACTGCTTACTCCTTCTTAGCAGATTGCAAGCTCCTGTCATGGAAGACAAACATGATGCACTTGAACATTCAGGTAGCAGGTGGCATGGCAAAACTTCAGGAAGACAAATATCCGGGAGGCATCTAGCAAAAAAAATGGAGAGCTGAGTGTGTAATTTTAACGGGTCATACAGTATTCAATTTGAAGACTGGGTCGATAACAAGATAACTGTGCCGTATCAAAATTAAATGCTTTAATTCACCTCTACCTCATACACCTTTTACATTTCCATGATTTGTTTTATTTCTGTGTAATTTTTCTATTTATTTTCATGTAAAAGAGGGAAATCAGAACTTTTTTGTCTGATTATAGTTATAGTTGTCTGATTAACTTATAGTTGGATGTGGTAATAGCTTGTCCTCTGCCTTAATGATACTTGCTCTGTCACAAAGTTAAACAGAAAATTGGGCTAAAACCGTTATTTGACTTTTATTCTTAGAGAATTTCAATGGGGGAGAGCTTCCCGGAAATTACTAGACAGGTCTCAGACCTGATACTTGTCTACCCAAACCAGCTCATTGTTTCACAATGTCACCCATCTTCTCAAATACAAAATGCACAGGACTAGTCATGAAAATTACTGCAGCATGGTTTGATCTTGGTCCCATTAAAGGCACTGTTTTTCTACCGATTCCACAGAAATTGCTCCAAAAATGGTGTGACAAGTAAATAGTACTACTGCATTGTACCGGGTTATAGTGGCTGGCAGCCCGAGTTGTGCTGTGATGTAGTGGCACTTAGTCTTTCATACACTGTAAGCAGAGCTAATCCTGAAAGCCACATGAGATGTGACTCTGAGGACTGAACAGCCTGTGCACTTGGCATTGCTTCTAACCTATTTTTTCACACTCTATTTCTCACTGAGAAAACAAACAAGCAAGCAAAAAAGAATTTTTAGTCCGTAACATAATAAAAAGCTTGTACAAGCTCAAGCAGCAAGATAAGGTGATTATTTTGCCCTTCAGTTCAAGTGTCAGCTTGTTTTCAGCTGCTGTCAAACACTTTGTCACACCAGATGTCTGTCATATCTGTTATATGGCAAAATGTTTCAGTACATAGAAAACAAGATGCATGATTTTCTCATACTTATCTTTGAAATATCCAAAGAAACTTTCATCGCAGTTGCATTTGTTTACAGCCACTGCAGTTGACTTTTAAGTTCCCTTTGAAATCCTCCTTATCATCTTTTTTCTCACGATCAAGTATGTACATGTTAAAGTTATCTTTAATGGTAACAAAACCTTAGGCCATGATTTTTTTTCATGCTCACTTTCTTTCCTCTTTGCTAAATAAGCTTACTTCAGTGTTCTCTATTCTAATTTACTCCAATGTCCTTAATATTATACATTATACAAAGACAAGTTCCTCTTATTCACTTTTTGTGTATTTCTTTACTTCTCAGGATACCTACCTCAAGGAACTTGATTAAATTATAATAGTGAATGTAAGTGTTCCTGTTACCTCAACAACAGTATTTGATTTGCAAAGGAGTCCTTTACTCCAGAAATAATTTTCTTCCAGATTATCCTTTCCTTCTCTATTTTTTTCTCCGTTTCCTTATGGCTATATGAAGCATAATATAATGGCTCATGGCTTTTGCTGTCCATTATTCAGAAGCTAGTTTTGGACCAAGCTACTCCTACTTTTAACTCCGAGTTTTACAGTGGCGCTGTAAATATACTGCTGAAAATCATTAAAATTTTATTTAGGCAAGTATGCAGTATTTTGCCTGTACTGATTGTCTTTTCTGTCAGCTATAGAATTTTGTACAAGACTGTTTTAATAAAGTATATAGTTTATATTGGATTTAAAAGTACTTTTAGATATGTAAGCACGTTTTTCAAGTTACAGACTCAATATGACTTTCTATTAACCCATGCAAAGTAATGGCATCAAGCTGAGACAATTCCATGCTAGGCTCCAGTGTACATGGCTGAGTGAGCAGTGTCCCACCCTTAGCTAGTTTGCAGTGGATGAAGGCAAAAAGTGTTTTATGCCTTCTCTTCCATCAGTGGAATTTAATGGAAAATATATGCCTCAGCCAGGACCAAGCAAGCAGTCAAACATGATATTGGCCACAGCCAAGATGAGCCCTTCATTCGGCTGCAGGAGAAAAGTTCTGCAGCACTTTGGAACAGCTATACCACAGCTTTTGGTGGATTGCTCAATACAGTAGCAAAGGCCCTTTTGTGTTAGAAAACTGAGACAAATCAAACAAATGCAAAAGCAATTAATACCTACTTCCATTCTTTATCAATTGTCATTTTGACAGTGTAGGAAGCCATCACTTTAAATACTTTTTACAGACTGGGTTGGTTGGTTGGTTGGTTGGTTGGTTGGTTGGTTGGTTGGTTGGTTGGTTGGTTGGGGTATTTTTTCCTTATGGTGCAGTTTAAAGGACATCTGATAGACATATCCATGAAGGAAGATGTTTTGGTTTTTTGAGAGTTTTTTGGGCGTTCAAGAGAGAAAAGAAGCTGCTATTCAGTGGTAATTTATTTAATCTTATGTACTATTAGCACTGAACTCTCATTCAATGGGGCAGATATTGACAAGATATTGCTACTGGATATTAACAAATATGATTCATGATTTTCTTGATTTGTTTTAACTTAACTGCACATGTTGCACGTCAGAAAAGAGTCATCTGTTTGTTTTAATTTAATTTAACTTGATCAGTTATTTTAATATGAAAATAAAATGAAAATCCTGAAATACAATCTTAAAAGTGTTCACCGAGGCTTTTTATGTAAAACATACATACCTCTTGTAAAATGTGAAGACTGCAGAGAGGTTTTCTTTGAGGTAAGATTAATACAGTGCAGAGGGTCAGAACAAATTCTTAGTTCCATCTAAACAGTAGAGATCCTTGGCCAGCTCTTCAACTCCAGAGGTAAATCTCATCCTGGGTGCAGATTCCAGTTACTTCACTAGGTTGGGTATTGATCCAGTTTCCAGAGCCTCAGAGGCATGTTTAAACACTAGTGAATTCACAAAAGAACAATCATTAGAAAAACTAATGCTGCATTGTTTCTCTCAGGCCAAAGGACAAGCCAAATAATTTCATTAAATCTACTGCTACAGATTTTCCCTGGCATAATCCCACAGTATGAGCATTGTGGGGTTTTTCAGTGTTTTAATTTGAAAACAATGGAAGGAATTCTTAAAAAGAATTAAAGAACTTTTTGCATTTCAGTCATCAATTATTAAAATTAATAGGTTATCCATTATATGTTTTTACGGCTAAGTTGTTAATTGATCTGCAGTTAAAATAAACCAACTCAGAATGATTTGACTTTCTCTTAGATTCAGACTGAACATTGCTCCAAAAAATAGGGCTTATTCCAAGTATGGCACATAAACTGAGCACAAGCAGGACTTTTGCTATAAGCTAAGCTCAGGCTTTCAGAGAGAATTGCTTTCATGGGGATTTCCTCTGATGACCTTATATGGATCTGTAGGCTCTTTTTGTTTGGAAGAAGTGTGTCTGAATTCCTCAATTTGAAATACCCACAGAAAGGTTAGCAGAACATCTTTAAACTTTGACAGTAAGAAGGTACAAACATGTCAAACAAATGCTAAATGACATAAACATAAGATGATAACTGGGTCATGACAGTGACCTGAATACACTGTGTACTCTGGAAGAGAAATAAAGTTTGACTATAATGTAATGCAATCTATATTATAATACAAATATACAATAAATGTAATTTAATCACTCTAAATTTTAATGATCAACTAGTTGAAGTAATACTAATTGCACGCCGAAAAGTGCTGTTATATTGAAAGCAATTCATTAAAATGTAATGTGCTTTATTTTTTATCAGCAGACAAATATGAAACATTAGAAATGGAGCTATTTTAATTTGAAGTAGAGAAGGCTTCTTATTTCACCTCATTTAAAATCAGTCTGGTTTGTTACTAAGGTAAGAAACAAGTCTGAACTAACTTAAATAAGTTTTCACTGCAGAAAATGAAAAGCAGCATATATGTGAACTGTAGTTCTTATGTTGTACTTGCAAAATGGCTCATCATAATTTTTAAAAGTAAAAATCGAATTTTTACAAAATTCCTTTGTTTCTACAGAAAAAAAAAAAAAAGAAGAAAAATATTTTTCTGGGATATCTAAAAAATAGCTACCAGTTACCATAAATCTGAAGAAAATTATACACAACATCAGAGCATAACAGTGTTACCTATCTTCCTTATAAAGCACAGGAAAGTCTGGGTCTAGTGTGCAGCTGATGCACCGTCTGATCAACATAGTTAATACCTTGGCCCTAAGGTAATTTTTAAAATTCCCCACTGCATTATCTTCTGAGCATAACACAGCCTAAACATAGTTTAAACATAGACTGTCCTTGGTGACTTGGTGAATTATGGACAGTGGTGCTGATGTAAGTTTTTAATCTTTGATCTTACCCCTGAACAAATGGCATCTTGGATAGTATGGTGCGCCAAAAATAGGGGAAATTAGAAAATCAGAAATAATACCTTTATTTGGTGATAGCTATTTACATGAGGTGAAAATTTTCCTTTCTTAAAAACGCAACTTTTGGTAATTAAATTCAAAAACTCTGTAAGGCCTGACACATTAACATTTCCTGATGTGTAAAACAGAAATTTTCATTTATTCCTATCAATATGTGTAGTAAGAGAAATGTATTAAATGCTCTATAAATTATTTCCTTTCAATTTTTAAAAACTTCTGATCTCATGTTACAGCATTTTTTTTAATATCTGAATCTTTCTTACAGATTTTTGTTATTTTCAGCATCTTCATTTAAACAGTACAGGGGAGGAGTGGTTTTGTTCAAATACTATATAAATTAAGTATTTTGAACTACTTAATTATTTCATATTCTAGGAATAACTTAGAGTTAATTAAATATCAGTATAATTTGAAATTAAGTCAGCTGAAGGATGTGGCACTAGTACTATCTTATGCAGTTTCATTCCTTAAGTATAACATTAAAAACATACTTAGCAGCATTATTATATTTAGTGATATCACATTTATGAAGTCTTTGATGTTCACTGTATATTAGAAAAGGATAATATTTTAAGAAATGTTGTTACATTTGTCAAGTTAAAGTTTCAACTTCTTTTTAGGAGCAAAGAAATTAGAGAGAAAACTTGAAAAATTGATAAAATTATGTTTCCAAGAAAACAACTACCTTTCTTTTAAAGAAAACTATACATATTTATTGCTATAAAATAAATAACATATTCTATATCTAGCTTTTTCACAGCAGTAAGGACAAATCTTAATTTTATTTTCATTTGTTTTCAACTTTGAGTACAGTGTACTATACAGTAAAAATGAGTAGAATATTTTCAGTAACACTACTTTTTATAATCATCTGTAAGTTTACAAGAAGACTTACTGGAGTTATAGAAAAAAATTCTCCTGCTCCACAAACCAGTATTTTATAGAACAGAAAAAGACTTACTTTCTGTGGGTCCATGAAGGACAAAAGCTGCCCTATAGTACTGTGCTGAGAAGTGTATCAATAATTGCATAGTCATTAAAAAAGGGACAAATTAATCTTGGAGTCAAGCAAGGTGCTCAGTACCCACTGCTCAAATTTCACATTATTACATACTTAGACTTTTCAGGTGCCCATCAGTCACAGTCCAGTTTCTCAAACTAAATCACATTCCCATGATTCCTGTATGCCTTGAAATGAGGTCCCTGAGGAAGGGATTTATAGCAGGATATAAGCAATTAGGAAATTAAAGGCAGAGTGGTTTACCCTAAAGCCTTATGCAGGGATGCGAGGGAGGCATTTCTCCTCATATCTAACATCCCATATCTGAAAGCTGGAGAGCTAAGCTATTTTAAAAAACCAAGAAACAACCTAAGGCACTTCCAGTTCTTCCTTTCAAAACAGAGCAAGGACATTTCATCACATTAACAGCTGAGCCTGGGATGTAAATGTCATTGAGATGTATAAAACTTGTACAGAATTCTTGCTCTAGCTTAAATTCCTTTCTCACAGATGTGTCTCCACACATCAACTCAAGGATGTGGTTTTGGTGTTTTAATGCAAAAGATTTACCATCAAGGATAATACAAACACACAATTTTGCAGATCCTGCAACGATTTAATCAGGAAATCATCGTTAAGTTAGGCAGCTCAGTCAAGAATGGAGACTTTCCTCAGATGAAAAGACGGAAATCATGAATCGTGTTAGACAGATAAGTATTGCATAAGACCCTCAATAGCTCAATCACCAAATGTTAGTCCCTTTCTCATTAGGCCACTAAATTTCTCACTAATTAGAATTTTTAATGAAGGAGTCCAAGAGGATATTTGGCCAGAGCTGAATATTTAATGAAAAAATC
This sequence comes from Toxostoma redivivum, assembly GCA_013397375.1. Taxonomy (NCBI): domain Eukaryota; kingdom Metazoa; phylum Chordata; class Aves; order Passeriformes; family Mimidae; genus Toxostoma; species Toxostoma redivivum. Next base: position 595,518 of record VXBI01004598.1, on the reverse strand, counting down.
AACATAGAATCAGATAATTGATCTTAATGCCTACCCTTGCACTGATGATTTAGTTTTGCAATACAAATACAAATTTCTTCTAACAATGGACTTTATTGTGCAGCTTTAGCATTTCTTTCTTATATATAGCAGCTGTAAATCTCTCACACTGAACACAAAAGAACTGTGCATTGCAAAGAGATACTAAAACAAAGAAACCATTGAAGACAAGGTAAAATGGAATGAAATTAGAAGAATAAAAGGCAAGCACTGAAAGCCTTTATTTGTAGTTTCTCAAGTCCCTATGACATCTCTCTATTTCAATCATACCATTCACATGGTGATTGAGTTATTTGATTGATTTTAGTGACTACCTTTGTCAAAGTTTTGGTGAAAGACAATTCTTTCCAGAGAACTTCTTTATGCATGCTGAAATTTTGTGATTGAGAAATGGGATTTTTTACAGGTAGTGTTAAGGTTTTTATGGCCATTTTGGCCTCTTTTTAAGGTGTAGGTAAAACATCTCTACAATACTTTATCTGCCTCCCCTAAATTACAGAGTCACAGTGATTTGAGAGACAATGTCTCTGCACCTCACTGAATGTGCATAAAGACTAGGTGGTGACAGTATTATTTCTAACAGTAAAATTTCAAAATGAAGACAGATTGGAAAAGCCAAATGTAGTCTATCCAGCTCAGTTAGGAAAAGCTGTGAAGTTGCCATACCGTGGTTTCAAAACAAAAATTTAAATATGGTTAGGTAGAGGAACTCTCTTTACAGTTTCACTGTTACCCAGCCTAGACTAAGACTGGCTGGGTTATCCCTGCCTGTGCCATGTGTACATCGTCACATCAAATTGTAAAGCCCTCTATTTCTTTAAACAAGCATGACTTAAACTATAAACTAGGAAACTACATGCATACAAGGTATGGGTTTAATCTTGGTATTAGATGCCTAAGCAGGAAGCCCTGACATTACACTTCAGGAAGGTTTCACAAACCATTGAAAGAATTAGTGCATTTTCATTCTGAGGTCTTCAATTTCAAAAGGACATTGGTAAATTTAACATGATTCAAAAGAGTATTCTGGGATCTGCTGAGTGATATGTCCCATAAATACTAATTGAGTTTCATTTATTTAATTTACCATAAAGTATTTATGTGATAATTGGGGCACAGTGAATCAGTACATACAGGGGAAGATAGCTGATAGAAGTTTATTGTACTTAAATAAGGACATAGATAGTATAAAGGGATAAAACAGAAGGAAGCTACAGCTGGCCAATTTACTTTAGAAATAAAATGCAGACAGGCAGTCACAGCAAGGTTAGGTGTCAATGGAACAACATACTATCCATCAGTATTAGGTGTTCAGTCAAGTCTAATTTCTACTAGAAGACATAGATCCTTTACACTAATGCCATGGGCTTAATGTTCTCAGCATATATAAAGGTTGCAAGGCTGAACAGAGCCACAGCCTGACTAGGGAAAGGGATGGGCAGAAGCTTGACAAAACATCCAGCCCTGCAGGCAGACCTAATGGGGAGACAGTGGCCTATTTCCCCATGACATGTTTTTAAAGGTTGTAACAATGAAGATTTGGAGGAAAGAAAGCAGCTTCCCAGGCACCTTTCTTGAGCTCTAGAGCCATACAATGCCTTTAATTAAGGAAAAAGTGTAAATTTTAAACAACTAATTATATATGCTTAATATAAATGTGTGAGGAAGACAGCGTATGCTAAGTATTTCATTAGGTGGGTCATACCAACTGGCAGTTTATGGACAAGTTATTGACAAGACATCCCATTTAAAGGCTGCTGCCTTCTCCAGTCATAATTTCAGGTTTTTTTTGAAGTTATCAATGTATTGTAAGCATAGTTTTAGAGCCCTGTTCTCCTTTGCCTTTGGTAACCTGTATGAACTGCCATCAGACCATTGCTAATCCAGATATGTTGGGAAGCAGTACAAAGGAGAGAGAGGGAGAGAGAAAGGGTGAGGAAAAGAAACTTTCATCTCCCTCCCTCTTTCACTCTTCTTTCCAGAAGAATAAAGTTAAATATAATTTGGGAAAGCAGATGTCCTCTCTAATGAGACAAGTGAATAAGGCATAGGTAAATCTGCAAACACTGAAAACTGGTTGTTTTTGAAGGGCAAAAGAGCCTCACCATTCTCTTTATCAATGCATGTATGAGCGTTTTATATTTATTCCAAACTAAATATAGACTTAATTCTTTAATTCCATCAAATTTGCACATACCTATTGGGAATTAGTACTACATGCACATAGTATACTTCATTTTAGAGAGTGCATATATTCTATTTAAAGGTGTCATCAGTACACTCCTTTAAAAAATCATGAAACTGAAAAATAAATATATTGCATTTTGATTTTGGTACTTCTAGTTCCTACAGCTATTCCTGAGTAGTACTGCTTTTGCAGTCCTTACAGATGTGAAGATAGCAGTTTTGTTTTTACATTATTAATACATTTTTACTTAATGAAGTGGAGGCTTAAAAAGAATATCCAATACTGTGGAACACAACATTCTGATTGTGAAGTGTGAAATAATTTCTGATACCTGTATGCAGTAGACTGACTACTGCTGTGGGAATAGCCTCAGCTGTGCAGCCTGTTACATACAGCACACTTAGGATCTGTTTTGTATGAGCATGGGCAGTGTTGTGAAAACCATCTGTAGAAATGCAGTTCATAAACCATAGAGAAACTAGACCCTATGACAGCTGAGCTATTCAAAATATTGGTTTTGGCTTTTTTTTTTTTTTAAACACCCGCAACTACCTTGCTTGGCTTCAACACACACTGAACTTGAGATTCCTTCAACACACTCTGCACTTGAGAGTCCTGTGTACTAACGAGAATCTCTAATCAGGAAGTGTATTTTCAATTAGGTACTTGTTGTTCCAGCTGTACTAGGTACTTAAAATCACTACAGAAACCATTAACTTCATAAAAGAAATACATGTATCTCTGGCACAATCCCTGTAGGTATTATTGAGTTTATACTTCCAAGGGACTAATACCCCTAAAACTTGTGAGCCATCTTCTCAAAAGAGGTAGAGTACCTACACTTCAGGAGTAGCAGAATTATATATGGGTATAGGAAATAAGCACAACGTCTAAATTATACCTGTGTTTTGTGGACATGCCTATGAGAATATCAGACAGGAGTCCTAAGCTGGTTTTGATACATACCTTAAGTCCCACAAAGGTTCTTGAGTCTTTTCTTACATCACCATTTACTGCAGCCACACACAAAATGGAGCACATCCACTGAGACTCTGGGATTCCTAATCCTGTTAAATGCAGAGGGAAACTTCATGTCAGAAACTTCATCTCCATCTAATCTCTTGTGTAGGAAGTGATCTTCTCCTTTTCAAAAGCATGCAAAATGAGCAAAACAATGAAAACTTTGTCTCCTACTCTTGATGAATAATAGGAAGAATTTTTTGGATTTCATTGCCTGTAATACAGCTGGTGAGGGGAGCTGGCCCTTAGGCTCAATTCATTTATTACTGCCCCTTACTATAGCTAGTATCTTGTTTATCTGATACTAAATATTTCTCATACACAATTGTGTATATAGTGACATGGGAGATATCCCATGAGGGCTGACCTGTCTATTGAAGGAAAACTGACCTGATTCAAAAGAAGCCTTGTCTGAATATCATTTATGGAGATGCTAGCTATAGTGGCTGTGTTCTCATTACTTTCAGGAAGTCATATTTAAGATTGTAGTGAATGATTATTACTTACCAGCAAGTGAGCAATAATTACTCTCCCTGGGACTGAGAAAGCAAAACAATCCTCATCCAGGTGCTTAGCTCCTATTAGGAAAGCGTGGCAGACACTAGTACAAGTCTCTGTACATGTCACTGAAGCATGCATGACATTTATCCTGTCAGTAGCTAAAAGGAGAGAAGTTAGTCCCTGAAGTCCCATTTCCACTGATTATCCAGAACCCACACAGAGATTTCTTAAAAGCTGGGTCAGTTCTCTAGAGGGGGTCACTCTATGGAGCTCTCCAGTGCTTTATTTTTATTATTCTGAAAAAGTCCTGTCAATTATGGGCAGCAAAACACTCATTCAATTAACAATCTGTGTCATTTAAAAGCATTCAAAGATAACTTCAGCCTTTCTGTATCATGGCCTTTTTTTCACCTAAACTGCACCTAAATTGCCACCTTATTTTAGACTCGTAGTTTATTTGCAGCATGAAATGAGATACCCATTAGCAGTTGCATTTGATTTTTAAATTCAATTTTTAAGGCAATGTAGGATGTGATTCATGAATAAGGGCTAAATTAAGAGCCAGGGACTCTAATTCTTTCACTATGAAGTTTCTTGTGACTCCTGACTCAAAGACAGTCAGCTTCCAGCTGTCCTATTTACAAACAATCTCTCTATTGACAAAACAGTCTGTCACTAGCTATTTAATGCATTGTGATGATGATCTACATGGAATTAAAAACACTACTGCTGTGTGCCCCTCTGGGAAAGTGACTGTTGTGGACTATAGTTCAGTCCTTATTATACAGAGTGGCTTCTCCCATTAATATAGTGCTGTTGCCTGAATAAAAAATATCATCCAGTCCTTAGAAATAAGTGAACCTCCTGTGGTTATATTCTGAAAAGTAGGAATTTCCCCATTAGGAAATCTTCTGATTGGCTTTATTGTAAATTTTTCCATAACATTTCAGTATATAGCGTAGTGTTTGTTCACTTGTACAAGGGAACACATTTTCACTGAACAAAAGACTGACTCTCCTCTTCAACTGCAATACCGAACAAAGCCAGAGTCATTATAGAAAAGTTTTCTTCCAGTCTCTGAAATTTTCAGACATATATTTTTATATGGCAGCTCTGTTAGCACACCTGAGAATAATGTCTTCCTTCTGTGCTATGATATTACATTATTGAATGATGGTAATTATTTATCTGCCACCATAATTTTCTCCCGTGGTACTACTGGCTTGTTTTTCTGAGGGTGAGTAACCCAATCCAAGCATTTAATTTGGCAAATCTTCCTGAATTTCATATTGTTCCAAGGTGCAGGCCAAGGCTTTCACAACAAACCTCCTGATTGCTAAAATATTTGAAGGCTCTAATTTAAGTAGTGCAGTTTATCAGTATTCTGAATAGAATCTGAACATCTATGTACCCCTGGAGCATTGCCCTTGAGGCATCACACTGTTTTGTCAGGGTGCTTGATAAGTACAGTGTAGTGATTTTATGCTTGTGCTCCTCTGCTGTCATGGGGGGAAATATGACAGCATTGTTGGAAGACAGGATAGTTCACACTGCTGTGCCTCATTATTCTAATCCCATATCCCCAGAGATTGTTCTGTCAAAGGGAAATGTCCAATTTCAATAATTCTCTTTTTCTGATCACATTATTGTCCTCATTTTTTTCTGCTCTGATCTGTTTTGCTAAGAGTAATTTCCAGCAATTTACCTCTTTAAAAATAATAGCTACCTATTAAGGCAAAATATAATCCATGCCAATCTGAGAAAAGTCTCTACGTAACTCTGTTTTTCTGCTGACATACCAGAGACATGCTGTCACCTAGTGAGTATATTTCACTGGCAGGAGTCTTAATATGTGCAGAGCTGGAGGTGATGAACAGTCACCTTGTCCAAGCCCATTTAGACTATGCAATATTGACAGCTGCTATGGAGCTTGTCCTGCTGTACTCCTAGGGAGCTATTTTTGACTGCTGTGAATATTGACTATGAATTGGAATGTCATAAGATACATCAAAGCCTAAATTTATCCTGCATTTTTCTCAAAATCTCAGACTAAATGTTGGCATAGGTCTTACCCTCTGTCAGTGAGAAAATTTAAAGATTCCATTACTGTAGAAATAAATTAGGCTAATACAACTACAAATGTCTTTGTTACTCGAATGTTACACTTTGGTCAGAGGTTAATAATGCTGTTTCTCTCTTCTAAATTGCTTTACTTGAACAAAAGGCCCGTCATATCATAGTCTGATAATGAAGAAAATTGTAAGACTATTAGCAAATATTGTAAAATAGATCTTGATGCAGAAGGAAATAACCAGTAGCTTGCATAAAAAAGTGGAGCTTTAGGGTATGTTGTGAAACCCAGTAAACTCAATACCTATGTACAACTTAAAAGAAAAATGTTTAAAAAGTCATTTCTAATTACAACAACAATTCCAGACTTTGAAACTTCTGTCCCTTCCAACTCAAACAACTGTATGATTCTCAACTCCATTGTTTAAAGTTGCTTGGTTAAGGCAAGGCAAGCAATAATCTGGATTCTAAAATGCATCAAACCTCCTGATGTTATTCCTATATAAAGCTCTGTCCTGAGGCTTTTAAAATAAACTTTCCCACTTCTTTTTATATATATCTTGAATATATAGTTCCCTTTTTCAGTTTAAATCTCTTGCTCATTGTGCCAAGAATCTTAGTAAAGCATATTCTCTATGCAATACTACATACATGGACAGAATTGTATGATTGATTCATTTCTGTACCACTCTGTTAGGTCACTGCCACAGAACCTAAGCAGATTTTTCAGTTGCATTGGTTATACTCACTACCTTTTATTGGTAATGCTCTGACCAGGGCATTTATAGAATAATAGAATGGTTTGGGTTGAAAGTTCTTCCTAACATCTAATCTACACCTACCCTCTGTCGGTGTAAATCTACCCTCTGTCTTTGGTCCTATCATATGCTACACCAGATTTTACAGCTGTCAGCTGTACATTAGGGTCAGGTAGGAACTTGTGAACCCGTGCTGTGGCACAGGCCAGACCATGAAAACTGGAGCTCAGTATTTCAGATTACATTGAAATCCTAGAAACCATAACACAATTTTAAATCAGCACCTTGCTCATTACTATACCTGTTGTACAACTAAGGGTGTACAACATGTTGCCATGAGTCCTGTAAGAGCTGCACACTTTAAATTAAGGAGTTAGTTTCTCAGTTCCTGATCTGAATGTATGTTCTTGAAAGAAGCTGATGGCAAACCCAATGGTAGCAGATTTCCACCCTTTAGGAATTTACCAGAACCCAGGAGAGTTGAAAGTACATTTCTCTTTTTACAATACATGCTCTTTAGGAAATGCCTAGAGTGAACTCAGTGGGGTGCATTCCTTGCTGCATCTATTCTGCTAAGTCTCAGCAACACATTTTGTTCCCTATAGAACTGAACCAGCATCTTTAGTCCTGGATTGGTAATTCTGTCTGGTAGCTGAGCAAACTCATTAATCAGTTCAGAACAGCTGAAACAGAAATGCACATATGCACACAACACATGGACACACACACAGGACATCCCTTGCAGTATGCTCTTCAAGTTCTCAAACATTTCTCCCGGTTTTCTCCCAAATCCCTTAGATGGGCACTAGCAGCTTCAGGGTCAGGATCATGCACTAGATCTTTTGTAGGCAGGACTAGGAGGACAAGTTTCTATGAGGAAGTGGTTCTAGTTCTTTCTTTGAAAGTACACTAAATAAAGTTTAGAGCTTTTGGGGAAAACTAACCACAGTTTGCAAATAAAGTAAATGTCATCTTGCAGCAGCTGGAACTTCTGAAGGGTCCATCTCATCAAACACAAGTTCATAGTGCATGCACAGACATGAGCTATATTAAGCCTGCAAGGGCATTACGAAGCTTTTAGGTATTTGACACAGTGTCTAGTGTGCAGGGGGGATGATCAGCACTTGTCTCTATTCAGCAAGGCCTCAGTGTGTCAGCTGGCCTAGTTACATTGTCTTTAGGGGAATTTGACTTACAGTGCTGCCTTTGTCTGTTCTCTTCATTAAAAACAACATCGAAAGCTCCCAGGGCATAACAGCCCGTGATGTAAATACAAAACATCAGCTTTGTGTGGCCCAAATACCCTGGGAGGTCTCTGAGACTTTCATTTTAGGAGCCAAAATTCTAAACAGATTCCTTTCTCACACATTTACACAACACTATTTTCCATATCAGTAATATAAGCACTTGGGACAAGATCTGCAAATGTACAGTACAAACTCACTTTCAGTGTAGCACACACCTATTCCACTTCTCTCTTTTCAACTATGCCCATCTCAGCCTCTTACTCTCTGCATAAATGAATCCACCTGCATCTTTTATATTTTTTCTTATTGAATCCTAATGCCCTGGCCTTTGCCTGGAAGGCAGCTTTGTTGTAAGTATTAATATCTTTCTCTGCTGTGAAACCACTGTCAAAAGTAGTGACCATTTTGCACAGTGTTCCTTATCTGAACATGGTAACCACGATAAAAATTTTCTCCGACTCTAATATTAAAGCTATTTTTAAATGAGCTATGTCTGTAAATTCAGATGTTATTATGCCTTTATTTTTTGTGGTTTAAATACATCTGAGCTGAGGTGAATATATGCCAGAGCATATCCCAGTTTATTGGTTCCTTGACTTGGGATCTGAGAGTAGAATGCCTATCAATCTTCATTTGCAGGACTAGAGGCTTTGTGAGTTGAGGTCTTCTTAAAATTTGCTTGTGGCAGATGCAAATTCTGCCACAAATTTAATATTTGTTTTGCCATGTAGCAAATCTAAGTCTATAAAGATGACTATCATGCTTGTACCTAGAAACCAACCAACCAAACAAAACCAAAACCCAAACCAAACCAAACCAGACAAAAAAACGCCTCAATAAAATTACATTACAATTTTGTGAATCTACATTTTTTTGTCTTAATTCTGAAATTTTGAAACTACTTTTTGGTATTGGTCAGGTACAGGTAAGTACTTATTTAATGTATGTGCATAATTAATTTTTCATTTATTGAGACTGAACATGATCCTGAATGGATTGTTACAACCCTACATGCCTGGCCAGGCTGTTTGTTTTATTCCAGTTTAATAGGTTCCAGAATGAATTCTTATTTCCTTCCACAACCACAAGATGATCTGTAGAATTGATATATGTCCTTCAATTGGAAACTGGAATTGCTGATGCATATGAATGCCTTTGCCATTCCCCTTGCTCACTTAAGGAGATATACTGGTAAACTGACAACTGAGACTTAGGAAGTGCTCCCCTCTGTAGTCTTTTCCATCAGAGTGTTGAGTGTTTTGGTCATTTTCATCCATAAAAGGTCGAGGGGTCTAAATGTGTCAAACTTGTTTTCTCTTACTTGACAAATTCATAGCTGAAACATTTTGCTGAAGCCTACAACTTTGTCATGTACATTGAAAACTTTCAGCTCTAATTTGAAGTCAGTAAATCATGAGAAAATATCAAGGATGTAAATGATAGCAATGTCATGACTCATTTTCAATATGACGCAATTGAGAAATACAACACTCAAGAAGGTAAACAGCCTGTTTGAAGATGCAAACTTGGTTGGCTGCTGAATAGATCTAAAGACTTCAGTACCTTCACTGCTGAACTATTGCTAGAGATGCATATCATACTTTTCATGCTGACAAGTACTTTTTTTACCTGGCAGTCCTTTCTGTTGGAGACTGGAATACTCCTGGTGGATATTGACATTTTATGCTTTTGGTACATAAGACTAGCAAGTTTAGGTGTCCCTGAACATGCAACATGCAACTTTGAAGATCTCTGGGGGGATGTGGTAGCTCGGGGATTCTTCATCAAAATTTTGGAAGAAAATCTGCCTTTTTTTCCCCCCAAACTGTGGATTTTGTAATTTCTGCATCTGTGTGGCTGCATTAAAAAAATTTAAGGACCAAGAAAACTCCTGGAAAACTATGGGAGACAATATGAGGCTGAATTAGTACCTCTGGTACCTTTTCTTTACCCACAGAAGTTTATTTTCACTCTCTTTTGGGAAAATTGTGAAAACACATTCTTCATCTCACAAGACATGAATGAATTTATGAGTGAAGAAAAAGTTACACCAGTGTGAAAGGTTTTAAAGGAAGAAACTTGATTAAAATAAAGGTATCTTATTCATTTAAAAGCTGGGAAAGGCCAATAGATGCACAAATCCATTTAAAATCAATTGCAAGAAAAAAAAACAGAGAAGTGATTAGAGTTTCAAATGGGTTCAATGATTGTTTCTAATTATCCTTTGTTATGGATCTCTGCTGCTTTAACTGGTTATTTTCTTATGTATGAGGGTACCATCCCTACAAAGAAGCTTGGTGCCTACTAAGATCCAGTGCATTAAAAAACAATATGCTGCAGATTTCTCCATTTAAGTTTGAATCTACATCATTGAGTATTCTCAAGTCATTGTTAACCATGATCCAAAGCTCTGCTGTAAAGATTGCACAAAGTTCAAGAGCAAGATTTTAGCAAGGAAGCATACAAACTTCACACAAAGGAAAAAATAGCAATGCAAAAGCTATAAATATACAAAATCAGGACTATGAAAATAACCTGTGGTTGTCTACAAAGGGGAAATGAAAAAATGTTTATAAGCAATGAAAAGACTCAAAAGGTTTCTTCATTTGAAAGTGGAACTAGAGAGCTGCAGACAGAAATTCCAAGTTAATTCAGTACCTGATTAAAATGTTGGTAAGGAATGGGCAGGAAAGCAATGTCCATTTCAACCGTAAAACTGGACTACTTTTTCTTTAAGAACGTCTGTAAAGACATCTGACAACGTTGGAGCAAGAGTTCAAGATCTACAAACATTCAGCCAAAGAACAGGAAAAAGGTGCCCACATGTCAGTTGCCTGGCATGCAAAATCAGAGCATACCTTCCAAATGTACTGCTACAGCAATGCACTGTGTGCATGATGAAAAATAATTTGAATACATTTCTTACTGAGAAACAACATATCATGTTTTCTGCACTGCTTAAGGCAAGTCAGACTTCATGTTTGTATTTCAAACTAGACACACTACTTGACATTTTTGTATTTGAGCTGTTTAGAATTTGGAATGCATTACAGAATACTGAGATTAAAAGCTTAAGGTTTGTTGCCAAAATTAATTGCTTCTGTGTATCTGCTTCTGCTTGATTCATAAATGTACTAAAAATACTTTGTCTATCCAGCTTACTTAAATGAAAAGATGTAAATGATCTATCCAATAACATGTGACTACATCTTCATTTTGAAAACAACCTAAAACTCACATTTATTTTTGGCCCACGTTACCCTGCCCTTTTAGCGGGCAAAAAAATAGTTTCATGTATGAAACAAAGTAGGAGTTTCCCACTGTAGTTGTAAAACCATGCTTATGGTTAGCCTGAGAGTTTTAAAAATGTTATTTTAAGTGTCTAAAGTCCTAATGCAATGGTACTATGTACGGTAAGAAATACTTACCAGTTTATTAAGAAAGGTATGCTACAACATTGCTTAAAATGTTTATAATATCTCACCCATGCATTTTACTGGCCTTTTTTATGGTTTTTGGTTGTGGTGTTGCTTGGTTTTTGTGTGGTCATGCTTTTATAAATAAACACATATTAAATCATTGCCAACCTGCTGCAGGCAACTATACCTAGATTATAGAATATGATTTTTCCTTGTCAATCAACAGGGTATTTTAAAAACTTCTACACCATTTTATCATTCAAAACAAAGTAAGCAACTCTTTCAGTACTGGCATTATGGAAAAGGTCATAAAATGTGAAGTTGCTTTGTGGAGAGAGCTACACAGACTTCAGTAGAGTCTGCTACCAAATAGTTTTCAATTCCTACCAATGACCTTGATTCTGCACATATGCAAATACCCACAGTTGTGAGATCAACAGAAGCATAAATCATTTGAAAGACTGAAACCTAGCATTTGCAAATCATTATGTAGATCTTATTTTGTGGAGTTTTTAAAATGGAAGATATGAGACATCACTTTTTCTTATTGTATTGTGCTAAAACATCAATGATGTACATTGAAGTACAAAGTCTCAATAAGAGTTTTTAAAAATTTGTCATAAAGTGTTTCAGACATTTGTTGAATAAATGAAAGAAGATTATAGTAATTTAGGGCTGTCAGAACCTATGTTGTCTAGACAACGAGCTTAAATTGAAGGACAAAAACTGGGAAATAATTAAGCCCCAAATCTGCAAAGACATATGCTCATGCCTAATAATATTAAGGGACCAGTCCACTGGCTTCTTTGCATACACAAAATTAAATATATGATTGTTTTAAAAAATTGATCATATGTCTGCAATATTAGATAGCTGTTTTGATTCATAGTTTTAATTTATACTGTAATACTTCACTAGGAATCATTTTTCACTGACAAACTGGAGAGCTTTAGTGCTAAAAATTGATCTTTCCTAAGTTCATTTAATTGGTTAAAAATAATATTCTTTCAGAACTATTAAAAATTTGACAATTCTCCAGCAAAATATGTGAGTTTCAAATTTCAGGTATGGCAAGGCACAGCAATCTTTTAATATGTACTTTCAGAAAGGCACTGAAAACAATAGAAGCTATTAAAAGGTATGACCTTCTTTGATATCTTCATATTATCTACCTAGAGATCATTTCAATCAGTCTTTAATCATATTTTCCAAAATGTTAACTGTGTCAAGATGTCAGGTCTGGACTAGGCATTGCTCCTGATTTCAGAAGGTACTGTGCCACTAAAATGCACAGTAATTTAATTAATGAAAGAACTCATATGGCTGTCATACAAAATAATAAACACGAGTAAATGTTCTGCAAATCATATTCCCCTAGGTAGCTCTCTCTGCTGCAAATAATTTCGCCATTAATTAATTCAAAAGCCTTTTAAAAGCTGATTGAGAAGGCAGCCCTTAAATATCTTTAAATTTCAGTTTATCTTTCTGTATCTTTGCTTATTTTTATGTTCTCTTACCCAATTTTCATCTTTATGTCTTTCATTCCTCTCTAAGGTTTCCCATTATTTTATCTGCTCCTTTTCCCACTCAGCGTTTTCTTTCCTTACATTCTTTGTTTCATAGCATCTCTGTTTTAGATATATTTGGAATGTGGCAATGACTATGCACACTATTCACTTCTAAAATCCTCCCCTCACACCATCCCAATCTTTCTCCAGAGCCCAGAAAGCAGTAGCTCTGTCTCCCCATAACAAAAAGCAGCATTAAAGACACAATCATCTTCAGCAGCTCTGCCCTCCACTGCTAACCTGCAATCCTCTTTGGGACCAGTTTTGTGTATCCATCTCTGTGATTTAACTCTAAGACAGTAAAACCCTGAGGCATCTCTACTTACAGCAATTCAGTGCTGTATTATCCCTAAACAGACTCCTGAGCTAGAAACCTCCTAGCTTTCTTTCTCCACAAAGCTAGAATTTTCCCCAAAGGGCATCTTGCTTCTCCTTGAAGCTGTATGTCATCGTGTGGGAATGATGAACTTTATGCTCCTGGCTAAGAGACAAGTGATACCCTTCCCCTGGATGCTTAGTTCAGTGAACAGGACAGTTCTGCACAAACAGGCAGGATCCAAGATGCAGCACCTAATGAGAGGCAATGTTTGTGTTGCCCTCGGGCACGCCCTTGAGGCCGAAAGCCATCCAGTACATTTGCTTGTGACCAAATTGGAGAAACCTCCAGATCCATTGGGAGTTCACAGACTGCATCCTTAGCTCACATGAACAGGTATTCTTGTCCTGGGTATTGTAAATTCTTTACCTCACATAAGCCCTCTTACTTGGTAAATAAGTTCCTAAAGTTCCTATCCCATGAAGTTTCTCTCATTACTTAACTTGTACACCTCATTTAAAGGTTTTCACTGCAGTCCTGTGGTGACAACTCCAACGCTGCTGACAGATGCATTGCATGTTGAGCCTGGCAAGGTAAGAAAACTGTCACCACCTACAATCAAGAGACAAGGAGTCACATTAGCTATAGTCCTCTCAATGGCATAGTCTGTCCTATAATAAACTGTTAATAACTGTTTAATAACTGTCTTTGTCTGTGATTCTCTCCTTTAACTATTCTCTCCTCTGTGGGATGTTTACCTGCCTGTGTTCATGTGTGACTCAGCACAGCTGTGTGTGTTTAGATCTGAGCGTCATAAAAACAGTGAAGTTGTGTAAAGTCTTAGCTGGGACCCCAACCCATGCAGCCTCCTGAGCATTAATTCAGGAGCTGCAGCTGCACTCAGTCTCTTGCTCTAGCCTGAGCTATGGTGGAGATGTGCTGTGCCTGGTATTGCACTTTTCCTTGCCTTCCTGACTTGCCTTCCTGGCCTGATCTCAGGCATGTCTCTTCATTACAGATTTGCCCCTTCATCATTGGGCTGTTAGCTGAATCTGGTTATTGAACCCTTTCTTCCTCTTTTCTTGGGGTACTGTGAGAGAGAAACTTCAGCCTCAGGATGAGGGCAGTGCCTTTCCAGCCTGGCTGTCACCATTGACTCCTGGCTTGCATTCCCTAATAGAGCAGCCTGCTCTGTTTCCTGACAAAATCCTTCAGGGTAAGAAATCCACCCTTTGGCGCCCTGAGACAGGCCTTATTTTGTCTGTACAGGTGGTGACATCCTTCAATCTGTTCCAGTATTCATGTGCTTCATCCATCCTTTGAAGCATGAGTATCGAAGTACAAGGCAGGAGGCAGATGTATAAAGCCATCAATCATCCTGCCAGCTGTAACTGGAAGGCCTCAGGCAGCTGTTCCCAATCCCACACATATTCAGGTGTCAGATTCTTGGAGCTATCCAATATCTCTCATACAGGTACTTGGCTTATGCAGGAATGGTTCTTTCTCTCACATTGAAGCTCAGACCAGAGACTTGGTCCTGTTCCAGGTTCTTTGCAGTGTTGTGACCAGAGCTCGTGGGTCACCTCAATCAAATATTGAACTTACTCCAAGGACAGAATTTATTGCCGTGCTGGCTACAGGATGGTATTTTGGGCTCCTTAACGACAGGCCAATCCAGTGGTACCATCAGCATCATGATCTAATGAAGTCCCTGAAAACCCAGGAATGGCTGACTCTCTGAGGTCATCAGGAGCGGTTTCACCAGAAGCAGATGTAAGAAATTGTTGCATGCAATAACTAGTTTTGTTTTGACCAGTACTGTTAGAGGAAAAAGACCCAGGACCCATATGGAAAAAACAAATGTGGCATCAGAGATTGAGCAATAATGTTGACAGATGAATTATTTCAGCAGGTATTATTAAGGAACTCACTGTTTCAAAATTTCTCTTAAATTTGTGGTTTATTACCTTGAAATTTGGAAATAGATTGAAAACATTCAGTTTTAAGAAGTCCTAAAAATCATTTTCCATCTTTCATTTATGCAGATTGTTTCTAGTATATTCTAGTTTCTAGTATATTCTTCAGTATTTTAAATTGAACTGGAGGTGAAGTAAAAAAGAAACCTATCATTCACTTAGCTACCACCATTAGCATAAGAGCTATTATATCTTACTACTTTCAATGGATATATAAAATACAGTTCCTGATTCAACGGAAACCTTTGATCCTTTGACAGAGAATGGAGCTATTATTTACATAAATGTAACAGTTCAGAAAGCAGAAGCAAATTGATTTTTCTGCAATGTACCATGCACATTAGAATTATCAAGGAGTTTTCAAAAGGAAAAAACAAGAATAGAAATTCAAAGAAAGAAAAGCCTCCTCACACCATATTTCCAACTATGTGCTAGCAGGTGCATATATAGATATACACATACATTTCAGAATTGCCTTACTGCATTCATATAGGAAAGGCAAAAACTGCTTCTGGAAACCAGGAAAGAAAAATAATTTCACACTGAGGAGCTTTTTGCAATTTGGTTTAAATAAACAAGTCTGAGGCAAAATATATTAACCTGGTACATTTATTCTCCCCTTCTTTATATTTGTGATTTTCATAATAAACTGAATGAAGAAATAACTTTTTAAACTAGTGATTATGAGAGCTTGCCAGTAAATGTGATATTGCATGAGTTGTGGCAATTTATGTCTTAGGGCTATATACACTTGCCAGTGGGGTATGACAGTCTTGAAAAGGGCTGAAAGAAAAGCAGAGTATCACACTAAGAAAATAAGTTACCATGTGAGAATGGAGACATAAGTACAAGGGCCAACAACCTAGGGATTGCTAAATTATGAGCCTATGCCTTAAAATTCAAACACTAAAATGCAGCTGCCAGGTATAATGTACAGGAACATTTCACTCAGTCTCAATCTTCTATTGCAAAGTATGTCTTTTTTTATCAAGCATCGGCTTATATAGCTTGCCTGATTTAAGATGCATTTAATTACCTTCTGAAATGGTATCAAGGAGAAATATAAAATTACAGAGAAACACTTGAAGGGTTGTAGAATTTCAGAAATTAACCATTTCACAAAGCAAAACATTGATTTGGAAGTGTGCATTTTGTAACTTCAAATACATTTTAAAGCTTGTCTCTTTGGAGTAATAGCCCTGTTTATTTTTTCAGGCAACAGGTGTATCACACCTGTTTTCAGGTGTAAAAACCTTTCTTTTGGCATAAACTAATCAGCTTTATTTTGTTTTATTTTGTATTTGGTTAAAAATATAGAGTACTTGACAACACTTGAGACAATACTGACAAGCATAGAAGAATATTTATTTGTCTTTCTTAAGTGATTAATACTTCACATGTAGGTATGAGATTAAACTGAGTGCTTTTCAGGTGCATTAAGGCATCTAGAGTTGAAAGGGTTGTGCAGTTATATAGCCAGTATTAATCAATTATGTTTTTTACTGTGGGATCCAATGTTCCATTTCAGCTAGGGACATCTTACAGACATTCTTATATTCTAAGGGCAAAAGTTATTTACTGAATTAAAAAGATAAATTCTGCATTGCGTGTATTTTCCTCACAATCTGAAGTGCAAATCTAGCCATGCTCTGTCTTCTACTGACACACTGCAAAAGTTCTCTGCTTTGCCTCCCACTCCCCAGACTTCCCTAGTTAATTTCCCATGCCAAGAAAGAAATAACAGAAAAGAGCACTGACTTTTAATTGTGATACTTCAAAATTATAAGCCCTAAGCCTTGAAGGTCCTTTCTTAAAAATTCTGAAAACTGCTCAAGACTAAAGATATTTCTGGAGAAATGTATGTCTTTGTCATGTAAATTCATTCAAGCAGAAAAAAATAGCATCATCATGGAACCTAGGCGTTTAAAAGTATACCAAGAGGTATATGAATTGTCTTCATTACTTACAACTGTAACATAGTTGACATGCTAGGTCAGAGAAAAGGTCTGTCTAATGAAAGATGCTCATAAGTGGTCATAACAGATGTTCAAAAACACCAGGGTAAGAAACTGCAAGCATTCATGAATCTTTCCAATGACACCTTGCCAGGTGTCCTGACTATCCACTGGTGCACTGTGCTGAGGAGTATGCTAAAGATAAATCTACTTTCTAGATTAGAATCCAAGGTATAAACTTACTGCTGTTCTTGGAGAAGTGGCATTCCTTGCTTTGGAAAAAAAAAAAACAAAAAAAACTTCCTTCTACTTTTAGTCCACCAAGGCTCTAGACTACTTTTTACTGATATATATTAGTATTTTGTTGGTAGACAGAAACTTAATCTGTCCATTGATCTGAACAGATGCAAGTTTTCTTTGGTATACCAAGAGAAGACCAAAAGCCTACTGAGGAGGAGGGCATATTGGCCAAATATCTGCAAATATAATGCCAAAATATCTGCATTTGCATGACTTCCTGATGTCTTGGACTGTGAACAGTGACTGTGGCTTAGCTGTAAAATGCCAAGATGTACTTTTCTGTTTGATTTAAAGAGAATTTCTGAATTTCCTATTTCTGTGGAAATCTTTGAAGGCAAGTTGGAGGATGGGGCGTGGGGCTGTTGGGAAGAGAGAATTTTCTTACTGAAATACAAGGGCATAAAGCCAAAGGCCTCTGGGAGATACCAGCAAAGTTAAATCATTTGATCAGGTGATAAACACCAGAGAAAGATAGCATTGTGTTTTAGAGAGGAAAATTTCCACTAATATTCTTCCTAGACAACAAGAATAGATAGCTTGCCCAAGGAAAACAAGAAATCTGTGGCAACATCTGAAAAGTAGTCAAGATTTTATGTCAAATTTCTGGGTTTAATAGCAGACAGTCCTCTATGTCTTATTCAATGTGACTGAAGTATTTTTAAAGAACTGACAAACTGAAATCGTCTGAAATCTCAAAAATGTTATTATTTTATTTACAGTTAATGAAGTGCCCTTCATACTGAATTATTCAAACATCATCAAAAAATTGGTTAAAATGTAATTTCATCTAGCCATGAGATTTCAGATTTTATGGAAAGTGACAATATTTTCACTTGTCTTTTCTCTCCTCTGCCAAACTACCAAACATTCAGCACAGTGGGAGAAGCAGAATGACAGGGGAGTCCTTAACTGTGTCCTGTATGTAGGAGGTGAAAATAGCCAGAAAGATACTGGTTTGGTGATGAGCACTTACTTTGGAGTGGAGCTCAGCAAAGAATGCAGGTTGGGAATTCTTAACCTTCCGTGATGCAGCCTTTGTCTGGGGGAGCAAGGCAGCAGTTCTTTGCTTGGGGCAGAGCCAGATTTGAGTCCAAAGCCAGCAAAGTCCATCTGTCATATCTGCAACAGATTGGCCAAGTTTGTAGCACAGATTTACACCATGGGCTACAACTGTGAAGAAACACAGAATTACAGTAATTTTCACTGGTTTAAAATTGCCACTTTCTTAAATAGAGACACACCTTTTTTTTTTTCTTTTTTTTTTCTTTTTTTTTTCCCCAGTGTGGGAAACATAAATACAGATGTAATCAAGTCTCATTGGAAAAGCTGCAAAAGTGGAATTAGATTGGAATGTGATTCTCACCTTTATCTGCTTGGCTATAGAATCATGTTGATTGTTACTCAATTTCTGCCCTAGTAAATCTCACCATTTATTTCTTTCTAATGACACAATTTAAAAAGAGGAATAGGGACACTACTAGTCCCTCTCTTAGGAAAAGTTTCAGAATAAACAGTAGAACTCTGTGGAGAAGAGCAATGTGGTTGAAATTTTTATAAAAGAGCAATCAATAAGTCAACTCATAGCAGTAAATACTTCACTGAGGAGCCAAGGGAGTTTGCCTATTTCTCTTCCATTTCAGTTTCTAAAGGAAAGGTAACTCTTGCCTCCCCAAATCACCAGAGTTTTAGGAAAACCTCACTGCAGTATTGAAATCATAACTCCACCCTAGAAAGCAGCAATTTCAAGTCAGACTGTCATTAGCATCTGCTACTGACAAGCTGAAGTGGTCTAAAAAGCCAAATTTTGGTAATTTTAGGTAGCCCCTCACTCAGTCTAAAGCCCCATGCACTGAGTGACATTCACAAAGGGCTTTCAGAATTAATCACCTTGTGCTCCTAAACCTGTGTGTTACAAAGTTTCTCTTTGAATCTACTCTGAGTCCTAAGCTATGTTGGAATGATGAACATTTTCAATGATCAGCTATGCAATTATTAATGATGGTTAATTGGAATATAATTTTAAGCAAATTCTGCGAAGATAGCTTTAAATATTCAATCTTCATTTACCACTGCGACACACATACATTAATTTATGTTATTTATAATTCTATAAAATTAGTCTGTTATAACCATATATTAAGAAAATAATTGATTCAATAAAATTCTATCTCATCATTATTTTTTTAGCAAATGAGGAAAGGATTAATTAATTTTTATTAAAGTAATTTTACTATTTAGGGATATTATTACTTTTCCTGATATTTTTCATGACATTTTCCTTTAATTTCTTAATTTTTCACATAATTTGTGTTTATTCAGGAGAGATATTTTCATAACTGAACTCACCATCCACATGCAGTCCAAGTCTCATGTTTTATATGTTTATCTCAGCAAATACTCTACAAAGCACTCTGACTTGTCTTACATATTTTAATTTCTTCTGTTATTTTAAAAAATATACTTCTACAATGTTGTTATTAAGATTTTCCTTAGGCTGACTTTGTTGTCTATTCTTACAGCACCTGAAATATCATACAAATATGTTTCTGTCTCATATCCATATAATTTTCTGTCCCCAGTTGCCCATTTCTATCTGTTCCTGGCAATTAATTTCCTACATCTGATTTACTGTCAATCATTTCTGCTTAACACCTGCCTGTTTCATTCTAGATGGCATTCCCAGGCACCTCTAATACTCTTCTTTCTTGTAATTGCTAATGAAGTCTAGATTTCTCTAAAGGAAAAGATGAGAAAATGGGAGAAATTATATTCAAGCTCTGTTAGCAGCTGCTACCATTCAAGAAGACAGCTGCAGAAAGGTCCTACAAGCAGCATCAACCCATCTAAGGCCACATGGACTGAAAGAATAACCACATTTTTTCATTTATCAGCTTTATTTCTCTCCAGCTCTTTTTCTTTTTTTTTTTGCATCTGTTCTATCCATGGGATCACCTGCTCTTCTCTCCTTCCTTACAACTCTATATCTGCACTCACTTTCCACATCCTTCAGTACTGTAAATTTATTTATTTGTCACTAGCAGATTTTTCAGAGAATCATAGGATGGTTTGGGTTGGACACCACCTAAAAGATCATCTAGTCTAAGGATAGCACACTTTGAGCAGGTTGCACATACCAGCATCTTATGACCTTCCTGTACACTTCCATTTCTCTCAATGCCTCAGTACTAGTCACTGGATTCCATTTTTTATACCTAGCCCCTTTCCAAAAAAAATTCATGAAAACCCTCTTTATTAACAGGCTCCTTGGGCTGGATGCCATGGCTGAAACTCTCAGCTTTGGTCAGCAAAAGAAACATTAACCATCCATCAACTGTGAGCAGAGATTTCCCTCAGCAGTAAGTCCACCATTCCATCACAAAATGCAGACGCTACAAAGCCCAACCAAGCTCTGCCATCATAGAAACTGTCACTTTATTCACTTTGGGAAAAAAGTTAATCTCTATCCACATACAGGAGAAGATTCAAGTATGCTATTTTTTTTACAGTGAGGTGCTGAGGCTTTCCCCCTCAAGCCAGGATTTCCCCTTTATTTAAGCTGTTGACTATCATATCCCACTAGTCTATGATCAAAGCTAGGAATTCTGTTTACTGTCACATGAACTACACTGAGGTTGACAGAGACTTTGTCAAAATCTGACAGGCTCTGCAATGGAAAGTATTACACACTGTGAACAGAGAAATCTAGCATAGCACTAGGGAGCAACAGAAAGAAAAACCATACAAGGCTTGGACTGAATTATTTAAAGCAGCCCACTCTTGCCATTAGACTGCTTCACCTTTGATTTCAATATGCATTTTGTTTGTGGAGTGTTACTGGGTGATGCACCTCACCTGCAGCTCACCTCTGGTGACTTCAATCTGTAAATGTGCTCCAGCTAATGGTGCAAAATAAAATCAAAAAACTATGTATTTCAAATTATATAATTAAAGTTTCAACTTTTATCTATCTTTCTATCTGCCTATATATAGCTCTATATCTATAAAGGCAAAAAACTTAACTACTTCCTAAAATTTTAATATGCATCTTTCTTGATAGCACATGCCATTACAAGCTTTAGTGAAAATGCAGAAGAAGCAAAATGAAGGCAGTGCTTTTATTACTCTTAACACACTGTCATACAAGCCAATGTTTGGTTTACAAACCTCCAGTCGAGTGCAGTCTGTTAAAACTAATATTGTTCTGAAGAACTTATGTGGCCCCTAGTCTTTGAATTCAGCTGAAGTATTAAACAATACTGTACGAGAAACAATGATGATTGAGGGGGAAAAGGCAAAAAAAAAAAAGAAAAAAACGCAGGATTTTTTTCCTCATTGAACTCCATGCGTTTTATTAGTAATTTCAACAGAAACAGGATTATACTGGAGGGAAAAGTTTGGTCCCTTTGGTCAGGTACAAAAGGGGTCACAAATCTGAACAGCTATTGCACTAACATTTTATCTGATATAATTCAGTGCCATTTATGCCTTGTCTTATGCCAGAAACAGTTCCAAGGGTGCTTTCTCGGAGCAGTTCTATTAGCCCATAAAAACACAGCTGTACCATGCCTCATGGTTCTACATTTTCACATGGAGTGATAGAGTGCTTTGTAAGCTTGCTGTCTCAGGTGCACTGAGTTGAGGTTACTTTCTCCAGGGAAAATGCATAAAATAATGTACTGTTCTGAGGGCAAAGTCCTCGTGGGATTTTGGAGAAAACTAAAGGAAAAAGAAGCAGCTGCACCACAACAATCACGAAGCATTTCTCAGGGTGCGTGATTACAGCTTTCCAAATGTGTCAGAGAAATAGTCAATGTATCAATAGAAATGCAAGGAAGTACAATGGCAAAGGAAAAAAGTGCTTGTTGTCATCAAAGGGATTTAGGTGAAGCTCATGAGAGAGCACAATGGAGAAGACGCAGGAAGCTGGGCTGACAAAGAGAAAAATAAGGGAATGTGCTCACCAATAACCTAGGAGGATAAAGGACTGGAGTTTTGCTGAGGAATAACCATAAGACCATAGAGTTAAAATTAAAGCTAACAGAAAACAGATAATACCTCTTATAGAGAAAGGAAATCTTAAAGGCCTCCATCTATTCAAATGTTACACTGGGGAGAGTGGAGGTAACAGGAGTAATGCTTCTTTCTCACATGCAGACTCCAGACTAAAACCAGAGGTAACTTCACAGAGAAGAAAGTTTAATTTATTTATGAAAAGCTAGTACTGTGTTAAGACAGAATATTTTTACTAAGAGGCCTAAATTATTGGTGATCTCATTATAAATACATGTAGAAAATATAAAATAATCTGCCTCTAATAGCAGGTGAGTATCAGAAGCATGGAAAGTAGACAGCAATAGCAGCTACTAATACAATTTTCACAGGTTTTGGCTTTCTTAAAAGCAATAACAAAATGCTAACTTCATTAATTTTGGATTTACTGAATGAGAATATTTATCAGTATTTTTCAGTACAAAGCCAGCCTGCTCAGATAACATCTAATTACAATCTTGAGACCACAGAGATGAGAGCTATAAAGTAAATGGGGGGGGAAAACCCACCCCAAAAATAACCTCCTGGGCTTTCACAAGACACAGACTTTTTCATGATTTTAACTCTGATTTGTATGAATAGCAAGAGAACAATCAATGTTAGTATATAAATCCTAAAAATTATTAACAGTAATCTTAAAGGCTTTATCACAAGATTACGAGCAACAATAAATGGTTTTTGTTGCTTGTTATATGCAGCTGAACTATTTAAGAATCTCATATGGCCATTACAACTACACTCCATTTCTGTGAACACTCTCCCAGGTATTTAAACTGAAAAAAAAAAAGACAACACAACGAAGATAAAAGATGAATGTTTCTTCTTTTATGAGAATGGTGTTACTTAATCTTAAGAATTATCTTCTTGGAATATTTAGTATATCTTGCAAATCAGCATATTACAAACTAACCTCCAAAATTTGTCTCTGCAAAAAGCACTTTAATTTCAGTTCAGGTTTACTCTAAGTGGTGCAGATTTGAAAAGGCCCAAGATGCTGAGTATGAAGACAGACACGTCACTGCTTTTCTTGAAAGAGTCTTATCACCAGTTCACATTGCAAGCAAATATTACAAGTTTTACATCTTTTCACAGATGCCTTCCCTGATATCCATCCAGCTGTTAAAGCCTTTTCCTGAGGCTTTGTGCTTTTTGATGTTTCAATCACACTTTAAGAAATGAAACTCTTACATCTCCCATACTAAAAGTCTTGCATCTTTCAAGGCTTCTATGTCACAGACTGGATTTGTACAGAGAAAGAATCAACAGCTGGATTTCTTCTGGTAAGACAAGTACGTTTAGAGGTTGAGATCAGAGATTTGATTCACAGCTAGCTGATTTAGATAGGTGTTCAGTCCAGAAATAAGAAGGATGGATATTGGCTGCCTACCAGCGTAAAAATCCATGAATGGACGGTCATTGAGGTGGGCCATAAATACACATGGCTGTCCTTTCAGCAATTTTGCAAGAGTATTTGTGCTGATATGAAGGAGGGCAGAAAGTCACTTTGATCTGTTCTTTAGTTGCAATGAGCCAGTGTTGCTGCCAGTCACTTCTAGTCCTGCCTGGCAGAAGGCACCATCAAGCTACATGCACTAATATGGAGACAAAACAAACAAACATAAGCCCTTAAATGCATACACACATTTTCTGATACTCATTCAACTCGATGGCTTTGTGAAGTCAGTATTCTAAATGTTAATGAAGTACAAGCCTTCCCACATGGAAAATATATTTTGTATAAAGCCCAGAGAAAACAGCATGATTTAGCGGCCATCACTGGGCCTTTCTTTAACTAGAAATAATATTGACTCTCTTAAGTACAATCTTGCAGTCACATATATTTCTCTTAATGCTGAGAGTCAGGTGATCACATCACTTCTGAAAAAATAAAAGTATGCTCACCCTAGTAAGATTTATTCTTTGGGCTGCTCTGGCATAATCAGTGTTGTGGCTGTAGACTCTCAGAAAAGCTCAATATTGCAAATTCTGTGCAGATGACCACTGCCTGTGGCATCCAGCCTGTTCTCACACTTCTTTGGACTAAATGTCCTGGGATGCACTGGGAATAGTGTTTCTGCCTTTAGCAGCACTGCCTGCCTGTCTCTTTCTCTTTTCTCACCCAACAAGACAGGGCTCACAGTGGGATAGTGGTGATGCCCTGAATTAAAGTCAGAGTACATGTGATTCAAGCTAAGCTTTCCCTTTTACTGCATAAGACAGGGAAATTAATGCATGACCTTTCAGTTATCCAAATTAAAGTTATTTGATTAAAATTACAATTGCTCCATAAGCGTACCAATAAGAGTGGAAGTGAACAAAATGGAAAGTAGCTTGAACAAAACCAAAAACTGTGTATATGAAGAGACAGTATAAAATGGTTACAATTAAAATCAAATGACAACATAATTGAATTTCAAGAAGTCTGAATATGACTTATTACAGGAACGTTGACATTAGAACATGTGTTTTCATTCAACAATCAGCATCCATAGTGCACATAGCCATTTAAGTTCATATGAGTTTAAGAATCACATTGCTATTTTTAAACTAGCTAAACTCTGTAGAAAACCTTTATTCTGTGTTTTTTTCCTTCAGAAGTGGCTGGGGAAAAAAACTGGCAAAGATTTCATGATTTTCAGAGATGTGTTTAGCTCCAGGCAATGCCTTTGTAAAATATCAACCACTGTGAATGTGATAAACCACAGATAAGAATTTACATTAAGAAAAGGCAGATGCAATATTTAGAGATTTGTGATGGAACAGCTAGCATGGATATAGATAAAAGCAAGCTAAAATATACCTGTGCTAAAGGATTTTTTAATTCACAATTAATTTATTTTATCCCTTACTATCAGAAAAAAATGTATATTTATTTGAAGAGCAGCATAATTTCTTTTGTAGGTCATACAATATTTTTTCAAACTAAAAGGATTGAAAAGCTAGGGTTTTGTTATTTAAAAGAACCGTTGCTTTCTCCCTTTCCCACAAAATTTTTCTGCATCAGCTGGGTACTTCAAGATTGCATATGTACCTTCTTGTTTTGCGGGAGAAAATTTGTCAGGAAGAAGACATGCTGTGTCCTTCCTCTTCATATGTAAATTTGCTGCAATTCCATAATTTACTGACATCACATCTGGCATAACAACCAAAACTACTCTCCCACAGAACATCTGACCAGAGAAAGGTACACTAGGGAGTGGAGAAAAAAAAAAAAAGCATGCAAAAACCTTCTTGTCAGAAAAGATGAAGAAATTGCATTTATGCTATGTGTAGTTCAAAGTATGCCAATGTGCACCACCCATTTAGAAGACAGTATTCTGGATGCTAAACATCATCACACATGAAATTGAAATTTAAAATATGTACAGAATTGATGTTTAAATAGGTCAGTTAATTCAAGGTGAAAATAACTTCTTGAAAACTAAGATGTACATATAATGACACCTAATCTGACAAACAGATTAATTACAATCACATGTAATAAAGAATGTCCTTTTCCAGGTTTTTTAAAACACAAACACTGTAGTGAAGTTGGAAAAAAAATAAAACTGGCCAGATAGATGGAAATTTGAGAAGCTCAACAAGGACTAAACTGTCAGCAAAGACATATGAGAATATTCTAAACCAAGCCAATGAAATACTGGTTTCTTTACTGTGAAGGTTTATTATGAGTGGTGTTATAACATTGTTACAGTGATAGCTGTATCACTACTGAAGGATAAACTCCTAAACTCAGAGCAATTGGCGACTTTATTCTGTGGCACTTGGCAAAACAAAACTACAAGTATTACATAATAAATGCAAATCCTTTTCTTCTTGAGTGCCAAAAAGCAATGGTTACATAACTGAATAAAAAAAGTGGAAAGATGTGTCAAAGTAAATCTTTAAGCTTTTACAGTCTGTAAGGTAATAAAATAAAACATTTTAAGGAAACAAACAGATTTTGTGATAAAAGTAACTATCCCATGTGAACTATCTGAAATGTGAAATCTGATCTGACACAACATTTTGAGCCAAGAATGTGTTGGCTCTTGGGTGAAAATGTGTTATTTTTCCAAGCTGAACCTTCATCTAAAGATAACTTCAAATCATAAGAATACAAAAAGTCATAGGCATAAAGCATCTGTACACAAGCATAATTCTGTTTTTCTCTAAAGAGAGCAAATAAATTACTCATGCATACTAGCATTTTCAGAATCATTAATTCTGCACCATTTGGGGGTATTTTCCACTTTCTGTCTTCTTAAATTATTTTAAAGGCTATTTAACCTGGATCTTGTTTACTCATATTCAAAACTGAGACTCAAAATTTTCAGGCATTAACCTCCCCATGGTAAAGCAGTTTTTTCCTACTTCAGATTTTCCCATATTGAGACACTGGTCTCAAGTGCTGAGCAGCAACGTACCTAACTTAAGTACAAAAGTCAGAAGCCTCAGAGGAATGCTGCCTGCCTGTCTTTTCTCCATCTGCTACAGTTTTCATATAGCATGGGGAAGATAGGCATTTAGTTCTGTTTTCTGGATAGTGAAGTTCAAACTTAGATACTTTCTACAGCAGGATAATGAAGCTCAAACACCACAGACTACATTCCAGTTAACTCCTGCCAGTGTCTCAGTACTTTTAGGTCTCTCCTAATACACAGTCAAAACCAAACCCATAATTTCCTAATGTAGTAAGGCATCAATATAAAGATTTTCAGATTGATTTCATACTAATATAATTTCATAACAAATAACACGACTTCTTTTAAATAGATGCTTATTCCCTTGTGCTATGTTTCAAGTTTGACTCACATAACAGAAAGCCCCTTAGAACATCCTCAGTTCAACTGACAAAAATAAGCAACTCTTTAATGAGGAGATTTTAGTAGTTATTTCTACTAGTCAGCAAGCTTATTTCAAGCCCAGTTTGATCACATGAAGAATAAAAGTGGTTCTGACCATGAATAAAAACATCCAGTTCATGTCTGTGGCTTAATTTTGCTATCCTCACTAGCACTAAGCCATTCTTCATCCTGCTGGTAGTCTCACCGAACATTATTCATATCTTCATGTTCACATCTAAAGGTAAAACTGACTCTACATAAAAGTTCATAAAGAGAGAATGATCTATTTACTCTATTCCCTGAGAGCTATATGAACCAGTTCAAAAATAGCTGCTATTAATTGAAGGGGGCAAGTAGATTGTATTTTATAATATCAACTGCCTTGGTGCTTTTAACTTTGAAATACTAATTTTACAAATATGCAAGTTATTACAAGTTCCAGTATTTCATTCTGTATTGACAGAAACTACAAAAAGGTTATAGAAAGTGCAATAGTCTATCAAAGTTGATTCCCAAAAGCTTTAGAAAAACCTCAAGGCTATGGAGAGGAAATGCAGATATAGATGAGAAAATACAATCCAGATTAGTTCTGAGATCCATTTTTTTTTAAGCCTCAGGAAAAGATATATTATTCTATAAGTAATTTTTTCAAACTACTTTGCAATGAATAAAAAAGTGAAACTAAATTAAATTGCCTGTATGTTTTCCCATTAGAAAAACCCCACCAAACTTAGAAAGCACATAAAATCTCACCAAACTTATAAAGGACGTAAAATGTCAGTAGTAGAATCAAACTATCTCAATACATTAAAGCCAATTTGGTGTTAGGATATGATTCAGCATACTTAGCTAACTATAATGCATTGCTCAATTAGTACATCTTGATAATACATATTGTATTGAAGATCTTAGTTTTTAATGAAGTTACTTTAAACAAAATATTAATTCTTCTGGGAATCTTATATTTTTATATTGGAATTTAGTTTTTAATTAAAATAAAACATTATCTGAATAAAATAATGTCTTGATAAAAATTATTCTTGAAACATAAGTTCTTTTACACAGTTATTTATACATTTATGTGTTTCTATTTTTAGACTTAAAAATGTAATTTCAGCCCCACAAATGAAATATGCAGAAGCACTATTCAATCACTAAGCCAACAAGTCAACATTTTAACAGCATCCAGAGAGATTGTTTGAATTCTTTCATGTTTTTTGTTTTCTCATAATATTCTTCCTGGATTTCAGTCAGTTCCTAAATATATTAATTGCATTTTGCTGTATTTGATATGCCAGTGATTCCTCCCTTACAGTGAAATGAAAAAAGAATTTTTTCAATCTTTGAATTTCATCATATTTTATTGGACAGTAGACCAGATACTTTCAAGAATGTGAAATAATTATTTTTCAGCTTTAAGTCCTAGTTACATAGGAAGTGAATCCATTATCACTGCACTTTATCAGCTTCAAAACATTGCCTCTTTCAGACTTACTCACAAACCATCAGCTTTAGATGTGTGAAAGATTTATAGGTTCATACCTGTGAATATTTTCTTCCTCTACCCCAAGGTGTGCAGGGTTTTCAGTCCAGATTCAACTCTTGTCTAAACAATTGCAGAGGTGTTTTCCAGTGCTTTATGGCTTTGAGTACAGAAAGGTGTGTTTTTTCCTTATTCCAATAGGACTGGGAGAAGTTTCTGCTCCAAAAAATGCTCGCAGAAGCTCTGTTATGAAGTAAAACATGCTGCCTCATATGTTCTCCACAGAGATGACAATTATCCACAAACTGGATCTCTGGCTGTGTTTTACAAGACTTCCAGTCGTGTTCACAACCTCTTAATTATGCCCTTGGAGATACTGCCTTCAGTTCTCCTGTCCTTATCAAACCTAAATTTTTACATATGTCACTACTATGCCCTCAAATGCTGATTTTTATATCTAGATTTTATAACTTTGATTTTTTTCCACTTTCTCATCTGACATTTTTTGTGTACAGCTGTTGTGAAAGCCATGCCTCTTTGTAGCAGTTATTACAGGAAGGAGAGTGTTTGTCTGGCATTGGCTTTCTTAGCAGAACCTGAAAGCTTGTCTAGGGTTGGGAGAATTTTCTGTAGCTCACAGCTTTTTCCATGACATGAATCCACACTGGACTATCAGCACATGCTAACCCCAGATATTCTGGTCAGCCAGTTGAGAGTTGATAACAAGCAATTGAGGGAGCAGTAGCTTCTTGAACCACCTCTGACTGGCAGACCCTCTGAAGCCAGTCTTCAGCAGTCAGCTCAGCTATTCAGTTTTACATTGGCCCCCCAATATACCAAAGACTGCATGGTCAGATACAAATTTTAGTGGAGCACAGGGAGAACATGTCTGGTCACAGTACAAATTTCTGATCCCCATCAGCTACATGCTCTTTTGTGAGGCTTAAATTCAACCTAAATCTGCCTTGTTTCCCTTGCTCATATGTGGTGTGTCAAAACATAGACTGTGAACAGTTACATGCTTTCAGACAAAACATTGTTTTCTATTACCATTATGCAATCGCTTACTAACTTCCTTAATTTTTTGCTTAATCTTTTAATTCAAGTAAAGGTTTGGTTTTGATTCATGTTATTTAACTATAAATGATTACAAGAAAATGTGCAGGCTTCCTATTTAGTGCTCTCTTTCACTTGGGCCAGTTAAATAAAATTTGTCGCATGACAGCAACAGTGTCACTCTGATCAGTTAGGCTCAGCCTCAGTCAGTATCTCATGAGACCAAACCCCTGCAGTCATTCAGAAAATTGATAGATAAAGCACTTGGATGTGGTGAACAAACTTGCATTTGGGTTCAGCTCCTTCAATAGGCAGAGTAGTGAATGATAAAGCAGCTCTCCAATAGCTCTTCAAAGGCTATTTTATGCTATTAATATTTTTATAGTAATTATTTCTGGGCATTAAAAAAAGGAAATATAGCAAAGTAGATCTTCCCTTTGTTGCTTTTCATTAGGCTTGCTTTGGAATAAAAACTTGTTTTCTTGTGCCTCATTTTGGACAGGCCCTGGACTAAAAACATTTCCCTATCATGAGCAATTCACTCTATGACTGTACATTCATCTACAGTGCAAAAAGATTATGACTTTTATTTCAAAGAAAATCACTAAAACAACATTTTAGTCACAATGAATGAAGACAGTTTCATTAAAATTAAATCTTTGGTACAGGTGAATGAGGCAAAATATAATTGGCAGAGGATGTTCAGAAATGTGCTTTAGTTTATCTATGGGCAAGTAAATCAAAGTTTATTTCTGCAATTTGAACACAAGAAAAGTTGTATCCTTTTATTTTCATGAAATGTAGAGGAAGGATATAATATCAGTTTTCATCATGAAATCAATGCAAATCTGTTTAGAGGGAAAATTAATAACATTAAGCAGGAATGGGAGAGGTGAAGTAATGGACATTTCCCCTTAGCTTTTTATGAATGTCTACTTTAGAACCAGACTAGTTACATCGACACATGTATCCACTGACAGATAAATTCTGGATATAACACAAAAATTGCATTGTCAGGTTGGACATCAGCTTCCTAAACCTAATCACAAGAAGTTAAACTACTTATTTTCTTATGTTGCTGGGGCCATAACAACCCTGGTATAATCTTTTTCCAGTCAACCATTACTGAAGCTTGCATATTTTATAGCAACAAAGACAGCTAGATAATCTCCTCTATGTGTGTTCACACATATGTATTGATGGAAGAAACTATTCCATACCTGCTGTAATTTTTCAGAAATGTACTGCATTGTTGCTAGCATCTGTATTTTATGCAAATAAACATTGAAAAAAAATTTCTATGCTACTCTCTCCAGTTTGCTTGTCAGTGTATTCTTACTCTGAATGGCCTCTTTTAATGAACCTTATAAGTGCTCTTGGCAGCTAACTGGGAAATGTTAATCAAGGGTTTCACTTAACAAGGAGCTGCATATTATCCAACTTGTTAAGTTTTCTGATAGTCATCTTTCGAGTTTAATTATTGGCACTGTTTTTCACCCACCACTCAAAGAAAATTATTTGACTATTTTATAAATTGCATTACCAAGGATTTTGTATCACTTTAATAAATAATAACTCTGCCAGATCCTTACAGAATATCACTCTAGTGAGTTATTAACAAGCTCTTAATGGTTATCATTTCAATACATCTGATAAGTATCATAAGTCTTAATACAGAGAAATTATGCAAAGAAAGAAAACCCCCATGGGCCTTGCTACAGCCATGATTATGTTGGTAATATATACAGAAACAGAGAATGTCTTCCCACTCTTCTAGCTGTTTAAGCAAGTACTGGCTGCACGACAGGTAATAATTATTTTGTGAAATCATCACAGCAGGAATGTGAATACAGCCCTCACACAGACTAGAGGCAGATGCTGAAATTCGGGGACAAGACGGGATTTGAGGCACTCCCACATCTTCATTGAATTTCTTCAACTAGCTTATCCATTTGATTGGTATGTTGTTTATAGCATAATTTTGATGTCCTTTGGTGTTACTGCACAGTTAGTGAGTTGTCTGACTTGGATATTATTAAATCTTCTGGGACATGGTTCAAGCACAGTGTCACCAACATTGTGACACCTGATTCTAGTTTACTGACTAGTCTGAAAACTGACTAAACATTACTCTTTTGTTCAGTGTTGGGTATGTACACTGGGATTATTCAGAGCATCTCTTCCTAAAAAGAGACTCAATATCCTTGGAAAATCCCATGACATCAAATGAGTTAACCAGATACCAAAAAACCTGAAGAATCTACTTCTGACATAGGATGGGTCAGTAATTTGTGGAAAATGTGGAGTTTAGTGAAGCAGAATTTACATTTTACTGGAGACAAACTACTATTGAGCAGTCCCTCTTTCCAATTTTTCATTTGTATCTCAATACAGCTGCTGTGAACTTAATTTCGTTTTCTTTGTTCTTAATGTCTAGGAATATAATTATCCCTCAGAGAAAAGCTTTCAACCAAACCAAATAAAAGCACTTCTGCTGCAACACTGGTGTCTATGAACCATTGTTTGAGCATGTTAATGCGTTGCTGTAGCAATAGATAAGGATAGAAGTGTGTGGTCAGAGAGTCCAGAGCTATTTACAAAGACTCTTTGGGGAGTAAGAAACAATCTATTCACTAATATAAATCATGAGATGTTAAAGTGAAAAATAAAATCTCCTTTGCAGGAATGAAGAAATCACCAGACATCAATGGAATTACATTTGGGGCACTTATGTATTATTCAGTAGACAATAGAGGATGTAGTAATTGATTTTGGAGAGGATAAGATTTGTCCAGATGAATCTTTCAAAGCCAGCTAAAGTCTTTTTCACCCCATTAGTATCCTCAGCAGCTAAGTTATGGCAAGAAAAAAAGCACTAAAATGAAAAAAAGTTAGAAAAACCCTGACTGGGGATTAAGACATTCATAACGGTGCTGATGCAGTGTTTTAAATGGTTTTCTACCAAAAATAAAACTTTTTATTTTTAAGTATTCTGTTTAATCACAATTACCATAGGCATTTCAGACAAATCTAATTTGACTTGACTTTCTTGGATGTTTAGAAGATACTTCTGCCCACAAATAGTGTCTGTAGCTTATTTCCTTTTCTTTAGGAATGGGGGGATTTCCAAAAGAAATCTCAATGTTTCTGTAATTAAAAAAAAATCCTTTAATAAAAAACAAAATCTCTCTAAAAGGGAGTCTTTTTCTGCAGGGCTTAATTGAACTGTATTGGAGATTAACACTCACTTTTCTAGACAAGTTTATCAGATTCCGTATTTTTGTGTCATATTAAAGATATTACAAGAATGAAATCCACTGTTAAAGTATAGGATAAGAAAAATCTACAGAGAAATTGACACCTAACTCTCTTTTGACATATAAGTACTGTAGACTATTATACTTGAGATATGGCAAAGTGATTTCTTAATCCACTACTAGATCCTAGAGAAGCACTTCTTTCCCCCTATGATTTCTATTTTTATTACCAAATACTTGTTTGTCATTCCAAATATATTTAGTGGACAAGAAACTATGTCCTGGCATAGAGATACTGCACATAACTGAAACATCCACTTCTCTCGATAGGGAAATAGCGACACTGAAGTAGGGAGTTTACAAAGATGTAAAATAGTCAAAATCACAGAATCATCAAGGTTCGAATAGACCTTCAAGATGATCAGTCCTCAGGCTAGCACCACCCTAATCAGCCTAAACCATATCCCCAAGCACCACATCCAGATGTCTCTTGAACGCTTCCAGAGACTCTACCTCCCTGGGCAATTTATTCCAGTGCCTAAACACTCTTTCAGTGAAAAAAAAATTCCTAATATCTAATTTGAACCTCCCCTGGTGCAATTTAAGGCAATTTCCTCTCATCCTTTCACATGAGACTTGGCAGAAGAGACTAAACTCCACCTCAATACAGCCTCCTTTTGGGTGGGAAGCAACACAGAGACTGTAGAGAAGTAGCAATTGCAGAGAGCAACAAGGTTCCCCCTGAGCCTCCTTTTCTCCAGATTAAGCAATCCCAGTTCCTTCAGTCACTCCTCA
This sequence comes from Toxostoma redivivum, assembly GCA_013397375.1. Taxonomy (NCBI): domain Eukaryota; kingdom Metazoa; phylum Chordata; class Aves; order Passeriformes; family Mimidae; genus Toxostoma; species Toxostoma redivivum. The sequence continues at coordinate 561,695 of VXBI01004598.1, read as the reverse complement.
CAGGACATGCTTTTCTAGATCCTTCACTAACTTTGTTGTTCTTCTCTGGACCTGCTCCAGCACTTCAATGACTTTCTTGTAGTCAAGGGTCCAGAACAGAAGACAGGGCTCAAGGAGGGGTCTCACCACCTTGAGAGGAGGTGCAATCTAATCCTGCTGGCCATGCTATTCTTCATATAAACCACCATCCCTCTTGGTCACCTGAGCACACTACTGGCTCGTATCCAGGGTGTTGCTGGTTGTACACCAGCACCCTGAGTCCCCATTCCTCGCCCTTGCCAAGGCTGATGTGTATTTTATCTTCACTGCATTCTTCCAGTCCTCAAATGTCCTTCCAGATCTTTGCTGGAATTCTTGCTTGTCAGAATGCAATTTTTGAAAATGAAGATTTGAGATTTTTTTTTCTCAGTGTTTTGTGCCAAAACGATCTAGATGTTTATGACACTGTGAACTTCATTTTCTATACCTTTGTGAGATGGGCTTTTGTGAAGTTTCTGTGAGTTAACCCTTTGGCTTGAAGGCCAATTCTCTTGCCCTGTTTGAAACTACATAACCAATGTGTAGGTAAATGTTTTGTAGATTAAATGGAAAGTCTTACAGGTTGGATTAGATAGGAACAGAGTGCTATGCATTTGACTAAGAACTATTTAACTTCTGTTGGTGCAACTACTTCTTGTGTTACTGAATAGGCCAGTTTCCCAACAAGTCATTGCCTTCTTGGCCTTTCTCATGCACTGCAAAACAGCTTTGCCATAAGAAACTGTTTAATTCTAGGTGATTTTACGCACTATATTAATATTAATCAGTACATAAATTTTTATAACTTGTTTCTCACTGTTCTTATTAAATCCTTTTCTGTTTTAAGCAGCGGTGGAAAGAAAATATTGATCATGAAACTGGAAGGTCAAATGACAAGGTTCTAGAGGAATCTGAGAGAAAGCATATTTTTTGGTGCTAACATTTTGACAACTACTGTTTCCTGCTTGATGTGTGTTATTGTACACTCTCTGTACTTGATTTCACTAGTAACAATAAGTACCCCATTGGAATGGGAACTGTGTTATATAACTATTTCAGCCTTAAAAAAGAAGGAAATATACCCAACTTATAATTCCAGAGACACCTGGATAACTTTAGTTATTTAAATAATGCAGAAATATTGCAATCTGCCATATTAATAATTTTGAAAAGAATTGCACTTGTGAAGTCATTGAGTTTGTCCATGAAATGCAGTAATAGCTGCAGAGGATTGCTTACGGTAAAGTAAGTAGTGCTGTCTTTTGAACACCATATGTAATAAAAAAAGATTTAGCCTCGGGCTGGTACTGCACAATCATTATGGCTCTTACGTTATACACATACTTTAATTATGCTAATATGGTTATTCTGTCCATTGAACCCATATATTAAATTCAGATGATTAAAGTCATTAGCACCATAAAAAAACCCAGATAAAACTATGGGATGAATATGAAGAAGCATAAAAGATAATGTTTACTTTCCCAAACATTGACCTGCAGACTGCTTTTATAAAAATAGTCCAAGTATTATATATGCATTAAAAAATTTCAAGTTCTCTTAAAGATTTGTGGAAGAAGACTAAATAATGTTCCTTTGAATTTTCAAACCTTAATTTATGATGTGAAAGTGCTAAATGAGAGCCCTTTGCAGGTCTCTTCCTTCTTACTCTTTCAGTACTCATTTTGTCTCTCATTTTGCTCCAAATATACTAGTTATAACAGAGGCAAAACTTTTCAACAGGGAAGAAAAAAATTAACAGAGAAACAAGACCACACTGAACATGAATGCATAGCACAAATCAATCAATACCAGCCCAGTGTCTTGGAAATGTTACGGTTTTTTTCTGTTTTCATCAGCTTTTCTGAACTTCTTCATAAGTACACTAATTATGGTAGTGGAATTGTTTGAAATTGGGTGTGGAAAATTGTGATTTTATGTTAGATTTTGAACTGAAGGGCAATGTGGAGTTACAAGAAAATTATATATTTTGTTTCATAGCATTTAGAGGACAGAACTGCTAAGAAAGTCAAAGACAAAAGAGAGAAAACAAACCAACAATAATTGCTCCTGACAACCATAGGTTGGCTGCTGTTAATAGATGTGATTTTTCAGCCCATCTCTAATTGTTGTTCAGATTGAATGAATGATCATTTTTTTCTCTTTCAAACTAAATAACAAAATATCCTCAATAACTGGCATTCATTATTAATGATGTTACATTGCCATACATTTATGTTTCTGAGAAGCCTGATTTTAGAGATTGTCTAAGAAATAAAAGTAAGGCTGTGTCAATGGACAGTCATCTAGACAAGTAATACAAATTTGAAGCATTTTGTCACTCCCAGTGAGAAAGTTCTCATGCCTCTGCCTCCTGCTTGTAGTGTCACCAAATATCAGAGGTGTTGCCAGCCTATTCTTTCAAGCATGGGAGTTCTTTTTTTAAAGCAGCATCTTGTGGCATTGTTCAAATTTTGTTATTATGGCTCTTGACGTGTCTAGTGAACTGTTCCATGAATACTCACTACTTTCTTGCATTGAAGTCAGCCTTTGGTGTATCACTGATACAAAGATCAAAGGAATAGTATGTGAGTAAGGACAAGGTTAAGGGTACTGATAGGTGCTCACAATAAATCTGCTTTTCTACTGTTTCTCTCAAAATCATTTGTCTTAGCAAAGTGTGAATAAAGCAAGTGAAATGGCATTCCTTGAGATCTCTGTTTTCCTCCTCAAACCGACACCCTCTCTGGCCTTTATCTTCTATTTCCCAGGCCTTAAAAGAGCCTTGGAATATCAGATGGCCCTTGCCAAGATGGACCAGTATCGACCTTCTCCCTGTCTGCTTCAGTGGTGGAGTTGCAACACTGACTGTGCTTCTTCAGCAGCCAGACCTCAAGGAGTAGAGACCAACCTCTCTGCAGTGAGTGTACAAATCTTCTGTTTATCAAGTTTTCACAGTGACCCTTGAAAACTCTTATAGGAGATAAAAGGCTGAGGTTGTATAAATATTTAAAAATTTATACTGTTGTCTTAAAAAACCCTCACAGCAACAGATATAGAATACTTTTAAGACAAAATAATTTCAACAAAACCATAGAAGTTACACCTACCCTGGAATTTGTAATTGGACATGCATATATTGCATCCTTTACTTATGTAAATAGTCCTCTTGGTCTTAACAGCACTTACAGGAGAAGTATGACAGTGTCCAACTTGAACCTATCAGATCTTCAGTTGATGTAAATGATGAAGCTCCATCCAGATCAGGCCAGGGCTGTCATATAAATTTGCAGCTAGTGAAGATCTGGAAGGGCAAAACAACTCAGCAAGTATCAAAGACAACAGAAAGGATCTAGGTCACTGGGGTGTAACAGCACCACTCAAAGTTATTTGCATGTTCCCTGATTTCAAGAAATTTGTGGTATGCAGAAAAACAGGAATAAGGAGCCTGGCTATCCTCACAGTTTGTAATTTATGTATGTGCAATATGCTGACCCACGTGTACAAGCCAGCTCTCTCTTTCAGCATTTCCCTGCGAATGTGGCAGAAGAATTCACTTTGGTATCTTCCTTCAGTCAATAGGCATTATAGTACTGCTGTCTCCTCTGCTTTTCTTCCCTAGAATGCTGATTTGGTAGAGTTCATGTGACACAGCACAACAGAAAGTTACATTTATTCTAATACTGTCTCCTTTTGTCTCCCATAATTTACAGTCTGTAGATTTTCATAGATAATACTGTGCTCATTCAACTCAGACATTTTTCTCAAGGAAATGCTTTTTATCATCTATGTAATTAAAAGTTAAACAAACTAAGGTCAAAAAATTTGACCTTAGCCTCTTAGACCACAGAGAGAAAAATAGAAACAAGTTATGCAGTTTCAAACAAACCAAAATCAAATGTTTTGTATCAGTTATGAGGCTTGTTTTCATATTTTAAATTTTTAGAACTGATGTAAAATTTCAATGAAAAAAATTCTCAAATTAAGGAAATGAACCATACATTTTGAGTCTGCTAGATTTTTTTTTGTTTCATCACAGTTGTTCAGCTATATATTGTAAATGGTAAAATGTTACACTGAACCTGAATCTTCTAAATTATTTCATGGCATTTTTGTCCAACAGAAGGCAAGAGAAAGATTATGCCCTGGTCTAAAATAAAGTTTTATTTATTCTTAGCTTTCTAGACACTGAAATGATAGATCATATATTTCTTTCCACATACACCTGATGTGAAAAAACTGCATGTGGAAAATGAACCAAAAACTTCTCAGGTTCTCTATGTGCTTGTGTAATTTTACTCGTCAAGCATGTTTTTGTGAGGCTCACAGAGTAATGTTAGCAGTAAAGTAGTGATGGATCAGAGGGTACAGCAAAAGGAAGGAGGCCAGACCTGGGTGAGAGCAGGCAGTCATATGTTCAGACAGAGCTCCATAAAATTGTAATGTTGTATATCATGTGCAAGACAGTGACCTGCATATATATTTTCATATGGTCCTGTACATAGAATATTTTAAAATGTTCAAGTTTGAAAAGACCACTAAGATCATTGAGTCCAACCATTAACCTAACACTGCCAAATCCACCACTAAACCATGGCCCTGAGTAGCACATCTACTCATCTTTAAAGTACCACTACAGATGTGTGCATAATGTACTCCTCAAGATAAGCTACTTTAAAACTGTCCTTACTGATATTTATAATTGATTCTTCCACTTATTTGTGCAAAGTAACACTGTCTTTCAACTAAATACTCCTCTGTACTAAGCAGTAAGAACAAATGATTTCTCAGACACTTGATCACTGTGTGCATGCAGGTGTTTGAATGTGTTAAAATTTACATTAAACTTTTCATTTGTCACTGCTGAATAGGAAAAGTGGTTAGCAGTTTAGATATGGTAAAGACAGCAGTTTTAGAAGACTATGGAAATGAAATATAGCATACTAAAATATTTGAACCCTTTCATTTTTTTACCTCTGTTGAAGGCTCCTTTAAGATCAATAATGTTTGAGAAAGTTACCTTCTGTTCCAGATACTGCTTGAATATAAGTGGATGGCCACGTCAATTTTCTTTATAACCAGGAGATGACAACTATAGAAGAGAAAAACATTTTGCAATCTAGACTTTTGATTGGGGATGGGGGGCTGGGGGTGGTGATGTTTATGCTTCTGAAACCTGTGTTTACCTTCCTACTGCAAACGAGGTGCAAGTAACCTACTTTGATAAATGCACATCTTCATTACAAACATTGACTGACCTTTCTGTATACGTCAGTGACAATAACCAGGCTTTTGCAACAAGTCTGTGAGAATGAAAGCAACTTAAAGGCATCCTTGTAAAGAATAAGATAAGCTTTTAATGGGGGAGGGTCATAAGAGCTGAATTTCAGTGTGTAATAATAACTTCAAATTCATTACTGACCTTTCTGAAGATTAGAAAAATGGAACAATATTGTAAATTTAAGCATGCAAACAGTCTCCATAGAAGTATTGCAGTTTATTCCATTGATAGTGATCCCAAGTCATGTCCTCTGAATTTTAATGCAGCTCAGGTTCTGGAAACAAGATCTGTAGCAGTAATGTAATTTTATTAATCAGGCTGTGTTTGGGTTGATAAGTTTATAATTTGCCTGTAAGCAATCAGAGCTACATGTAGGGCCATTTATTTTTTCAACAAAGTCAGGCTACGTGAGGAAAGCAGTTGTTTCAAAAGGCAAACTGACAGGGAGTGGATGGGAACAAATAAAACCTTCATCATCGTTTTTTGGTTTTGTAGAACCCCAACCCCCCCACACTCAGGCTACAGAAGGTCAGAAGGAACCCACAGCCAAACTTCTTGCTGGTTTGTGACTCTTTCTGCTCCAAACCCTCTAGCTCCTGCTGCTGCTCAATCAGATTGGAACTCCTCAGAAAGCTGAAATCAATGCCAACAAGTACTTTCCTTTCCTATTATATAATTTTCTCAGGAATAAAAAGCTTACTTCTGTTTTTCTGGCTTGAGCCCCATGGCCCAAACCCCCACCATGGATCCCAGATCACGCATAGCTCAAGTCCTAATTTCTAGTGTCAAATCAAAGGCAATTCTGTTCTTTTATATCCTTTAAAGTTCTGATATTTCCTGACTTTTACTCCCCATGCAGCTCAGCTCTTGGCATAAATGAAAATTCCACTTTAAAGAGCATAGAATTGGCAGACTGGCATGTAGATGAAGTTACAGATCTCAAGGACACTTTCAAGTTGCAAGAGGTGAATGAACACCCAGTAGATTATGATTCAGAAAATGTCAGAATAATCATACGAAGATACTCCTATGGCTTACTTGACCTTTTTTCTTTTCTATTTTTTAGGAAAAAACCTTCAGCTTTCCTTGCACTTGTTTTCTTCCCCTATGCAGAAATTAAAAACATGTTCTTAAAGCCAAGAAAGCAATTAGAAATTGCTCATACTGTTAATATTTTATACCTTGATAGTGGAATAAGTGCCAAAAAAAGATTGCATTTTCAAATGACAATATACGTACTTCAAGATATTTATAATTAACTCTTGTACAGCTCTTTAAAACTAGAGAACAAAGGAAAATAAAAGTTTTGTGTAGGGAGGGATAAACAGGAAATAACTATTCTTTTCTGAAATACTTTTTTCTCTGACATAGTAATGCACAATAGCAAAACAAACATATCTTCAGAAAATTTTTTCTCAAGGATACTGAGCTGAAGCTTATTAGCATATTTATCTCAGACTATTTCTGAGACAAATATGTTATTCTTTTCTTTTAAGCAAAAAGATGGGCTAACAGCAGTTTTTAATTCTGGTAGGGTTGTTGTGTGCTGATTGTTCAGGTTCCTTGCTCCCCTGCTAGCCCCACAACCAGGCTTGAAAATGTCTGCAGAGATGAAGATATTCATTTATCCTCAGCTAAAATCAGACAACTTCACTTCACTTCACATGCATTCTTCAGCAGGTCTGAGGGTTTCTCCTGCAATCCTAGAGTGAACTGACCAGCAAAGTCTGTTCTTGCCAGCCTGGGGGAATGGCCCTTCACCTGTAAGCTCAGGTGAGGTTCTCATTATTTTAGAAAGTATTGATCAGTTTAGTTATGTTCTACATAAGAACATATTATCCTATGGGAAAATCCAGAATATGACTGCAATTTGACTACTGAGGCAGAAAATGAGGCTTTTTTTAGACTGAAATTATCCTATAGGGCAAATAGAAAAGATTCAGTAAAAAGATCATTTTGCTATCCAAAAATTATTCCAGGGATGTGATTTTGAGTATTTCTTGTATAAAAGTGAAGAATATTATAAAAACTTGCTCTCACTTCCTAGGATAAAGTTTATGAATGCTATACGATGGCTGTGATTAACATATGCATGAAAATATCATGCAAGCAGAAAAAAAATCTATGTTTTGCCAGGACCTATAGAAATAAGCAGCTCTTTTGCCTAAAAAAAATACAAACTGCTTGCCCACAGTTATTGTTTCACAGAAAATTCTGCAATCCTTATCCAAGTCCCAAGTAACTCCATAAAGAACTTGTCTGAAGGCCCTGTGAAAGCCACCTCAACCACAAAGGAACCAGGACACAGACGTCTCCTTCCAGGGTCCAGTCCACAGCACAGGGTCCACTTCCTTCAGCACGACCGAGCCCAAATTCCCAGCCCATATTTTGCCACAGCATCCTGTGGCATCACAAAAGTTAATGTGGAATGGCAAGGGAACACGTCCTTGGGATAAGATTACTGCCCCCATGGGCTGCAGTCTACATCTCATTCCTGCTGACTTCCCACCAGTTTCCCTAGATAGCTAACACAAAGTGCAATTCATTGTCTGCATGTAGAAGATGACTATATAAATTTCAGGAAACCCTTCTTATCACTCAGATGTCCACTCTTAACACAGAAGTAGCTTCTGCCTTCTAGGAGGCTCTGTAGAACAGGTAGATCCTCTTTAGGATTCCTAGTAAGGAGCCATGATATGAGAAGATGCAGCATGTCAGATCCCATGTCAGTTCCCAGTAAGATGCTGGCCTGACATTGCTATCAAAGAATAGTTACCAAATATCCGGATCTACCCAAGAACCCACCAGGAAGACACTTGGCAATAACTAAGACCCTATGCCCTTTTCCAGTAGAGATCTTTGTTACTTACAGCCCTGTAAGTGGTATCTACCAGCCTCCTCCTCCCTGGGGTGTCTTCATTAAACCCATGGTGTGCCTGATCTAACAGAGAAGCAGAAAAAATGCCACTAATTTTACAAAACAGCTTGTTTTGCTTCTGTTTAAAATCAGTAACAAAACATATATTGATATTTGTGAAAAAATAATTATATCTTAAAATATTACCTTGGGATTAATGAGAAACAAAATAAAAATAAGAACCACCATAACAGTATTTTTCCAGCCTGTTAACATCCAATTACAACTCTTTTTCTTTGCAATTCTACATTATCTTTTCTAGATATACTCTTCAGTCTTCCCTTTGCAAGACAGATGTCACATTTTTAAATGAAAACGTTAGAATTTTACAGTGAAAAATATTTTTTTAGCAATAGCATCAAAATTGCTTGCTGTTCTGTTTACTTATGAGCTGCAGATTGTATTTATCATTAACAAACATTTCTTGGCAAGATTGGATTAATCTCTAGGTTGTTTTTTTTTTTTTTTTGCTTTTTTGGTCTTCTTAAGTTTCAATAAATTATCATTCATCTACTCTTATTAAGAATAACAAATTCAATTAATATTAAGTATTCTTCTCAGATATGTACTTTCTTTTAAAAAATCTGTGATTACAAGTGAAAATTTAGAAATATTAAAATAAAAATTTGGAAGTAATAAGCTTTACATATGACTTTGCCTGAAGTGTTTGTCTTTTTTGTGCTTTAATATGTGACTATAAATCTTGACAGTAGAATAACCTTCCAGAGAACAGGCAGACCTCCATCACAGTGGATCAAACATTAAACTTGCATGGTTAAAAATATAGGAACTGATGTTTTCCCATTGATATTACCTCTGCATATTTTTTCTGTGTCTCACTTATGGGCTTTTTCAAAAACAAAACAAAACAAAAAGTACAAGCAACCTGCCTGTGGTAGAAAAAAAGGGGAAAAGGAAATGGACAAATCAGGATAAGAAGGATGCCTTTTCTTCTTCCTTGGGCAGAAAGCAGCCTGTTTGATTTCACCAGCAGGTCAGGAGAAAGACTGTTGTATAACATAGTTAGTCATCAGTGGTTCCCAGCAGTGACTCCACAGACTGCTTTTGCATTTTCAGAAACTGAAGGGAGATGTGTCATCACACAGTGAGGGATGGTCAGGTCAGGCAGGAGTAGATGCACACAAGCAAATGGTACTTTCTGCAAAGGCATGCATGACAAATTAAAGCTGAGGATTTACTGCTGGGCTTCTTCTCTTTGAAAGGACCCCTAAAAAAGGAATCTTGATTGCATTCTATCAACATGAAGGAAGTGAAGTAACAAAATTTAAAAAGGTTTTCACAAGGAAGTGCATGGAGGTTTTAAACTACATTGTTTATATTTTGCCTTAGATATATTTCCATATTGTTTTATTAAATACGTAAAATTAAATGCTTCTCTTCAACACCTGTCTATTCATTATTTGTTTTTTGGATACAATGCAAATAAGAGGAATTTTGAAACAGTTTTGAAGGAACAAAGAAAGTGGTTTTATATTTTATAATCACGATGGTCCCCCAGCTCCAAAATGACAGCATGAGAGAAAGAATAAGAGTATATATCAAGCATGTAAGAACCATGTTGTTAGCTAGCAATTTAGTGAATATCAGGAGGAATGAGATTAAACAGCAAGGAGAAAAGATGGTGTATAGTACTGTAAAGGGAATCCAAAGGGAAGGAATGACAAGATCGGAGGAAGGAGTCATAAATTCTTTTGACATCTTCAAAGCAAGTAGAGTTGAGAGGAGGAGATGCATGCACAAGTTTTCATTTTACTGCACTGTATTAATTTTCACAGCCTTTTCCAGTTATGCCCTACTTATTTTCTATCTGTAAGTGCATTACCAGCCCGAAGACCCCAGTTACTGTGGGAATGGCAGAGATCTTGATTACCACAGAAACTTGTTAAAATTACTTTTCTACACACATAACTACGATACCGAGACACTTTGGTCCCCAAGCAGAGTAAAAGTCTGAGGTTGGAAATAGCACAAATCACAGTGTTTGCAGGACTCAGACCATTTACATGCACATCCATTATCACGTTTATAATGAACATCAATTCACTTTACTATATTGTAGAAAGAAAATTATATGAGATTTGATATTCAGTATGTGAGGTCAGTCAGCAAAAGAGATGATAGGTGCTTTTTCTTCACTCTCTTGAAGGAGAAAGGAGGGTTTGGGAAAGATAAAGACCATGCTTCCATTCCCTGTTCTATTTTCTGTTTTCTGGCTTCTGTTCAGATTATTACTTACATTTTAAACAAGATATGCTAAATGGAGGTTTTCCTGGCAAGTACAAGAAGAGAGATGTATTCTACATTATTTAAATGCTGTTGAATAAAAAACTCATGATTTACACTGAAGTAGATAAAATGATAAAATTATACAGGTCAGACTCCCTCATGTGGCTGTCCATGACTGTACAGAAACTCTTCCCTGATGTCTCAGATGTGTCTGTGCTGCTGTCCAGTTTTCTGGCAGAAATAGCCCAGGGGACACAACTGAGAGAAGAGATCTGTTACTCTGCTTTTTCATATCAAATGGCTGTAGATTTGTCTCTAAGTGCAAGAATGAAACAGAACAGCTTCCTGATGGAAAAAATAGATAAAGAAGAATTAAAGGGAGAAAACCAGAAATGAGTCATGCATTTGTTTCCAAAATTACTTATAGATACAGCTATATAGAATGTATAGAAATAGGTATGTGTACATATATGCCTATATTAAATATGTACAATCATCTGGGCAGTTGCTTAGAATAAGATGCAATTAATGGTAGGATTTTAGGGGAGAATTCCAGTATAAAATTCCCAGAGAAAATTTGAGTAACAGTAATAAACCTAATGGAATATGCTGCATTACTCTTACATTTCTTAAACCATGTACAAGAAAAATACATGAGCATTCATCATTAAAACATCTTGTGCAGTGAGTACAGAATAAGAAATTTTATGTAGTTCTTCATATTTTGTTTACCTACAGATGGTGGCTAATTTTGTTCAAGTGTCAGTGGTGCTTCAAACTGAGTTTGGCAGTGGGTAAACATTTGACTCAGCCTGACATTAACAGCCTGAATCCTAAGGATGAAGAGAGCATGCTCACCCCTGTTTGATGAGATACAGAGAGCTCTAATTCTTGCCTTTGCTCTGTTGGCAGAAATGTACAAGTTGGAATGCATTCATACATAAGCCATATCACCCAATAAATACAATTGCAGAGTAAGAGGCATGAACTGTTTTTAAAGTTCAAAATCTTTTATATCTGAAGACTTAATAATTTTTTTACAATGAATATGTACCATGATAAGACTACAATTACTTCCACCTCCTTTGTACTGAGAAAAACAAAAGCAATTTTATTTCCATTCCTGACTTCAGTGCTGAATCAATTACACTGTACAGAATCATAGAGTCATTTATGTTGGAAAAGACCTCTAAAATCATCAAGTCAGCTGTTAAAAGCCACTACCAAGTCCACCATGAAACCATGACTCTAAGTGACATATTTATGCATGTTTTAAAAACCTCCAGGGACAGTGACTCAGCAACTTCCCTGGGCAGCCTGTTCCAATGCTTCTTTTTGTGAAGAAACGTTTTCCTAATATCCAATCTAAATCTTCCCTGGCCCAAATTGAGGACATTTCCCCTTATCCTATAATTCACTACTTGGGAGAAGAAACTGCCCCCCACCTGGCTACAGCCTCCTTTCAGGGGGTTGTAGAGAGCAATAAGGTCCCCTCTGAGACTCCTTTCCTCCAGACTGAGCAACCCCAGCTCCATCAGCTGCTCCTCACAGGACCTGGGCTCCAGAGCCTTCACCACCTCCACTGCCCTTCTCTGGACAGGCTCCGACACCCCAATGTCCTTCTTGCAATGAGAGGCCAAAAACTGTATTTCCTATCTGTGCAATTCAAAGGCAAAAATCAAAGAAAAGTGGTAGAGTTACAGCATATCTGTTTTGCTTTCTTGTAGATGATACCATCTATATGACTGAGTCCAGACTGAAGAAGAGTGAGCAGTGGAAAAGTTAAGAAATCAGTTTGTCAGACTTTATGTTTGTCAATCATTTCATTTGCTTTGGTTTAATTTTTTTAGTTAACATGTACTTGTATATGTGTTCTTATATAAGAATTAAATTTACTTTTCTATTCATGTAAATAATGTTTTTAGACTTTTTTCCCACTGGAGGAAAAAAGGACTATATGTTAAGATCAACACAGCTACCTCTGGCTTATTTTAAGAGGCTAACATGACTAATTTTATCAATTAATAAATTCAGTGTTACTGCTTTTTTCACATTATACAAGTAAAACAAATATTTGAACTTCTAAGGTAGTACTGGTCAAACAAATTAAGTACATCATGAACTTCCAAAAATTAAATGCTGACTTCTTTATCAGTACCAGGGCATGCAATGCTTGGGAACCAAAAAAAATATTAATAAGGGCAATATACTCTGGATGGTAAAGAACCTTCAAATGATAAAATTATAATTAGTACATATATATATAAACTTTGGACTAACTTTACAAACATGATATAATGGATGAAATTATAGCAGAATGTGATGACAGATGAATGTGTTAAATACGACAAGGCTACCATATGTCTTTAATTCATTTTGTTAACAGCTTGTCATGATGTTACCTAGTAAATGGCAATTAAAAAAAAAAAGGTACATAAATGCCAAAATATTTATTTTATTGGGTTTTCCAGTGAGAACTTAGGATTGTAGTCATAGTATCACTCTATAAAGAGGAAGCAATAGTTTTGAACAGAAGGGTATACTATGCAGCTAAATGAGACTCTTAAATAAAAGCAGAGAAATAAGTTTTGATAGTAACTATACAAGTGAAATGTGCACATGACATCTTCTTCCTATTTTCTTTTAATAGCTGCAGCAGCATGGTTTTTCCAGGTACACTAAGCATATGAGTTTCTTTCTCCCAGATGCTTACTAGACTATAAACCCATTTTCTTTTATGTTTAGAGTAGGAGCATACTGAAAACAGTCTGAAAATCATGTTTAACTCACTGCTCTAATAATATAAAAGATATGTGATTTGTCAGACTTCATGAATGGTAACTTACTGTGTATGGAAGAGCATGACAATCCATTTACAGATGCTTCTTATTTCACTTCAGTCTCCAAACTTCATTGGAGACACAAACTGGGCCCTGCTAAAAATCACTACAAGATGACCTGGAAAGAGATCAGACATTATGCTTAGGATTTCTTACCACCTCTTACAGCTGCTGCACTGCAGAAACCATAGGAAATTATGATGCAAAAGCAGCAAAAGAGATATAAAATATTTCACCATTTTGAACAAACATTACCAGTAGCTGGGCTAAATAATCAAATTGGTAATTTCCAAGAATGCTACAGGACAGTTTTCGGATGTCCTTTCTCTTGTCTCTTTCCTGCAAAGTGCCTTTTCCCCAGCCATGTCAATGTTAGAGACTGTCATGGAGCAGCACTGCCTGGAAGCTGCCCATGGTGAGAGCCAGACCTATGTCTTGGGCTTAGGAACCTGTCAATTATTTCAAGGTGAATTTTATGTGCAATTAGGAACACTAAATCATGTAACACCTTTCACATAAGCTTTTTCCTCAGAATAGTGGGATACCTCTCTAACAGGTCAACAGAAAGCAGAAGACAACTGCAGCATCCCATTTAGGATTAGAAGGGTGTCTGCATGTTGCTCACAACAAATTTTCAATGGCTTTTGTCAGGGTTTGGTCATCAATTTTTCTACCATTCAGAAGGTGCTTACATGAGCAACCAACACACAGTTTTACTTGTGTAAAATGATATTTCAGGAGAAATAGATGCATGATTAAATATAAAAGGTGAGGGGAAGGAATAATTTTTTGAGAGGAAAATCTTTAGTTTCAACTCACTTGAAAACTTTTACATAATTTCAAAAATGCCACATCAAATAAACCCACTGTGGTTAGTTTATGCCCCAAGTTACAGTGCAGCAGGGAATATACTATCCCCCTGCTGTAAACTGTGCTTTAGAGGAGAAATATTTTTTTCCCTTTCTCTATGTTCCTGTTTCTCTCTCTCCCCCCACGTAGGAATCCTAGAGAGGCTGGTATCTTAATGAAGGACTTAGTCTGCACAAATATCCCTGTTTTTGGCTCTCTCCAGTCACATTTCTCAGCATGTCCTGTGCGGGATGCAGAACACACTGGAGACTGAGGACTAATTACATCTCCTTCCTATCCTCTCACTTCTCAAGTGGTTTGGCAGCACATGCTTGTCCTATTTCCCCTAAACTCCCCTCCACTCTTTATGTAGCTACATCCTTTATATATATTTCCCGTAACACACAACAGTGCACACCTTTTCATTCTTCTATTTGATAATTGCATCTGATGGAAAGGTGAGGAGGGTTGCACATTACAGGAAAGTTGTTGAAAGCTCATGGACTATTCAAAATAGTCCCCTCCAAACAGAACAAGACAACATTCAACTCCCAGACTCTTGACATTGACAACAAAACCAATTTCTCAACATAATATCTGCTGCTCTTTCTGTGCTCTGTCCATCTATAATTTATCAGCATGAGACCCTCATCCATTTACATTCTCCAGCAAGAGGAGAATCTGAAATATAGACTTGATTCCAGTGAGATGTGCCATTCATTTTCCTTTTATGAATATTTTGGGAAAGCACTGTGGACTTGACTCTTTTTTTGTTGTTTTTCTACTTTGATCTTAGTAGAAATAAATAAGCTCTAGGTAATAGTCTCACTGGGCATAGTGCACAAAATTCTAGGTATAGATCTGTAAAAATGTTCTTGTTTTTTAGGATTTCAAAACAGTTTCATGCTCAAGAAAATCTAGAGAATCTCTTGGGTTTGGGGAGTACAATGTCAAAATAAGCTGCAGAAGAGTTGTGTCAAGTGTAGATATGTATCTGAAAATGCTTGAATTTCCTCATATAGAGTATGCAGTTCCACTAGATACAGACTAGCCCAATTTCAGATACTCACTGGTAACAAGGAAAAGCATAAATACATAAACTATACAGAGAGAGGGAGAGAACCCCAAATGAGTCTTCTACAGAAATAGCATCATAACTGCCTCAATTATCATATAAAGACAAAAAGCAGAACTCAAGAAGTAGAAGCTGTCATGAAACATTCATCTCTGAATAACTAAAAAATCTAGAAGGAAAAAGTGAACTGAATATATTACAACGATTTATGCAATTTTTTTTTTTTATAAATTGCTTTAAATTTTTTTTTAGACTTTCTGGCAAGAATGTTCCACAAGAATTCAGAGCTGCCACTCTATGGAAAAAAACCAGTAAAGGATAGTAGACTTGAGAGAGAACAGCCTTCAGCAATTAAAAGATAAAATTATTAAATAATTATTTTGTTTGTGGCTAGTTGTGATCAATAATGAATGACTCAATACATCCTGCTGTGGCTGTGGATTATTACCTCCATCTTATTTACTTTTCAATACTTTCACTTGTAACAACATATTTACTTAGTCATTAGTGAGACCAGACATTTTGAATGAGAAGTATTTTTCCACATGTTTATTCATTGCTTTCTCCAGTGCTTCTAGAGATTTGTTTTGTAGTTATCCATTCCCAGATGCAGATAAAATTTGGCATTATTTCATATTTTTGATGTCACAGTAGTCAATCATTGCAACAAAATGAATAGATTCTCTTCAAAAGTCACAGAAAAATCTCTCTTCTGTTTTAAATAAATTTAATTTGTTCTAATGTAATCATATTTACTAGTGTGAATTGGCCTCTAATAAAAATGCCACATTCTGTTTAAACAGTTATGCAGGAAGTCATATCAGTCTGCCATAAAATGCAGTCATTCCTGCTATGTCTAAAATACAACCTATATTATGGAAAAATGGTACAGTTTGGACTCTTTTCTTAACATCGTCCTCACATAACACACATCAATTAAGACATCACTTTTTTCTGTGGCCAGCATAACACAGTGCATTTGTCCTTTTAGTTATTCTTCAGAATGTCAGTGTGGTTTTATTTAGAAAGGTATTTCCCCAATGTAACAGCACAAAATATTGAGAGCGTATCAGCCACTAGTGCAGGATTCCTTATTACCACAAACAACAATGATTAGAGACAGGGTTTATTCACTTAAGCCAACAGAAATCTTAGGTTGCTGCTATGTGGGAATTACAGACATCGGTATTTTCATTAGAATGGTTTGTGTTGGAAGGGACTGGAAGGATTGTCTTGTACCAATGCCCCACCACGGGCAGGGACAGCTTCCACTAGAGCAGATTGCTCAAAGCCCCTTCCAACCTGGCCTTGAACACTTCCAGGGATGGGGCATCCATCACTTCTCAGGGCAACCCACTCCAGTGCCTCACCACTCTCACAGTAGAGGTTTTCTTCCTAATATCAAATCTCAACCAAGCCTCCTCCATCTTAAGGCTGGGTCCCTCTTGTCCTATCACTCCATGCCCTTGTGAAAAGCATCTCTCCAGCTCTCTTGCAGCCTCCTTTAGGTAATAGAAGGCTGCTGTAAGGTCTCCCTAGAGCCTTCTCTTCTCCAAGCTGAACAATTCCAAGTCTCAGCTGGTGAGGAAGGTGCTCGAGCACTCGGATATCCTTATGATTTGATATAATGAAGTTTCAATCAGTTCTAATGCTGTTCAGTTTCTTCATGCTAATGAGTTAAATTCCAATGAATTATATCAGCCTCTTAAAGAGATCACTGCTTTTGAGCAAACAGGTGAACATGTTCCAAGACTTCAGATTAATTTGATTTAAGCATTTTTATTTAAATTGTGTACCTAGCTAACATGAAAGAGGAAAACACTTTTTCTAATGATAAACAATATATTAAAAGGATATAGAGTGAACGATGTTAGTCAGATAAACTGACAATGTGGAACCATCAGAAGAAACTTTGTCAAACTTTAACACTGGTTTTCGCCTGAAAAATCCTTTCAAATCAGAACTACTTTTGATTAGGAAGATTTGTATACAAACCATAGATGAGGCTGAAGAGAATTGTCCTTTAGTCTAAAATAAAAATACCTGCCCAGTTTGACAATTCAGGTTTTTTCTCAGTTGTGAAATGAGAACAGTATTTGAATAGTGCAGAGTCCTCACTGAGCTGGATGTACTTGAGTACGATGCTGTGTGTGTTATGAGTAAGCCTGTCTGCATCTCAAAAACTAGTTCCATGTGAGAGACAACATGAACATTGTCTAATGATCCTGCTCATGGCCAGGATGGAGCGAGCATTTACTCTGAGCTAGGCCATCTGGATTCTTGGTCCAGTTGGTAAAGTTTTATCAGTAATATATATTTCTCTGTGTCTCTTGGCAGATTGCAAAACTACTTTGAATTAAGGGGAAACACAGAAGAAAATTTGACTCTTAACTAATTAAGCTTTATAATATCCCCATGAGATATTTATGATTGAGGAATTGAAAATGTCCTACTCATCCTCATGTTAACTGGTACTGTAGATGCTCTGAACCTTGAAAATAAGATCATGTCTTTTGATTCCTGAAGTTGTTATGATGATTTTGGCCATGGTGTCTCTCTGAGACATACATTGAGTTACTGGCAGGAATCAAAAAAACCCACCCAAAAAAGTCCACATACTCCAGGTTCATCCTTATCTTTGTGTTTTAATATGAAGATTTACCTTTTCTTTATTCTTCAGCTTTGCATTTAAGCAGTCTTTTAATATATCCACTAAAATACATGCTGAGCTACAGAATGAGAATTTCCCATCTCAAGAGCTGTGAAAAGTATGTTAGGAACTGAGCTGTCCTAGCACATCTTAATGGCTTTAGAGCATAGCTCTGTGTTTCCCTGTCACTGCTGGAAACTGACAGACTGTTCCTGGGAGGAAGGTTGAAGCCAAAGCAATGTTTGCCAGCTGGTTCACAAAGATGCTGCAGTGTCAGCATATTACAAAACCAAAAGGCCAGATGGTGAGAGACCAGAATGAAACTGGAGTAAATTCCTATTCTCATTGCTGCAGCCACCCACAGCTGTAGCTGGGGCAAGCCAGCTCATTTATATCTGTCTTTCCAAGTGCAACTGATCAATTCAGTACTACTACTACTCGGAAGTAAAAACGAATGAAGAACTAATAAACTTTATGAAGTGAAATCTGTGTTTCTCCTTAGCACTGCTGGATCCAGCATGTGTTGATCCCACTAAAACAATGTTTCAGTTTGCTGTTTACAACAATATTCTTTTTTATATTCTCTATTTCCTTTCCAAAGCAGCTGTTTGCGGCCCCCTTCTAATGAGCTTGGTATCCACCTGTTTCTCATTGAAGCTGATAATAAAACTCTGCTCTGGATGAGAGGGTAGGGAAAGATGCAATTACAGCCTTTTCCTATGCGAAATTCAGTTTTTTCTCCCCCCATACAGTGTTCTGCGTATTCACCAAAACAACAGATACAAATTTCATCAATAGCCAGCTCCATCAACTGGACTCCAAGAGCAGTGATAACAGGAAAAAATGGAGACAACTAACAGTATAAGCATGGAAAAGCTGCATCTTTTCCTCATAGTGCCTTTCTCCTCTGCTGAAAATTATCTGCAAGAAATGTTTTCACTTTAAAACATGTTACATTTGTTCTTTTGACACGCTTAAGCCTCTGTAACTGCATAAGTGTTATTATGATGTCCCTCTTTTTGAGAAGTACACAGAAGCCTAGAGGATTACATCAACCCACAGCTACAGGATCAGAAGGCTGCTCCCTTGCATTGAGTTCAGACAACTTCCTTCACAGGCAATGCATCTCATACTGCCTTTTGTAAATTTGTTCAATCCCCCTTAAAAACAAACTTTTTGGCTTTTCCTTCACTTGTTTGGAGCTGTAACCTCTCTCTGATGTGAAGAAACCTTCTGCAGTTTTCAGTTCTTATATAATGATGCTTATTTGCTTTGATGCAGTCTTTGTTCCTTGCCTTATATAGCTATTTACCCTTCATGATGTATATCCATTTGCAGTAGTTACAGAAGCAATGATATTTCCCTTATACTTCTGCAAACTCAAGTTTATATTGCTTTAAATTTCATCCTATAAGACAGGTTGATTATTTTATGTTTTCTTTTTTCTTAAGAAATGAATGAGTAGAGGGAAATTATTAGTTCTATAATTAATAGAGGCTGTAGTCCTTGAGCTTCAGTGGAGATACTTCACATGTGATATGTCTTAGGGTCATATTTAATTTTTCTCAGCCTAGATCAAATTGTTGACTCACAGATACATTAGGAAAGTCAGGCTTTTTTCCTTATTGTTGAGGTATCCCCTCTTAAATAAATTGTCCTACTTTATCTTATATTCAAGCTGTCAAATTCTCTTCCATCACCATTCTTTTATACATAATTCTCCTAAGGTGTATTCTGGTACCTCTGTATAGATACTGTAGGAATACAATTTCAGCAGTATAATGAACCCCAAAAATAGGGGGGGGGAAAAAAAAAGCCAAAAAAAGGGAGGCTTGAAAAATCCCAAAAATGGAAGTTAAAACTGAGGCCTTTCCTCAAACAACTGCATCATTAGCACAACCTGTAGCAGTTTCCATACTTGCAGATCTAACAGTCATCCTTTCTTCTTCCATCTAAATAAAGAAATTTTAAAATACCAAATACTGTATTCTTAAAAAAAGGCTCCAATCACTTTCTCATAGAAAAATCAAAAACTGTCAGATGTTTCTGTTATAGTCTTTCTTTGATACACAATCAGTGCAACATTTTATGACATTTCCAATTTACTGCTTGTAAGATTGATAAAGTAGTCGGAAGTCAATTACTTTACTCTTAATATTTCAATCTATCCATTAGGTTTCATTGCATGGGATGGACTTCATCAGACATAGGAAACTACTTAAAATTTTATCTCATGCTTTGGCAAAACAACATAGAAATTATTTTCTTTATACTTCTTACTTCTTTACTGGTCACCCATTACCTGAGAAAGGTATCATACAGATTTTTGTTTTCAGAGACTTCTTAATTCCAAAATTACAACAAAAAGATTAAAAGACATTCACAACTCTACTGCTTGTTTTCTATGCTTAGGATGTGAAATTTCTCCATCTAATATTATATACGCTAGTTTTTATCCAGCACACACAGGTGTCCCATTATGTTTTGCATAAATTATATCAGATTTGTTGAAGAGAAATGCAAAAGAGCTAACATTAAAGGGCTGTTTTATATTCAGAGAAGAATGAAATCATTTAAATAAACAATGTTTGTGCCTAGAACTATAATAAAAACATTTATATTTACCTGTTCCTGGATGAAGTAGTCTAGGGAAATACAGTTTCAAATGCCTCAAACACAGAAAGAAATTTCAAAAGGCAAAAATAACTAGTCCTTCAAGTTAAAGAGAGGCAAAGGTCTTAAAATAAAAGGATTTTTACATGCAGATATAAGAGATCTGTGAGGAGCATAAGGTCAAAATAAAGGTTAGAAATGTGCTCCTGGATAATAAGAAGGCTGCAAACTCTTTGTAGACTATGTGGCACTCTAAGCCTTCCTGGAGTCCCTTGCCTTCTCTCTGCCAAGCCAGCCGGAATGCAACGTGTAGTATTGACCAACATTCATCAGAAATCCAGACATCCATGGTAGTATACATCTATTTTCTTCCAAGGAAATGCCTGTGAAAACATTACAAAGAAGGCTATCAAAACTAAAACCTGCTACGTGACTGGTTTGCATTTATGTATTAGCTGCAGACAAGGTTTAAATAAAAAAAATAGCAGTTTAAAGGAAGATTATTTTCATGTTCACAGTGCACATGGGCATGAGGTTCTTCTGATGTAAGAACAGTTCCTCACTAGCACTAGGTAAAACTTAAAAATTACAGCACTGATGTCATGGAAATAATTATGTTATCAGGAACTCAAGTATATTGAAGATTTTCCTCCAGAGTAAAGTAAGTATTAAATGTTTAAATAATGCTATTATTTTAAAAGTTGCCAAGGATCAAAGAAATTATAAGAAAAATAACCTTAAATGAGTGAATCACCAATAATTGGTTTTGTATTTAAGGATGTATGCTCTGACTGAAATGTCAAGGCATAAATCAAAATGCTGAATCTCTCCCATAGTCTGCAGGATTTTAAGGATAATTTTATCAAGCTCCGAAAATACTGCAGAGCTTTTGGGGTGGTGCAATAAGCTGGTTGAATGGGTATCATGGCAGCTCCTCTAATGTCTGAAAAGTTTGTTGTTGCAGAACAACCTCGGTCTGAATACTGAATGCTAAGATATTAAACAAAAATAGCAACAGTCTTTTGTCTAGCGTGAACTTCTAAACATGTATTGAAAATGTTCCAGGAGAAAGTGAGAAATATCTTCCTCAGCAAAGCAACCCAGAGTCCCAGAAGCACCAAACTCTAGGGATGTGAGCTTCTTGGGCAATCATGATATTTTTTTTGTCCACAGTCAGATCTACCCTACACCAAATATTGAATATTGACACTTCTATCAAGTGTGTCTGTTTTGGTGGGACTTTGCAGGTTTGATAGGTTAGCTCTTACAGGGTGACAGGACTATATTGGTTTCTGCTCCCTCAAGGTCAGCAGCCTCTTTTCCCTCCACAATTCAAAGTCTCTAAGAGGTAAAAAGCAAAACATATTAAAACAGTTTCTTTTCCACCTATTCTTTCTTTAGTCCTACCTTCTCAGGGATGTTTGAACTGATATAAGTGCATATGAATCCTGAAATTAAAGAACAAACAAACAACAACAACAAAAACAAAATATACCACAAACCAAAATTCAACCCCCAAAAAATCTTTTGGGAATTTTATCTACAGAAGTTTCCTACACTGAAATACTAGTCATCCATCCATTCAATTATCTTAAATCAATTATTTTTCTCAGTAGAGAGGATGAGAAAATTGGCATGAATCACTGCCAATATCCCCATAAAACCTTTTCTTGTCTTCCACTCCATGGTGGAACAAAATATTTCTGCTTAAGAGAAGATCACTGAAGCGACATTTTTCTTTGAAGCTTCACTACCAACAATACTGGTGATATCATGCTATATGTAACTTCATATTCAAACTACCTGAATTTAAAATCTCACTCTTTGAAATAAAAAAAATTCTTGAGTGATTTAGAGCAGCCATTTTTCCCCTTCAGCATCTCCAACAGAACTCTGAGCAGCAAGAGAATCTACGTTTTGCACGGGGGTACAAGCAAGTTTTGTAAAAGTTAAAAGATGTTTCTAGAAGTTGAAAACTACATAACAAGAAACATTGCAATATTTTAAAGATAAAAGGACCAGCTAAAGCTAACAGGGAAAACCAAAAGCAAAAACAACAAAAAAAATGAAACAGAGCCAAGCACAAACATTGTCCCTCCCAAACTGAAAAGGCTAGAAACACACCGAAATCATTCTTGTTCTTGGAACAAGAAAATAACTTTAAAGCGGTTATCTCACACTGATTTTATGTTTTTCCATATCTCAGTGTTTCTTCAAAGTGAAACTGATTTGTGAGCATTTAGCAGAATTTATGAGACTTGCTTATATTTTAGAAACTTTGCTACTGACTTATATGCATAGGGAATGAAGCGGAAGGGGAAGGAGAGGCAAGGAAATCAGCTGAACCTTTCCAGGCAATTAGTTATGCATCAGATAAGTTGTTTTCTACAGCTGCACAACTGCACTTCTTTTTTGATTTGGGATTCAAATCAGCTCATAAATATTGAAATTATAAGCTTAAGGAAATGGTACTATTTGATGCATGACCTATTTCTAAGAATTGTTCTAACGGAAAAATCATGGCTGAAATGTAACCATTTCAGTGTGCTATTCCACTAACACTTTGCTGGCCTTTCAGAAAAAGGTCTGTGTAGAGATTGTGGTGCTACTATGCACTACTGTCTACATCTTACTTCTATACTGAAGTTCATTTCGTTGGATTTTCATTCGTAAATGCTCTCCTCACTGTTAGCTGTTGCAGTGCTAGAGGACCCAGCACCAGTCTTCTTCACAGACCACTTCTACAGGATCTGCTGTACTTGTTTCAACACTGCTTTAAAAGTATTTTAGGATTTCTACCATCCTTGCTATAAAACTAGCTGTGTAACTCATTCTTCCTCCTGCAGTTCACTTTTCTTTTTACTTCTACAGCTTCTTGAACACAGGTTTTCTGCCCAGCATAATTAATATTCTGCTTTCTGAGAGCAGGCTGTCCCCAGGGTGCAGTGACTATAGCTTTAGAAGGAAACCAAACTGTTTCAGCAGTTTTCATCCAAAGTATAGCAAGGGAGAGGGAATTGTACAGAGGTAAGTAACACAGATTCCCTCTAGACCCTGACTGCAAGTTGTGGTGCTTTGAGTCCTCATGTATATGACTGCAGCAATAACAATAATCAAAATGACTTCTACATCCTGACTACATCTTACATCCTGAATTATTTTTTTTTTAATTTTGGTTTGGAACAAATCTCATACAATAATTTCAATAAAATCAAAAATTCATTTTTTATTAAAACAAGCAGGAATGCAGGATTGAGTAGCCTTCTTTATGACAGTGCAATCTAAAAGGCAAATCTCCTCCATCTAGCAATCCCAGGATTGCTTTCCATTATACAGAGGAAACAGCAATGACTTGGATTTCCATCTATTTACAAAAGTTATTTTTCATGCTATGAAATCTTGCATACACTTCTTATTCCCTACCAAAAACTGCATTAATAATTAATACCCATAATAACCATTAATACCAGTAATAATAATTAAAGTGAAAATTCAGACAGAAACATTCTAGCCTGTTTGGTTGCTTTTTTCATAACATGCAAGCATTCCACATACTTTTGCTGAGCCCTTTTGCCAATTAGATTCACAGTTTTATGGCATTCCTATGTAATTCCCTATTATTTGGTGAGAACA
Source organism: Toxostoma redivivum (assembly GCA_013397375.1). Taxonomy (NCBI): domain Eukaryota; kingdom Metazoa; phylum Chordata; class Aves; order Passeriformes; family Mimidae; genus Toxostoma; species Toxostoma redivivum. The sequence continues at coordinate 537,572 of VXBI01004598.1, read as the reverse complement.
ATTTACATTTTTTTTTAGTTACCAAGTTATGTTATAGATGAAGTTAAGTCATCATTACCTGTTACAAGATACTTCACTAACATTTCCATAAGCTTCTAGAATTCAACACCATGACCCCCTATGCACTACGTTGGAGTGTGGGTCAGACTACAATAGAGGGGTAGCTCTACTTTTCCATCCCCTGCATTTAAAAACCCTTAATTTCTTATTTCTCCTATTTCAGATCACTTCTGTCTCTTGACTTTGAGAAGCAGGGTCTGGTAAGGTTTCTCTGTAGATCTTTGTCTGAGCACTGCTTCTGGTAGTTGTTTTTATATTGGGTTGCTGTGTTCGAGCACACTGATTTTTTTTTGCCCAGAGCATACAAGATTAACTGCTGAGGTTTCCTTCTAAGGGATGAAGTTTCTAAGCTATCAAAGTTTTAAAACTCTCACCACTCTTCAGCACCCAGTTCTCAGGCACATCCATTCTTCTCACTGATCTCTGAGTCTTTTGCTCTTTGCTGTCACCTGCCTCATTGAATCCTGCTTAGAGAGATGTCACAAATTGTTAACATAGGTGAATAGCAGAATCTGTTTAAGTATGCCACTATTTCTCCAACATATCTTTGCTCTACAATGACTTACTTTTCTCACTATGTTAAAAGTTTGACTGTTTCGACTGCCTCCTTTGATCACCTTTGCTTTTTAACAAGTGTTTTATTTTACCACTCTTGATAGCTTCTATCAACATTGCACGGCAGCAGATGCAAGTGGCTTGTTGAAATACATAATTTACAATATTTTGGAAAAAAAATCTTTAGCATATTACAACTTGTAGTAAATATGACTGTTACAAACTTGTAACTTATCTACAAATATTTCAACACATTTTTTTCTGTCCCAAGAGTCTTGAACATTAACATACTATTAATCAACTTACTTTAATTACTAAAAAACTATCTCTGTGGTGGAAACAATAACTCCTCTATCACATATGATCACAAATGTCAGTTACATTAAGATGCGTCATCTAATGGTAGCTTGTTCTGTGCAGTACTTTGTTGGAAGTTTATTGGTAGTATAATAATTAATTACTGGAAAACCTTAACCGAAAACTACCAAAAGTCTGAGTATAACATGAAGAGACAGGTAACCAGCCGAGTCCTGCTCACTATGCTAAAATCACTTTCAGCAGCAGGCTGTTTTCTTCAATCTATCATTTCAACCTAAATTAGGCATATCCCAGACTGACTGAATACTCATAGGCCTCAAACCTGCTAGTATTAGGAGGTTGGGTCCAATCAGAATCCAAGAAGGAATGCCTACAGCTTACACTGGTGTCAGCTCTGTTAGAGGCATTAAAGTCTTCAGCAGTTAATTTCAGTCTCAGCTGTGCTGTTTTTTCTATAGCAATATATCTTAGACATTTCTAAAAACCACATTAGATAAGCACAGAGGAGAGAATTTGCAAAGACAAGCAAGAAAAAAGAGCATGTCTAAGAACGATTGTCACACTGCAGGGTAGTATTTTTAGATTTTGGAAGTTCGAACAGTTTGCAAATCAATGTTTAGTCAGTCAGGCATGCATAAAAGGTAAAAACTGAAATAAACCATCCTGACATTGGAATTAGACAAAGAAATACAAACAACTAAATGAAGACACAATTTTGTAGTCAAATATAGCTCTATTACTGAATCTTTCAGCTCAGAATAAATTCCTAATTACTGACTACTGCATTTACTAGTAAATGCATTCCTGTTGCTAAAAGATCTCCCAGAGATGTAAATGATGAGAAGGTACTTTAATCCAAAGCATTTTATATTTGCTAAGACCAAAAATGGAGGAGAATTCTGAAGAAAACTGGGTTCAGAATAACCTAGCAGCATCATTAAGGAGAGATCTTGAAGATCTTGAAATCAGAAGATGAGAACACAGATTGAGACAGAATTGCTGCACAGGCAATATACTCGTAATTAACAAAAAGGGAGTAGGCAGAAGAACCAAAAATATGACCAGTATGACAAATACGCTTCATTTAGGAACATAAGAACACAAGAGAGGATACATATTTAAAAACATGGCTTTAGAATGTCTTAGACTGAAGGCCTAAACACAAGACCAGATCAAACCAGTCTTAGCACCTAGAAAACATGATCTGGTTTCAGTAAGACTTTGTTTTGTCTCACCTTAAGATTCACAGCTTTTTAAATATGCTAACCATTGACTTCCTATTGTAAGCAAGGAAGCTTAAATATGGTCAATATGGTCTGTTTGTAGTTTTAGTCTAGCTACTGACATGATCTTTTCACCAAGGAACAGTTCTGAGACGAAAAGAATACATTAAAGAATACATTAAAAAAGAATTAATTTAAAAAGTGTTCTTCTCTAAAGAGTTCTTTTGGTGTGGTACAGCCTACACCTTTGAAAATAGACTGTAGAGCTGGACCAGTGGACCACATGGGCACTTCACACAAATGAGCAAGTGGATATGCATCTGTCTGGAAGACAGGAAGAAAAGCTCCAAAGCTAAACAGAACTTTTCTCCTTACAAATTATTCAGACTGGAACCATGCAAGCTACTTTATTCAGAGATTGAAGACCATACAGACTGCAGAATGTTTTTGTTTTCTTTCAATAGTCTCCTTTCCCGTGTCCACAAAAAAACTCCTTTAATCTAAATTTAATGCAGCTACCATGATAAAGAAAATTTTTAGGTAATTTCACACAGACTTAAGAGGAAAGAGAGAGCAATGGTAATGGTTACAGAAAAACAAAGATGGGTATTTACCATGCATTCATCCTCAAGCAAAAGCATAAAGTAATAAAATGGCTTCTGCTACAGTCATCTAGTGTCTGAGAAATACCTAATGCTCAAGGGAAAGAAGCATATTCTAAGGTTTGAAAAAAAATGAAGTAGTTAGGCAATTGTTTTCAGATATAGTCTGGAAAGAATTAGGACTTTGCAAATGGATGCTATATATGTATATATATATAAATTTTTTTTTCAATATCTGGGTGCTTTCATGCTTGCATATCTGCATTATAAACTTTTGAAAATGGCTCATAACAGCAATAATACCAAAGAGATTTATCATTACTGCAGCTCCTCCCTGCTTTGGAAGCATGTCTACTACTTTCAGTCTTGCCTCAGGCCATTAAATAATAAACCAAAAATTACCAGAAAATTCACTGGAAATTGTTGCTTCATTATTAGAGCAAGATATTGGTAAAATCAAACAAACAAGCAAACAAAAAAGGTGGAAATTTCGTAAATTACTTGCATGAAAATAATAAACAAAATTATTTCTTTCCAATGCAAATTATGTACTTGCAACTCAATTCATATGCTACAAAGGAAAAATAACTTAAAACATAATTGGCAATATTAAAATGAGATTTGAAGACTGGGGAAAAGAAATGTCAGTTGGAACAAACTTTCTAAATAACCAGGTATTCCAATCTGGATGAAGCAAACAGTGGGCAGCCTGCAAATGAACATCCACTTAGTTTGCTAGGTCTGAGAGAAGTACCATCTTGCAGAGTCCATTTCCAATTTGTCCCTTTAGCTACCCTTTAATTCACTGTGTCACAAACTCCCACTGTGTATTTCACAAAGAGATGACGTTTGGACTCAGCTATCCCCTTATACATAAGCAAGTTCATCTGAGACACCTGGAAATGTGCAGGTCTCCACTACTCAGCTGCCCGCCCACCGTGCAGATTTCTTGGCTGTCCTGAGCATCCTAAATGACACCAAATGTCTCTGTTTAGGCCTCTGGGCTGTGCCAAGGGTGTCCAGTCCCCAGTTCCTCAGTGAGGCAAGAGGTTCCCAGAGCAAATCAGACAGCCAGGCAGCTGAATAGCAGGCTAGACTGTACTGACACCAGGCGATGAAAGACAAGATGTTTTGAGATGATTGCTCCCAACATTACAGCCAACCTCAGGAGCACTTCTGAAATGGATGTTTGACCACTCCAAGAACAACACAAGTGTGTCCTTGTTTCTAAACTTATTATAGCCTCTTCTAATCAAATATTCTTAATCACAAAAAATATACAAAGACCTACTGGATCAGTCAAAATACAGTCTAAGAGGTGAGCACTTTAATACAAAGTATGAGCACTTAGGTACCAAGAGAAGCCTGCTGTAGATAATAATCTCAAGTGCAACTTTGCAAATTAGGTAAAGCATTGAAGTCTAAACGATAAATTATACGCTGACTCTGAGTAAATGGAAGCCAGGTAAAGAGAAGAAAGTTGGCTGGCCAAAATTAACACGGGAACATTTTGTTTTAAAGGTTGCAAAAAGAAAAAAAGAGACATGAAATATAAGATTTTCCATAGTGTTGCATGATGGCCTAGCTCCCTGCCCTCTTGAATTCTGCATGAGTCTTTCTGCTTCCTTGGTGTAAACAGTGTGCTCAGAGCTATTAATTTTTTAGGGATCACAGATTTGTTTCAAACTAAATGGAATGTGAAGTAAAATACTAATGATTTATAATTGTATTACTGCATTAGAACTGTTCAGTAACAAAATATACAATTTTGTGACTTCCTTCTCATTAAGTTCTTAGCTTAAAACTCAAAGGATTTAGTACTGCCAGTGTAATAATCTGAGCATCATTGAAGAGAACTGCACTAAATGATTCACAGTAGAACTATAAGGGCTAAACACCAACTGATATCATACTCTGCCACTTTCTTCATGTCCATGTGTATTTATAAACCTACTGTAAGGAAGAAAAAATGAATTTAATAGAATATTTACAACATACATACAAAGATAGCATTGGTTTCCTACTCATACTTAACCTGATGAAAATGTTTCTGAAAATATGGCAGCCAAGGAACGCTATGCTTGCATGAAGATTGCCCAGAAATAGTTTATTAGAGAAATTACCATATTCATCTGAGATGTTTGCCCAAGAATACCCACCCATGAAAGAAATTGTTCTAATGTGTTCTGTAGTTTATGAATGAGCTCTCTCTATATAGCATCACACTTCACAATTAAAGCTATTACTGTAAAATGCAGGAAATTGCATTCATGGTTAATTGCATAATTCATTAACTCAGGCAAAGTGTGAGCTTAGTAAATATGTAAAACTTTTCAATCAACTCAAGTAGAATGAAAGAGGAAAACACATTATTGCTGAAGCTTTATATAGCAAATAAATGTTGAGCTGAGGAATGCATTTGGTTTTACATTCTCATTTAATATTAAAAAGGAAAAATTAATCAGCACCAAAACCCAAGAGGGAACTACCTTAACACTTTGTTGTTTTCTTTTCTTGTGGTTGGGAGAGAAAGATTCAAAGATTTCAACTAGTTATTAAATTTAATGTTGATTTTCTTGACTTACAAAGCACCTAACTGAAAATGATGATAGCACTGTGCATTTATTTACATTTTATTACTTGTGATAGACCAAAGGGTGAACTAAGAAAAGATACTATCTTTGAGGCATAAATATCTTTGAAAGTCTAGAATTCAATATTAAGTGGAATGCACAAGTCTGAGGCTCTAAATTGTTCTTCTGTAACAGCCCTCGTTTCTGTTCCATTTAAAGACATCTTGCACATAAACACAGAAAAAGAAATATTTATCCAAAAGGGAGTTAATATATTGTAAAAATTAATTTTTATCTTTTGAATCATGACTTATTTTAACAATTTCTTCATGTTCTTTCCCATCATGATCATTCCAGCATTATGGTATATGCATGTCACTATTAATATAGGGCTTACTGGTAATATTTGACCATGCTCACAATTTTTATAATATATGCTCATCTCTCATCTATCCTTCTAGAAGGAAACTGAATAACACTACAATCATTTAGAGAAAGGTTTTGAATCCAAGCAAAAGGAACATTTTCAGAGTACCTTTATTCACATTTTCTTCCCAGTTTTGCCGTCCTTCCTCATTCACTTTTGGATTTACCAGGAATGCACTAGTAGACTAGTAGCCAGTCTTGCCCTTTTGATATCTTTATCTAGTCTTATAAAATATGGACGGATATCAAGGCCTTAAGAGTAGTGTACTAGCCTCTTGGAAATAAATTCTTGCTTCAGATGAAGATGGAAACACTATAGCAATAACCTAGGGACCAAAGAACTTGTCCCTTGGGTTTTATATCTAGATCAATACTTTATTCCTAGAAGAGTTGCTGAAGCCTATTGCCTCAAATATCAAACTACAGACTGAGGTAATTAAACATGGAGTGATGAGCTTTCTTTGAGAATGAATCCCATAATCTCTGCAGAAAATAATGACCTAGGAAAGAAAGGACACTAAATCTAAATGTATGGTTGCTGATCAACTGTAACTCAGATCTATTGAGCAACTTTGTTTTTTGGAACATTGTTTTGAAAACATTATCACTAATGAGTACAGCTGTGTTTTGCAGCAGATTGTTCTCTGTCAACGCATTACACATAAAAGCCTCCTACATGGAGTCACTGGCAGAGATTTTACAGCTAAAAATAATTTTCTTTCTCTTGATCCAACAAGACTAAGGAATTTATACAGGAAAACATTGACAGCTATAAATTAATGTGTCATAGTTAATAGTCTCTTGCAGTACTTTTACACATTATCTGTACATCTATATTTATTTGCACTGTGCCTGACATTTAAAAAGCAATTCAAGCTCTGCAGAAGAACATAGGAGATGCCAGTAAACCACTGCTGAGCCACACACAAGTGAATTACAAGTCATGTTATCTGTGACATGGCACAGATAAAAGCTGACACATAAGGAACATAGTAGCATTTTTACTGCTAATAGTTGCAAGAAAGTGTTCTATTGATGGTCCAATATTCTGTAGCAGATGTGAAATCTTCAGTATCAACAAATTAGTTGAAGACTTTCTTATCTAATGATATGCTAGTCTAACAATATAAAATTCTGATTGATATCAGTATAGCACAGCAAACAGCAGGATAGTTGATTTTACAAGATCCTAATCAACTGTCAGCTTTTCAATTGCTTTGTAACCTTTAGCACATCTCTCTCAGCAGCTGAAATCTGAGTACTTGATAAAAATAGTAGCAGAATATCTGTCATGATAAAAAAAATTAAAAAACTAGAAGAACAACTTCTGCTATAGAAGGAGCTCATGCACTGGATATAGTTCATCAGGGACAAGCTGTCTGCACATTTTTAGGGGCAGGAATGCTGAGGGAGCTAGGTGTATTCTCTAAGGGAGTTATAAAACAAAGGAATGATCCAGATGGCAATTGAAACCTGAACTTTGCATCACTAACTTGAAAATATATATCACTTTTCATGCCCCTACATATGTTAAAGACTCAAGTCACTCAAACTCCACCTAAACATGAAATGACACCATCCCTAACTTTGCCTTTTCCCCTCCCTCAAGAAAAAAAAGTCATGAAAGGTATTTTCTTTAAAAGGTAAAATGTATTTTTCAACAATCATACTAGGTACTGTAAAAAATTGACTAATGCTTTTCAGCATCCATTAATAAAATGGCATGAATCTAAGAAATTTGGAAAACTAGATATAAAAGGAAAACATTTAATAGTCCAAGTAAAGACCCATATAAAATGAACTATCTCAAATACCTACTGAGTGGTTCAACATGTTGCAGAAACTGGGTTTTTCCCTCCTTTCATTCAGTCTGAATCCAAGGTTCTGTCACAGTATATTCTTGTTCTGCTTGGAATTTGCTTACCTGGGCTTCTAGTGCTAAGATTTGAAGTAATTTTTCTAGTTGATCTTTAAGCACTGAAGGGCATCTTATATTCTTTTCCTGCTGCATTCAGAGCAGCTACTTTTCATATAAAGATATACTCAGCTTGGATTAACAACAAAATTTTGCTGTTTTCTCATGCATCCTTGTAATTTATTAAATAACCACCTGTCCAGTACCACAGAAGATGTAAATGAAAATTGTCCTAATGTAAAGATTTTTTAGTCTAAAATTGTTAATGCAGTCCCAATAGAAAATTATTCTCTAAATAATGCAACAGCCTGACAGGGTCTCTCAACTGTTTGATGAGCCTTAGGTATTCTACAGAAAATGTTGTTAATGGTAGGCCATCTAATCAGAAGTTTAGAGTTCACACTGGTCTTTCTGCCTAAAGGTGTTCTTCCAGAGAGAAAGGATTAAGAATCTTGGCCTTCACTCATAACAATACGAAATATAATCAGGCACAGTAGAAACAAAGTATTGGAAATTCCATTTAAGACATATGGAAAAGGTGAGACATTGAGAGGTGAGAGAGGAAACAGTAGTGGCTATGATGAAGACAACTGTCAAAAACGGAGAAAAACTGACAGAGATATAGCCAGTAAAGTGAAAAATAATTTTTAAATACATGTGTTTAGAGAGAAAGAGCTTAAAAGGAGGACTAAATGAAATCAAAAGCTTGATGTGACTTCAGATCTAAGTATGAACAATAATTTTTGTATTAAATATGTAGTCTAAAATGCAGTCTACGGGTTTATATTGGCTTTAATATTCCATAGTGTTATCAAGCTTAATAATTCTTTAGAAACATTCTTTATTTTAGCAATCTCTCTAATTCATATGGCATAGCACTGCATATATCCTTACCCTCCCTCACATAAAACCAGCAATGTAAATAAGCTGAATAAAATCTACAGATGGATGAACATCTGAAGCTAATGTACTTGAAAGAGATCAACAGTTTGGAAAGCAGACCTCTGTCATTTACTGGGTCATCAAATGGTAACCTTTCAAATGAAATGCAAATAAATTGCTATTTCAAATGCATTTATCCAGCTGAAGCAAAGACTAAAGTTCACTGTGTTAATCGCCCAAATTCTGAAAACAGTTGTGAAGTCAAAGTTCATAATATAAATGACAAGGCCTGCAATTTTTCCTTAACAGGACATAATGAGTTTACATCTGGAGGTTCCTTCACAAATAGAAACCTCATTCTACATACTAAGTCTTGTATTTTATGCCCTATGAATCTACAATTAATTCCTCCAAAAATTAATTTTTCAGTGGAACTTTGTGCTGTACTCTACTCGACCTCTTTATATTGAATGAACACAGATTTTAAAACTGTATTTGTAATCATATTTAATATGTTTTTAATAATTTTTGTAGTGAAAATTTACTATCCTCTAATTCTTACCCATTTTTTAAACTGGAAATTAAATCATAACTTTTTTTTTATACATAACATATTAGACAACCCAAGATTCACTAAAAATTAACCATCTCATTGTTAAAAGAGGGTGGAAACAAAAAAAAAGGTGAACAATAAACGCCATGCAGAAATAAACCTGAACAACAGCCTATGTTTTTAAGTAAAGAGATTACATGCAAAATAGACATAAGATATAACTGAGACAAACTGAGACACCCTACTTACATGCACTTACAAAATAGTTAAAATGTTTAAAAAGTTCTGGACCACATATCTGGTAGAGTTATGTGACCCACCATGGCATTCTGGTTAGTGATTCTTTATATTTCAGTGTCATTTCTATGAGTTTATCAACAAACAGAATGTTATGATTTATGAAAGAAAGGAAAATTCCCAAACTGGCAAATGATGCAGTCAAGTCCAATAAGAATTCTTTGTAGAATCCTTGTACAGGTGATTTGGAAAGTAACTTTTTCTTTTTCCACCATTTATATTACCAGATAGCATTAAGAATATACAAAGGCTGCCTCCAACTGAAAGCAACATGCCAGTGTAGATCTGGCTGTGGAAGGAGTTTTGACACCATGAGGCAAGATCCTGGGAAAAACATGCCAGTGAGAGTTTGTCAAAAGCAAAGCAATTTGACACAGCAAGATGGCAAAAGTAGAATACCTTCTTCCCAGAGTAAATATCCACATTGGAAGTTGTTGCTCTAAGTTATAATTATGGGAACTATGAAAATCAAAACTCAAGGTCAATAAGTTATTGGCACTATTTCTGTGGAAACAGGATAATACTGTCCAACACTGTTTATTTCCACCTGATATTTAATTTCAGGCAATTTTTCTAATATGAATTGATCATGACTTGTTTTCCTTTGCAAGGTGAAAAGTAGGACCCTTTCCATCTTTGCATTTTATTCTACAATCTCCAATTTAACTTTTCCCAATTACCTATATATACAAATAACCATTAAATAAATTGACTTCTTACTGCACCAGTGGACATCAGAATGCTTAGACCTATGTAAATGACACTGTAACTGTTCCATAGCAACTATTCAGTAGTAACTAGTGTACTTCAGATGGAAAACAGCAGAGGAAAACTGGAAAAGAAGAAATTGGAAAAGAATTAATCAACTGTCTATTGTTATGGTGTATTTTTGCAAAGTGCTCCTTGTGCGTCTGGTTCAGCATAAAGCTGCTTCCCTCATCTATTTAATTACCTTGTCAGAAAACTTATTCTGGAGTGGAAAGGTGCTGCTAATATGGTCCTGTCTGCCTTCTAGAGCAGTGGCATGACCAAAGTTTGCTACTTAGTGTCTTCATGGCTCCATTTCCATATCTGTATTTTGCAATAAGAAGAAATTCACTACTCTTTTGCAAATGGTTTCGTGGAAGACAGCTAAAGTGATTTGACTGGATATTGTACCTCTCCAAGAGCTAGAAGGGGAAAGAGAAGGCCAATGAATGGGAAAGAGAAACGAACATTGGAACACATTGGAATCTTTTACTGCAAAGAGAATCTGCAGTAGGTGTCCCACACTGCAGCCTGATGATAGTTCATTTTAGTTTAAGGACATACTGCATTGCCATTAGCTTGCCAATCCTGAACAGAAATCAAGTTGGGGAAACTCAGGGCAGAAGGGAAAAATGCCAGTTCAACTATCTGGATAAACAGAACACCAGGCTTATGGTTTACTGTCTGGAGTCCAAAAACCAAAACTCCTAAAACTCTTATTTGATGTAGTATGACATTCCCAACAGCATCTAAAGTTAAATATTTCCAGGCATGTAAATGCATAGCTGGTAGAAAGCAAGTAGGAATCTACTGACAGAAACATAAGCACTGAAACAGCATCTGAATATTAAACTTAGCAGCTACATGGACATTATACAACCATCAGAAATAGCTGGAAGTTGGAAGCAAACCTGCAGAGATCCAGTTATTAACCAAGTCCCCTTCAGAAATTTGCCTTCAAAATTGATCTTAATTAGAGCTAATCTTAATGTGTTGCACTGAGATGAAACTCTTTTTAACATCAGATCTACAACCCTGTAGGCAGCTTTGCCACAATATTTTAAATGATGCAGTAGTGGAGTTGCAAAAAACTGAGAACAGACCAGTATTTACAGACCCTTTTACCTGTTCATTTTAGAGGCTTGTGGTGAGTGCAAGATAATTTCAAGGCAATTAAGACAATTTCGAGAGGAATGCAAAAACCTCCCAGAGAAAGAAATGAGAAAAGGACATTGGTCTAATTCACTGAGAATTACTTTTAGAATCTTATATTTGGAAGAGATTAATCCATGCCTAATTTGTAATCTGCAGAGCTTTGATTAAATTTTATACATGTAAAATGAGGTTTAGAAGGGGAGCTAGCAATACAGATGTTATGGAGGAGCTGTACAGAGCATTCCCTTAACTAATTTGCATAAGTCATGTCAACTTTCTTTAGCTAAAGTAAACACTATAAGTGTTTCCAGTACAACTATAAGAGTAATAACAATTAGATTTATTCTATACTCCAAGAACCTAGGACAAACAACACAGATTTACATATTCTTTATTACCTTTTAGTGATATCCATTCAAAAGGAAAAGGAACCTCTGAGTTGAGAGTGAGTGTAAATTACAATGCAAATTTAAGGGGATGGGTAAAAATTAGAAATGGTTAGAACCAATATACAGTGTTATTCGCCCTCCTGAATCTTCCTGCTAGGCTTCCATGAAGATGTGATTGACACAAATAATTGACAGTGACATACTGTTTGCCATCACTTCATGATTTTTCTGATCTACAAAATGAAGTTAGCTGGAAAATGTAATTCTAGAAATCACACAAAAATCACATGAGTATGTGCACACAAATAATAAATACTAATGTTTAAAGATATAGATATTTTTACTCTGCTTGCCCATGTGGTGAATACACCCAAGAATTTCAGGGTGCTTAGGTATCCTTCAGAGATTCTGGTCTGGCCATATGTCACTGAATCAAGTAGGCAATTTCCATTAAATATCTTCAATAAAGAATGATTACAAAACGATGCTTAAGAATTTAAGAATTATCTGGTTTCTTCCATGTGATAAAATATGTATGCATGGATATCTCTATGATTCCATATATGCTGTTAATGAGAGACTGTTAACATCATACACAGTATGACACAATGACTATGATTTCCTCACAGATATTCCTTTCAACAGCAACTCTTTCAAGACTGATCAGAAATAGCTTAACAAACCACACTTCTGCAGTTTTTACAGCACATTAACCATATTTTGAAATAGCTACCTGAAGTCCAGAATGCCAAATGATTGCTAGGGGCCTTCACTGAAGTAAAATGGTGTTAAATGTAAGCATCAGAGCTTACTTACACGGTGTCTTGGTTTAAGAGACAGGTATTTGCCAAGGAGAGGGATGAGCCCCTTTCCCTGTAATCCTCTCCTTTTTAATCACTATAATTTGAAATCGCTTTCAGGCATAAAATATGGGGGTAGGAATAACAGTTCTTTACTAATATATCTAACAAGGTAAACAGCAGAAACAGCAACAGCTATAAAAACTGACAACAAAACAGAACAGTATAGCTNATTAGCATAAGAATAGGGGAAAATTCCACAGAAAATAAAAGAAATTATTCAACCCCCAACACACTGTAAGCTCTGTACATTGCAAGTTTGTAAAAAATGAGCAAAGAATGAGCACTGGTGCTGTTCATCAAACATGTCTGATATCAAGTGATAATGAGCACAGACCTACTAAGATATTTTTTTTTATCTGTCTAGAAATATATGAAACAATAAAATACTGTGCATTAAAGATGATATCCTAAACCAGAAGAAACAGTCTTTTAGGATAGGGGTATCAAGCAAAATATAAGGGAGTCAAAATATCCCTCTTTTCCAAATCCCGTGAATTTTATAAAAATGTTCTGGACAATTATGAGACATGCATATTTCTCTGGCCATAAGACTATCATGACCTATATCAGTATCACTAAAATCAAGATTTGGCCTTTTCCACAGGTATTTCTGAAAAACCTATTCACTTTTTAAGCTAAACATCAGCGTACTAGAATACCAGTATTAAGAAGCACAGTACTAAATCTCAGATAGGTTTCCCATCAAAGTTCAACTGCATTATTAGCGGGTTTACTTGTTAATATTCTCTGTTTAGAGAATCAGCCATCAGATAAAGTTGGCTTTCTGAAACATATGGAATTTAACTTGCCATATAGAAAGAGAGAACATGAGAGCTATTTTCTCAAGTTCTTTCTCCGTGTGTAGTTAAACTGGTCCTTAATATGCAATATTTTTAATAGCAATAATAGAAAACTATTTCATGAAATAAAATGAAGTAACTGTGAACAATGAAATGTTACTGCTGCTTTCTGTGCTTCAACTGTCCAATAACACACAGTCTTCAAGAAAAAAGTCAGATTGCTTTAAGTATTAGCCTCACCTTTATGCTGTTGTACAACCTTTCAAGGACTTGTATTTGATCACATAGGTCATGATGGCTACTGAAAAACTAGAGAGAAACATGTTTTGTCATCTTGTGCTCTAAAAGATTTTATGAGTCAGAGAGAGACCTCATGCTTCTGCAAAATAAACATTTCATTGAATAAGCATCAAACATAAGAATGCAATTCAGAAAGTCTGTTCCACATTAAGTACATAACATACACAAGTTTATATATAAGCTTCTTCTGTGTTTCTGGTTTAAATTAAAAGTTCTAAAATTATGTTTATGGAAAAAGCACATTCAGAATGTCGACTGCAACTTAGTTCCAGCTGCTAAAACTTGATGAAAATAATGTAATTATTTTATAAGGGCCATGTGACTACAAACTGAAGTAATTAGAAAAGGGTTTCCTTAAGACAGCTCCCATATTTTCTGATATTTCTTTTAGGTTCAACTTCTAAACGTATATACACTGTATGATTTACTCACGTTTACTAGTAACTTCAGCTTCCATAATTTGTTTCTTTTCTGTATTATATATCTGTGCACCCATCCCAATTTATTTGGTCTTTCCTGTAATGGCATAAATATGCATTTAGCAAATTACTCCTTTCCTGGTCCCTTCATCACTGCCTTCCCCTCCCCTGCCTCCCTCCACCTCCAAATAATCTGGATAACGGCCAGCACAAAATAATAAATTTGACACATTACTGGAGCACCCCTCCCAGACTTGACAGGATTAATCTAAAAACCTACTACTATTTACAGGAATACAGTAGGGACATGGTCAAGTTTGCAAGGAATTAAAGGTAGTCTGTTTATCCTAATTTATAAGCTGCAACAAAATCTGAAGGAAGTCAGATTCTAGAAGATTTCCCAAGTGATAGGAAATTCAGAAGGAAATGAAAATAATTGTGTAATTGTTTTCTAACACCACAGTTTTTGTGCTTGGTAGATTTGGTCACTGGGCACTTGCCTCTTGTCTGAGCTTTCTAAAACTTGAAGTATGAATATTCTGGACTGCTTGGTATTTTATCTAATAATAGAAAAAAAAAATACTCTTTGTTGAAGAATGCATGTCCAGGTTCAGTACAATGTTGAATAGTGAGTACAGCTCTAACCTTATTTTCCACTAACATAATTTAACTATAATTGAAAATTAAGATTATTGGTATTTAAAACAACCATAACTAAATTTAGTGGTTGTGTAATTGACTTCTGAATGTTCACCTCAATTGTTCTTTGAAGTCTGTTTGAAAGAGAGGAGATGTGATGAAATGCTCAACAAGAATGTCAAGATGATATAGTCTGTAAAAGATCTTTGAAGCATCCTTGAAGAATTTGGAACTCAGAACTCACTACTGTCATCACAATACTACCTACATACAGTATATTGCTGAGATAGTCATCTGAAAAAGGGCATGTAAATATGTTCATTTTCCCCTACTGTGTTTCAACTAAAATTATATGATCCAATAATTTACAGCTGGTTTAAAATAAGAATGCAAAGGTCTGGCACAAATACTGAAATAAAGGATCATAACTTATTTTCTAAGGTAGGGACTGTATTTTCATTTTCAATGTAGTTATCAACACAAATGTCAGAATTCAATGTCATCTTGATGTTTCAGTGAGAAAAATGAGGTATACTTTAAAAAACTGAATAGTTGGTAGTTTTTGAACATACTGATGTGCAATATGAGTAATAGAAAAATGTGAAAGGCAATGTTTCAAATAATAGAAATAGGAAAAACAAGTATTGATGTAGATACAAAAACCTGCAGATTTGTGTCTGATCATGAAGAAAAGGCTGAAGCATACTGCTGATTAATGGTGGTTAGCATGCAATTTGGTAGTGGCATGAAAATTTATGCCAACTATTAGTTAATCTGTACATGAACTCTCATGATAAAACGTGTTTAACTTTATAGTGAGATATTATGGACATTCAATCATTTATTTTATTATGCTACCTTATTTCATGACAGTAACTCTGGCTTGCCATTATACCCAAAATGTACCTGGACAAAGTGGTAGAATGCAGCTTGCTAAACATCTGAGACCTGGTTCTACATATTCACTACTAGCTCTGGAAGAAGTCTTACTACCCAAAGTCATGAAAGGTAGAGAAGCCAGGGAATAGATTTTTAAAAAAATTTAAAAATACCAATGTTCAGTGTGTGGAACCTGGTGCTTAGGGGAATAATAAGTAATTGTGCATCTTTAATCACCACACTCAGATTGCCCTCCCAGGAAAAATCAGGAAAACCAGATCAGAATTTGAACAGTAAGAGAAAACTGGTAAAAGCTGAAAACTTCCACTCCCATTTCACAGAACAAGAAATATTATTTGAAAACAAATTTACCCCTCAACAACTTGTTCTTCATCAAAGCTTTCTTTCTTTTCTATTTTTCATTATTTACTGATTGGTTACTGTTACAGACTGAAAACAGAGGTCTGTTTGAAAGAGAAGAGATGTGATGAAATGCTCAACAAGAATGTCAGGATGATATAGTCTGTTCAAGATCTTTAAAGTACTTTTCAGAGAAGTTTTATGTCACAGATATATTACTTTCATAAAGTTTTGGTATGTACTTATATCTGAAAACCAATACAGAAATGAAATTTTAAGACAGCCATAAAATTACTGCCTTAAAAATAGAAAATTGGTGTCTAATATCCTGAATATCTATGGTAACATTTTCTCACTAAGAATCTCCCTATGTCTAGACAAATAGTGCATTATAGTCACAGATTATTTCCAGAACACTCATGGATTGAAACTGCTGTTCTTTGGTTAAGTGGTTTACCAAGACTTTCACTGAAATTGAGAAATTAATCCTTCTAATTTTTCAAACAGATATTTCTGTCTAAATTTATAACTCCTAAATACAATTCAATTAAGAATGTAGCAAAAACTTTCTTTATACCACTAGAGAGAAAAGCCTTTACAATATTGTTCTTATGATGCTTCATATCCTAGGTATGAAAGAAGTTTTCAAAACTATTGGAAAGGAACAGAAAAAAACCCAACAACTTGCTCAGAAAGAAAACACAGCTAAGCAAAAGGATGGTGATTCATATTTTATAATAAAAGGGAACAGCAAAATACTCCAAGTTTCATTTCACCTTCCTGGGACAGAAGACATTTTTTTCTTTCATGACTTTCCTGACTTCCCTGAATAAATCAATGTAAAACTGAGAAATGGCCCCTTCTAATCAATCCACAAGAGCCAGACTGAAGATCAATTGTGAAGATGCAGTGGTCAAGTAAGGTTATCAGGGAAAGGTTTTTTCTCTACTGTGTTGTGCTGTTTTCGTGTACAGAGATGCCTCCCTGGATGATAGTGAGAGCCCTAGCCGTATTATACCTGCATTTCAAAAATTTTTATTTCCTTGGAAAAATTTGTCCTTGGTAACTTAATGTAAAGATTTGATGTTATAAGATAAAACAGTAATTTGCAATAATATTCTCAACATCCTTTAATTAGCATCAATATTGTGTTGTCATTTGACAAATATTTCAGCTCTTCTGTCAAAATGATGACAAATACAGCTGAATTTGTTAGGAGGAAAGACTACTTCTGAAACAGGCACTGCAGGTATATTTTGATATGTAGAATTGGCACAAAGAGACAGATGTCACCACCTGAAGCCTATTTTGGGTGGCCAGCTTTCTGCAGCAAGGTCTCCACAGCCAAGCATAAATGTTATATCACATCGGCTGAGCAGGCAGCATCACTATGACCTGGACATGAGAAATTAGCCTGCACCCTATAATGACTAATGTCAGGACAGGAACTCCTAACCTAATTTTCACTACACCCCTATATTGCTTTTTTATTGTACACCTGACTGGAGAGCAGGAAAATAAGCGATCCAAAGAAAATAAAGGAAATTAATAGTGGGTATCTTTCTTTCTCTCTTTGAGCTCTGTTTGTGTTTTCTGGTGTAGAGAGGAAGAAAAGAGATAATGAAGGATTTTTATTTCCTTTCCCTGATACAAAATGAGACACCTTGTAGATCCAAATTTTTCAGAAGCAATTTCTGTGTGACAAAGTTCTTAACTGCAGAAATGTTAGCTAGAAGGTAAGGCGATTGGGACATACCTTGTTCTGCTTATTCAAGGCTGACCATCCCTTGGAAATATTATCTGTTATCTTCAACTTTTATAGCATGTTATCATCAGCTTCAGAGCAACCGTTACACGCATTTACCCCCTCAGCATCTGTACTGCTTAGTTCACTTAAGCGCAACAGAAAATCCAGTTTTCAGGACATTTGAAGAAATATTCCAAAATGCCCGAAGTGCTAAAACCCAAAAAATTGGTGCAGAAAAATATCCATTCTGGCATGTTAGTCACTTTTGATCACTACCCACAGGCAAATGCTAATGAACAAAACTGTCAGATCTACTGCTTTCTGCTCACATTCCTGAGAGGACAGTCCTCTTTATGATACACAGCAGACACCTTCATTTGCAAGTGCTGAAATCGGACAAGTCAACTTTGTTGCTGAGATTGAACCTTGCTGTACTTTTACATACTTAGGAGATATTGAGTCCTACCTTTTCCACACAGCAACGATAGAGAGGAAAAAACATACAATGTTACTGCAACATATTACTATCGGTTCATCCTTAGACTAACTAAAACAATCGAGGATCTGTGCTGTACATTCTTTATAGTCCCTCCCGCTGTGGTCTACTGACATTCAAAGTCTCCACCAGTGTCTTTGTAAAGACTTGATGGATCAGTGATAGTCTGTGTCTTGACATCAAATGCAAACTCTCTGAGGAAGAGAATGCTAATATTTAATCTGATAGCAATTGCAAATTCTTGTTGCTGCTGTAAAAGAAACCATAATTGCTAACAGCACGAAGAACCAAGGGGCTGACTGTAGGTTCATGCAGAGAAAAATTATAAGTGACTCAAAAATACAGTACATAAAACTGATCCAAGTATATACATTATGTCACAATGGAAACGGCAGCTATTTTCTGAGAAGGATTTTATGTTTTCTCCCTGCCATTTGTGTTCTTGCACCACCCTTGTTCTTTGTTTTTTGGCAATCGAGTGTTTGCTGCAACCACTAAATTCTTACCAGAGAAGAACAGCTTTTATAGCCATAAAAATTCATGCTAGTTAAAGATTTTCTTCTCCCACCTCTTAAATTTTAATGAAAATTTTTTAGAGAGAAAAACATGCTCAAATGCATCTTACACCTTTCCCTTCCCTTCACACTAACCTACAGAAATGAGTCCTCTCCTATGTGGTACAATTCCTCTCTGAGGTCGTACAGGCCAGAGCCAGCTGCCAGATTAGGAAGATGGCAGGAGATCAGCATCAAGCCCACTTGAACAGATTACAACACTTCCTTCCTTGCCCTGGAGCTCAGTTTCCTCTATGCTGTCCTACTACATTCAGATATGATCCTTATGCTGGCTCATCATGAAAGAGTTCCCACATGCAACAAAAACTGTAAACAACCCAAATTTGCCTCTACCACCTAAAATATAAAATCAGATTTGCATTTCAAAGCTCAGGGTTCAAATCAGTCAGGGGAAAAAAATTTATTTCTCCCCATTCTGAAACTGTTTCAGAACATTCTCCTAGAACAATACTACTTTTAAAATAAATTAATCTTGTAACTAGAAAAAAAGCCTTGCCAGTCCTTTTTTGTATATTTAAAATTTCAGGTAAATGGCTGCTTTCTAAAAGAAGTTTCCTAAAAGGTGGAGGGGGCAGGAGCAGAAAATATGTGACATACTCTGGGAACTTCCAAGTTTGAAATTACAATGCCTCAAAACATGCATATAGGAGAGAGTTCAATTGAATTAATTCTCAATATACTCTTTACTAATTTTAACAAAGGATCACAGAGTATCTCAGGATCTAAAGCACCATGGTAAAAAATAGATAAATGATAAACTGAAACGTCAGTGATTGCTAAACAGATTGACTGTGCTGAGATATGATACAATGTTCAATTTATCACAGAAAAGGCTTTCAGGACACCAAGAGGGGCAGACCATGCCTTATATATTGTTCCACTTACCAAAATCTATTACTATTCTAAAATGCAGGGAGAGGAAGGAAATCTGAATCCTATGTAACTACTGGCTTTGGTTTGGGTTATTTAATGAGGAAAATGTTATAGTTAGTCTGCTGGCACCTCTTTCTTAGGAAAGAACTTTGAAAGAGATGCCTAAAGACAGCATAACAGATTTTTGTTTAAAATATACAAGTATGTTATGCACACAAATGTCCAGAGGATTCTTCAGTTGCTACTTAGTAATGTTTTTGAAAAAAAGACTGAATTCTGCTTAGCTAACATGTGTGTAATTCCAGGAATCTCATTAAATATCCTTAATATGATTTTACAATATAACTGTTCAATGCCTGTTTCTCAACCATATATATATTTCTGAATATAAATAGCTGATTGCAGCTCATTTTATAATAATAGAACATGGGACACTGATGTTTATATTGCTTGTCTTTACATAAAAATAGTCCAGAGTTTAGTTATTTGGAATGGAAACACTTTTAGTTTGATTTACCTTGAAAGTATTCCTTTAAGCATCTCTGACTAATTCCAGGTG
The DNA here is from genome assembly GCA_013397375.1 of Toxostoma redivivum. NCBI lineage: Eukaryota > Metazoa > Chordata > Aves > Passeriformes > Mimidae > Toxostoma > Toxostoma redivivum. Next base: position 517,367 of record VXBI01004598.1, on the reverse strand, counting down.
GGGATAGGGTCTTGGAGTTTTATGCAAAGGCAATTTTTCTCATGAAAGGACTTCACAATTAATTAAGTCTTGGAATATTTCCATCACTGGAAGTTGTATGTTTTCTTATCTCTGTGGTAAGGATGAATAATTTCAAGCACAGACGAACAACTCACTGAATTTCACGCAGCAAATTGCAAGTAGCAGCAGAATCACATCTGAGGGATTTTTAGCTTCTAGCACTTGTTTGACCTCATTGTCCCTTTGAAGTACATTTACCTGTAAAATGGCAGCTCCAGGCTGAGGAATTTGAAAGGGCTTATAATAGATTTCAAAGGGTCTTAAGTGTCTTATATAGCAAAGCCCTCTTTCTCTCATTAAAGTGCAGATATCCACCTGGATTCCTTTCAGTAACATGTTTTTCCTGTGTATCCCACGAATGGAAGTTGTACCTAAACCACAATGCCTCTTTTAAGATGTGTGTGAATAGAGAAGCTCTGTAAAACATCAGAAGGGCTCTAAAAGGCTTTACAAACACCAAACACATCCTTTAGAAAAATCATTTTTCCAAATGGAAGATGGCTGAAAAGGAAATATGAGGACTGGGACATTTTGATTACCCTCAATGAAGTCTAACCACACTCAGAATTTAGCTAGAAAATAATAAAAAACAAATTAAAAAAAGAATAGTGGTATGGCACAAACCAAAGCTTATGCTAAATATTTCACACTAATATTGAAATCTTTTACTTATTATATAAATTTCCTATGATTCCCCAGGTATAAATTATTTGCATTCCTCTCTAGTAGTTGTCTACCAGCCTGCTGTTCAAGATTCCACCCCTACACTTGAATAGTTTTGGATTTCCTCAGCCAAAATAGGTTGGGCTAGTCTTCATAATTTAAATAAGTATTTTATACTAACCCAGATTATTTTCCCTAAAATGTTTGAGGAAATGCTTATAAAAACTTCTTTACATATCAATATGAGACAGATAAGCAAAGAGGACCATTCCATTTATTATGTAAAATAAATGGGTTTGCACAGTGAAAGTAGGTGCTAGCCTACCAGCCTCTATTTTCAGACTACCTTTCCATAACTGAGAATTTTTGTTGTTTCACTGGGTTATTTATTTGATTTATAAAATTTTGATAAGTGTGCTAAAAAATCCAGAACACTGCTAGAAAATGGAATAATGGATTTCAAAGACAGTAAAAGGCAAAACCAGAAAAAAATAATACCTTGGATTACTTCATCTCTTCCTTAGCTTCAGTACGTCTTTAAGTATATGTAAACCTATATACCTTGGAAAATAAAACACAAAGCAGAAGGTCATTTCCCTCAAAGCCAGAAAATTTTAGAACTTGTTATAACAATGTATTTGTTGACATAGTAGCACTGAATACTTCAACTTCCATTAATGACATTTCCTTCCTTAAAAAAAAAAAATCATTAACTTTTAGTTCTGGCATTGCACAGGCATAGGAGGCAGAAGGGTTATGTAGAAAAATTTGTCAGTGAACCTTAGAGACAGGCTATCCTCTCTATGAGTAGTTATATTCTTCTGCTGAAGTTACCAGGACAGAAATATTTGCCACAAAACTAATTAGTATAGGAAACTGGTATTGTTTTCACCAGCTGTGATTGGTAAAATATACTCATGTACTATTCCAGCTGTAGCCAAGCATGTGGTGACGTGTATACTCTGAACCTGTACCACCATAATATGTTCATTTTCTTAATCATAGGAACTATTACAAATCTGTTCTGATTTCTCTTTTTCCAATGTACCAGATATACTGAAATGCACTTTGGGTAGAGCCTAAGGCGGTTAACCCTCAAAGTTTATTTTAATCCAAATACTGTCTTACTCTCCCTGTAAATTCAGCCAATGTCATCCTTAATAATCATCACAATGACTTCTCAGTTGCATTGAGCAGGGAAGGATGTAACTGACAGCTGTCTAGAAGCACTTCCAAGGACAGTATTTCTTAACCTTAGTCCAAAGTCTACTTGACTTTCCTGAAAATATCCAAAGGCCACACCCTGTCATTAATGCCAACCAAAACCATTGTCATTATGATTTCCACTAATTTAACCAAATAATGTTTAAGCTAAATTTGAAATTATTGTTTGCTATTGTTTCTTTTGATAGCATGAGAAAAAATATGCACATTGCCACGACTTTTTCACCCACCTTGTGATACCAGATAGTTCAGCAGTTCACTGATCAAGGGCATCTTTCTGTCTCTCACTTGGCAACTCTATCTGGTCTGCATAGGCTGCTGACACACCAGCAACAGCCACGTCACATTTACAGGAGCTGCAGCTCATCAGGACTGGATCAGCAGAGCAACAGAGATGGTGCTAATGGCCATTTCAGCTACACAACTTTGGGCTGTGGCTGGTGCTGTAAATTAATCACTTGGTAATTTTAATGTGCTGGGTTTGCCCTACAGGACTTCAAACACATTTTCCTCCGAAGGGATCAGATTTATGCAATCAATCAGCTTTCCCTGATGTAACAGCAAACCACGGGTTGTGTGTCTGATCAAGACACTAATGCTAAGCAGAACTGCCACCGTAGGTAAAATTAAGTGTTTCTTCATCATCATTACAAAGACAACTAATCTAGTAAAAGAGTAATCCAGTCAACTGGAACTGTACTGTGAAAAGTACTGTCTTACCAGATGACTAACACAGGGAGGATGGGGAAGCCATAGAAAATGCCAACTAAAACACCAATATCAAGAAATCTAAATAAAAAGTTCCTCTCCTATTGTTGCAGTAAGGAGGAAGGTTCTCTTATTTTCAGCACAACTTACTTTCTGCTTTATTTCTTTTAGGGAGTACATGCAGCTCTCTGCAAAGTAACGGTTTCTGATTTAAATGCATACCTCTCAGTACCAAGCAACTACTGGACAAGATACTTCTTGTTAACAACCTGGATATCAGATTTCCAATAAGAAAAGCTGTAAGGACAAGATTCTTCACCATCTAAGTGTATTAACTACATATTAACTACTAACTAAATGAAAAAGAACAGTGTCTCTATAAACAAGTAAATATACATGGAGTAAATTAATATGTGTGAGAAAATAGCTTTGGTAAAAGGATTTTCAACATAATTCTTTACTTTTAAAGTATCAGATCTAAGTAAACTACAGAGATTTATTTCCCCACTTAAAAGCACAAGGTATTTTGCTCATGGGGACTATACTTTAATTTTTGACAGAGCCTTTCTAACTATTTTGGCATCATTGAAAGAGCCTTACAATGGGAATTTTCCTTCTCAAAGTACAGTGAGGACATATACATGAGAGATCTCTATGGTTTTTTAAGTAGAAATCCTTTTTATTATACAATAAGGCAGTGATACAAGGCAAAGACCTTGAGCAAGGACTCACTCAAATCCATACTTCAGTTAGCATCAATATTAAATAGGGCTTAATGTGCAGCTGTTTCTTTCAGCTTTAATTTAATTTTATTTTGGTTAGAACAAACACTCTACAGTTGTAACCCCAAAATGCCATCTTTAATTATTCTCTGTTCATATTTTTTCCATTGTGGATGCCCAATTTCAACTCAGCACCTTTACAGTTTCAGAGAAGCCACAGCACACACCACCCCCCTCTCCTTTTTCTCCCTCTGTTTTGTCCAGTCCCAGAATTCAGGGCAGCTTTGGAATAAGATGACATGCAAAACAGTAATTATCCCTCAGTCTGCATGAGGAAATCAGTGGAAGACTAGAAATCTAGCATTAACTTAACCATCAATTTGTGCCCATGCATAAGACCCAGCTGTAGCACATGAAGATTATGCTATGCATTATGATATCCATTAGTGTTTCAGTTGTGCTGATTGACAGCCAAGTCTTTTGTGATTCAGTTGATGTTTGGTATGCACAGATAGAAAATGATTACTTTGACATTCTTATTAATTGATTTAATGTTATTTAAAATGTTGGTTGTAAAAAAATAAAAGAAAGGCAAAAAAAAACAGGCAGAAAAGGCAAAGCCTTCTTAATAACATCTTTTGTGTGTCATTTGAAGTGACATATGTGTGGGGTTGGGTGGGGGAGGTTTTCTTAATATTTTCTAGTTACTCTATTCTTTCCTGCATGTTTCAATTTCCTTAAAAGAATCAAATCCTTTATTTTAATGCTCTTAAGTTTTTCTGGCTCATGGTAACTGCTGACAATTGCCTTGCTTGAGACATCAACCCCAAGATACCTTATAACAAGATACTAAGTGATGCCACAGATAGCAGGAGAAGCACTTGCTGCTGTGAAAACTGAAGTTGGTTAAAGATTGATGGGAATAATACTTAAATATTTTAACAGAAGAAAGGTGTAAATAGCTCTGCTAAAAAAGTGAGCTGCATTTTAACAGCCTCCAACCTTACACAAAGACAAATACACAATTATTGTATTTTCTGAGCAGTTTCTGGGATCATGTATTCAGAGTACTTGTGATAAGCCACAATGAAGAATTATAATCAGACATATGAATCAGTCTTATTCAAGAATTTCTTTTCTTCAGCAAAAGAAGACCCAGCAAGACCTTTTCATGCTAAATACTGACTGCTCTAGATTCCTAAGTATCTAAAATCATAAAACAAAGGGAGTTTTCAAATGAGAAGAGAAGCAAACCTTAATCCTATCTTCAAAAGTGTGTTTACTTGATGACAGTGGAACAAGGGTTTTATCCTAGATATTTTACCGCTGAGCAGGTGGACAAAATGTTATAGCAGTATGACAGCATAGAATTCCTCCATAGTTATAGGTATCAACTAAAGCCACTTGAAAATACATAAACTTTTCAGCCAAGAAACATTGAATTATACATCCTTTAGCCACCAATTCTAACTTGTTTGCTAATGAGTACAGGTTGGTAATGTTTGGGATTTTTTTGTGGGGAAAAAAAACTCAAGGGAAATTAATGTAGCACATGCCTTGCAGTGGTACTCAAGAGAAGAAGTTTGACACTTTAGTTTGACAGTCACAAATACCTTTGAGTTTTCTGGTTTGTGTATCATCCAATAGGTCTTTATGGTACTTTTCTGGAAACTTTAAATGCTTATTGATCTTCTTGCAATTAGAGTTATATACTTATTTTAATATTTTTGGGTTTTTTCGTTGTTGTGTTTCCTTCTTCTTTTTTTAAATACTTCTGTGTATTATTAGCCTATAGCTGACTTCCTCATATATAAAACTGCAGATTTTGCAGTTTGCTTACTCTATCTCACGTTAGCATTATCTAAAAATGATTTGGTATTACAAGAGTTTTGTTTGGATTGCTTTCTTTGTTTTAATTTTTGAAATAAGACCTGCTGATACAGCATTATGCTGTTTCACTATTAATGCATATATTGGCCTTTTAATTGATAATTTACAAGCTTCATAAGGGAAAAATAAGTTTTACCTTATCTTTTGAGCTGCCACATAGACACAGGGAATCATTAACATATAGCTACAGGACTTTACATATAGTAAATTAAAAAAATAAAATACTGTTGTTATGTAATTGCTAACAAGTTTTTCTTTAAGAGGTTGAGGTTTATACTACAATGAAATAGGCCATAATAATGAAAATGGAAGTGCTTACTCTGCAGCAGTGAAAGAAAGAAGCAGTGTCCTGAAGACACCCTATGCATTTCCAGGTATTTCCTTAACAATAATAGCTAGAAGAAATAAAATTATATAGAAAGTTCAGTACATGTGTTTCAGAAAGTCTGCATTCAGCAAGTCTGATTCCAAATAAATCCTGTATCTGTACCTGAAGACTTGTGGTTTCCTACCAAGGAAATTCTCAATCGTGCACATAGCATACCATAAATACAGTAACAGTTCAGGGCCATTTCCCAAGAAGACTAAAAAAACCCATGTATTAATAAATGTATGTCTTTGGTACTGTAATGTAAATAATAGTGACTGTTAAGACTAGGTCAGGACTTCTAAAAACCTTGTAGCTGTTACAGTAGGCAGCAGAGACTGTGTTTTGTTAGACAGGAAATTTAAAAATAGAGGAGGCATGGTTCATCTACACACAGAAAACTTCCCTCCCTATTGTTACTTGAAGTTGCAGCATTTCAATACTTACTCTACAGCAACTTCTTCAAATTCTCAATCTGCAGAAAATTAATGCCTGAGAACACTGTGAGTTTTTATGTATGTATATAAAACACAAGATGCTGTAGTGATGAAGAACATATAAATGACTAGCTATATAAATTTGCTATGTGTCCTGCATGTCCTAATAGTAAGCAATACTCATACTTTTCCAGACACAGCAAACTGTTTTGCTCATTGCTATGTGGCTGATGAACAATGCCCAGCTAGATTTTTATCAGGCTATACCTAACTGATTATATCCAGACAGTTTCAGTCTAAATTAACTGAAAGACATGTAATTATATGTACCACCCAAGATGACTGGTATCAGCTAACAATTGGTTAACACTCAAGGCCTTGGAAAAGACCTTGAAGGGCACAGAGAGAAGGAAAAAAATGCTAACCTAATTTCTAGTTCATGGGCAGACTGGGATTTAGGGAGATGTCCTCTTCTAAGAGGATCTTTACTATTCTGTGACTTCATCTCTTTCACAGTGTCTTGTTTTCCCTGGTCACTCCAAGGTTAAAACTAAAGTTTTATAAACAGCAAGAGCTAAAACTAATGGTGGAGTAGAAATGTCAAGGCAATTGTTTTATCTAACTCAGAACATTAAAGCTTCCTGCTTGAAGGGAAAGGCCTTATTTCAGTGGGAGTCACAACTAGTGAGCATACCAGACAGAACAGTGATGGCATATGGAGCATTTTAGTTCTGGGTCATTGGGCTCAAATCTGACCTAGCTTTTAGTAGCCAGTAGTAATTACCATCTGTTGACTATTAGTGGCAATATGAATTAGTCCTCTGTTTAAATCCTAGTAAAATTATTCTGTTTCACAGATAGACAGTATTCGAGATTTGTTTGGTATGCCTCCACCTTTTTGTCCCCCTGCAGGATAGACACATCTCAAGAAATCACCCTCTTTTCCACAGAATTGGGCCCTACAGGAAGTATCTGGAGTTATTACAAAGGATGTGTGCACTGGAGCTCATTGTGTGGTCCCTGTTGTGCAAACAAAGGAAACATTCATGCTCCGGGGCTGCCAGTCTGGCCACCTTTTATAAAGTCAGAAACGTTAAAGCTAAAGAGGAGAATGAAAAACATCTCATCTAACCTGCACTTCACATGCTGTGCAGCAAACAATAATCAAATGAGATCTACACCCTTAAATACTGTTTGTAGCTATAGCACTCCTGAGTTGTACTCTTTCCACTGATCCAAGATATTATAGAACAATACTTTTCTAGGTAAGTTGATAAACAAAATATTATCATTGACAGCCTGCACCTTCTTTTGTGCCTTAATTTCTTCAACTGCAGTTTTCAACTACGTCATTTCCCATCAAGAACGAAATACAATCAGAGATCTCTTTATAAGGTAGGTAGTACATGCCATGATCAACTCTACGGAGTTTATAGCTTCTAAATGCAAGTATCTTTCAAAGTTCAAATCCCTCCTGTGTGCTTTGGAAAGCATTTTAACAATACAAAGAAAAATTTCAACTTTTTTCCTGAAGACATCTGGGATTTATATTGCTATAATCAGAGAAAAAAGTAATCTGCTTACTTTATGCCTCCTGCCTTTCTTTTTAGGGCTGTTAGGTCGGTATCTTAATATCTGTAAATTAGAAATCATTTCACATCTTTAAAGCCTTTATGGTATTTTAATTTATGTTGCAAGGCATGCAACACTCTTAATTCATAGATACCTTAATTTTAATTTATCCTCCTTAATATTCATCAAACGAGGTCCCTGTAAAAAGAAACCTAAATGTATAGACTCTCTCCATTACTTTTCACCATTTCCCTGTCACATTAATCCTTCTGGGATTATGGCTTTTCCAAAGAAAAAGTGGCTTTTCAGTGGCAATAGACATCTGGATGATTAGTGCTAGTCCTTTCTTTTGCTCACTGTTCTCTTAGAAAAAAATATATCTAATAATTTTAAAATACTAACTTGAAAATTACAGGAGAAAAAAAAAAAGCCTACACATATTTTTCGTGAAAGAAAGTTTTCTCCTTCCCCTTAATTCTTCATCTCCACAATCAGCAAGTAAACTGCAGCAAAAATTCTTACCTTAGTGCTTTAATTCTTTCCATTCAACATTGCTATGAGCTATCTGTGGGATATTGCACAGAGTCTCTTTTAAAACTCATGCTACTCAACTCTAGAAACAACTAACAGCTCAAACTTTTTCTATGTGGCCCAAAAGCAGACTTTGCCACTGCGGTGGCTCTCAACAGATTCTATGGCTTGTGGAGGCTCTGTTGGCAAAAGGTCTCCTTCAGCACCAGGGAGTGAAGGGAAGTCCTGGAAACTGAAGTGACCAAAACCATCAGCCCTCTAGGGCAAAGATTAACAATTACCAGTTCCAGGTCCTGCTAGTTCCCCCAGCCCATCCTACAGATGCATGCAGAAACAAGAACTATTTTTATGTCTATTCCAGGACCACCATACCATTAAAGGCAGAGCAACTTGTGCTGTCTTCTCCTTCAGGTCTTTTCATCCCTTACATATCCTTCTCTCAGCAAGTCTCTGGGTATCTCCAACCTAGTGCATCACCCAGAAGACAGGTCCATCCACCATACATTTTCTCCACTCTCTCTCACCAGTTCCTTATCATGAAATGGCACAGCTGTAGTTTGCCATAAAAAACTTCATTCTTCTTTCCTAGATTAAGCACTCTTTTTCCACAGTCTTCTAAGTTCACAAACAGATGAGAGTCTTAATATCATCACGAGAATTTTCCTGCTCTTTATGTCCCTATTGAAGCTGTTGATGATCTCTTAATCAAGGTAATTTGTGCCATGGCTTTCAGTCATCAACATGATTTTTACCACGCTATTCAGACTCCTATCAGCCCTCTGTGTGATCTGTCTTTATTGCTTCAACAAAACACTACGCACACTTTCTGTCCTTTTGCCCTCTACTGAATGTCTTGTCTGCTGTTCTTAATGTCAGGAATGTTGAATTCATAACAATTTTTTTTAAAAAGAGGAGAAACATCCTGTGCCCTATGAATGTTGATGCTGAGTGTTCCCAAAAAATGCTGATGCTCTCTTCTAAGTGATACCTTTTAACCATCAAATATCTTCACGCATACTAAATTACCTCTGAGCTTGCTTTCATGTTAGTTTGGAGACAAGGTTGCTTTGAAGTGTTTCAAAAGACATTCTTTTATGTGTTGCAGTATTAAAAATGCAATGCTTTACCTTTAAAGAATGAGGAGCTTTCTGAAACTGTCTGGGGGCTTTGGAGGTGTTTGTGTTTATGGCAATTGTTCCTGTCAATGTGTTATGACAGCTAAGTATTTTCTCCAGTGACTTTCACAACCAGAATCAATCAGGTAGCAGCATGAATACACAGCAGTACATACTCAGACATAAATTGATTTACGGGGTCATTACTTTTCTCACTAACTTAAGGGAGCAGCTCCTATTAGTGACACCGGGAGATACTTGACATTCAACTGCTCATAAAATAATAAGACAAAGAAACAAGACTGAATCTTTCAAACTGATCCTAGCAGCAAGTGGAAAATTACATTTAAAGCTACACTAATATAACAATTCAAGATTCTGGGGTGACCCTGATAAAACAGCACAACTAATCTCTCTGGAGCATGTATTGTACAATTTAACTTTGAATGGTCTACAATTACCATGAAATTATTTCACATTTATGTGTATCTAAAAAAAAACTTTAGGAATAAAAAAACAATTCCTTAGGGCAAACATTCTAACTATGCATCACTTATATAAAATAGCAAATTCCATTAAAATTTGCATATACATTTATGGATCTCTAGATATGGAATATAATACCAATACATTGTTTAATTTGTGCTTTAGTTGCTGGTATCATTCAGGACAGAATTCCTTCTGATAGATAGAAATAGAAGAACCAATGCTATGTCAACTCCGCATTCTAAGAATTTTTTAAAGCCAAAATGTTTAAGTATATTTTACTGTTCAACAATGTTCATGCCGCTTAATACCTGTCATCACCACTGTCAGACTACTAAGTTTTGCATGTTCTACCACCCAACCTATGTTCTCTACTTCAACTTGAAAGGGGAGTCTGTCTCCTGAACATAAAAGGCTGACACTTCAGAGCTTTTATGTTACTGCCTGTGCTCCGCCTGACACAGTTGAAGAGACATTGCACTGAGAGCTCACCTGAATCAGCTTTAACACTGCAGCTCTGCAATAGCAATGCTCCTTTCTTTAGCTAGCCCAAACCCAGTACCTCTTCTCCAGTTCTGATGCTGCTTTTAGGTTAACTCCGTTCAGAACTTGTCACTGCTCTCAGATAAATGCAATGGAAATTGTAGGGCCACATCAATGTGGCACACTTCCTCTTGCTGCTTTAATATTGTGCTTAGTCATGTCTCATGAAGACAGGTAAGAAGCATAATGTAGTCTGAATGCTCAGCTGCCATTCCTGGCTGAGCAGTAATATTTTTATTTTTCTTTTTTAAATTAATGCATTCCTTCTTCAGGAACGAGATATTTCAGGATGTTGGGGGTTGAATTTTTCCCTCTTCTTTCTGTGGAATTTTCCCCATTGTTATGCTAAGTATTTTTGGCTGCACCCTAGCTAGTAACAGTTTTCTCTTGAAAGGGGTGGGAAAAAAGGGGGAACACCAGAAAAGGGAAGGTGGGACAGGGGGCTGCTCTCTCTGGCTGTTTCGCTCACTCGTGGAGTCAGAGGAAGACAGCCGGTGCTTCTACCTATCACCCTCCCCGCCATCCCAATGCTGGGAGCCACGTTCCCTGCTGTCAGACATTGCACTGCTGCCTTCCCGCTTCATCCTACCACCTCTGGGCACTCTGCTGAGCACCACGACCCACACTGTGAGAGGGGAGGTGCTCCTCCATCCCTCTCACACCTGAGCCACCGCCATCACCCCAGCCCCTTCAGCTGCGTGAGACCTGCCCTGCCCACAGCACCGGGAACTGAGCGCAGGAGAGGGAGCCTGCAGCCAAACAGGGCTGGGACTGAGCTATACTGTTCTGTTTTGTTGTCAATTTCTAAAGCTGTTGTTGTTTCTGTTCTTTGCCTTGATAGATATATTAGTAAAGAACTGTTATTCCTATCCCCATATCTTTTGCCTGAAAGCTCCTGATTCCAAAATTATAGTAATTGGAAGGGAGGGGGTTGCACTCTCCATCTCAGGGAAGGGGCTCTTGCCTTTTCTTAGCAAATACATGTCTTTCAAACCAAGACACGGGACTAGAAAAACTTTTCTGAACAAGCTGTATTTATGGTGCAAACAACAAAGCACTAGTAATTAGTAAGATAAGGGATCCTTTGTCTGGCACTTTCTCATCACTGACACAGCACATATACGCTGGGAAAATCAGCAAGATAGTATAGTCTGCCCAACGTCTACCTCCTGTAGTTTTCTGGATAAGTCCAGGAACTTGATAAAATTAATTTTAAGTTTTTGACAAACAGAAGCACAAAAAGCAGCACAATGTATTTATGTTCAAATATTCCTAAAACTTTGAGTTCAAGGAAGCACCACGACCACATATTGTTTGACTTTTGTTTGAACAGAGAAGATTATTTCACTGAAGAAGTTCAAGGCTTCATGTATTTACAGATTTCTTTCATAGCTATTTTCATGTCAGGACCTTTTCCTTTGCCACTCTCCATCGTCATCTCATGCCTTATCCTACCTCTTTTTTTTTCTTGCGTTTATATCTCATCTTTATAAGTTGAGTTTTCTTTTCAAAATAGGCATTTCCTTTAGCTCAGCCATGTTTACTGGAAGATTTTTTTATCATTCTGTGGCCATTAAAATAACTAAGATTTATCTGTCTTAGAGAGCCTGTATGAGTTTGTCCTGTGTATTAGAACAGCATTCTGGTCGAAAGGTTAATGTAAAAGCCTAGAAAACCAGAGTTTGAACTCCATTTTTCTGGTAGCAGAGCTGCCATTGAGGACTCTCAGAGGACATACATCGGTCTGTTTGGAAGAATGGCTGGCAGGGTTCCTTAAGAGGCAGATCTGAAGGGAACAATCCAGGAAAGCTGGATACTCTTCAAGAAGATCCTAAAGGCGCAGGAGAAGGATGTCCCCATAAGCTGAAAGATGAGCTGGCAGGCAAGAAGACTGCACTGGCTGGAATTCAGGAAAAAAAAGGAGAGTTTATGTCCTCTGGAAGAAGGGGTAGGCAACTTAGAACTTCAAGGATATTTGTGAGGTTATGCAGGTTAAAGAATTAAAGGGCCCAACGATCAGCTAGGAATTTATCTGTGTACTTCTATGAAAGACAACAAAAAACGTTTCTATAAATACATCAGTAACAAAGAGAGAGCTAAGGAGAATCTCCTTCCTTTACTGGATGCCAGGGGAACATAGGGACAGAAGAGGAGAAAAAGGCTGAGGCACTTAATGCTTTCTTTGCTTCAGTCTTCAACAGCAAAACCAGTTGTTCTTTGGGTACCCAGCCCCCCAAGATGGAAGACAGGGTCTTAAAGACTATGTGTCACAATTAATAGAGAGTGGCAGAATAAAGCAAGATAATTATTTCGTTATTTCCCACTTATATTGTCACTATGAATGAAATCCTTTGTCAAGAACAAACCCACTAATGTGCTAGAGTCTATACAAACACAAATTAGAGAAACAGTCTCTGGAGCAAAGACTCCACAGTCAGATAGACAATAGATAATAGGTGAATACTGTGAAAAATAATGGACATTTCAAAAAAGCAGAACTTTCTGTTTCCTGGTTAGACAAAGAAATTATTCCTGGATTAGATAGAAATGGAATTCTACTGACCAGGATTAACAATCATCCTTCTATATCAGGAATATATTTTGTTCAAGGTTTTCTCTGAGTAGAGGGGAATTTTAAGGATTGTAATGGAGCAGCTCTGTGGCTATGACATATCTCCAGTCTAGGAGACACATCATAGGTCAAGGTTTAAGGGTAGCTTTTAAAAAATTTACAGGTGGAGAGCAAAGGCTGTTGCTACGATATGGTTGACACTGATGAAAGAGAAGCTCTTGTTTGCACTGAATGCTTCTGCTGCAAGGAAAACATTATTTTCTTTGTGACTCTGTTTATGTCATAAGGTAGAAAGTTTCTGCATGAGAAAATCTATCTCCTTGCTGTCTTTGCTCTTTCCACATATAATAAGAGCATTTCTTAACTCAGCTAAATGTTCTTGCTACAAGATTGTGTTCAAAATTGCATGTATTGCATGTTACCAAACATTCATCAAAAATGAATTCATCAAAATGAATCAATTCATCAAAATTCGTCAAAAATCATGCCCATCTTCAATGTGAGTAATTTTCAGAGAGCAGACATTTTTCCGATTTAAAGCATACAGCCCAGGATTTTATTGTTTTCAAATTCTTAGCTCCCTGGTTTTGATACCTGTTAGGGAAAACTCTGTGTCTCTTCTCTGAGGCTCCTCCTTCCATCTATACCAGGCACAAGCCTGAAAAAGAGTTTAGCAGTGTAATAGGCAAAAGGTACACAATTCCACATTTGAGCCTCTGCCTCATCCCGTAGACTGAATTGTGTTTAGACAATGTTACCATTATTAATAGACACTTTGACAATTAGCCAAGCACAGGACCTCCACCTCCTGTAGCAGGAGATTCAGAACTTTCAATTACATCTTTCTATTTCCCACAGCTCAGCACTGAATTATTAAAACACTTATGGAACTCTAAAGGCAGGTGGTTAGAATTTAAAATACGAATTAGATACAGTAAAAAAGCAGTGGGAAAACTTAGGTGAGCAGTAAAAGACCCTTATATATACAGCTGTACATCTTGTGAGACAACATTAAGGTAGAAGTAGCCTTCAAGTTAGGACACCCTGGATCTTGTTTATGCATTTGCCACACGAAGACGCATAGCTACACTTGCAGAGCTTTCAGGTAATTCATTAATTCCTTCCTGCCTGATTAGTTGTTGGTATGTATTCAAAATAGGTACTGATTTTTTTTAATTTAGCACACAGCTGTTTCTGTGAGGCCTCTTTGCCACAAAGCTACTTCCTGCTACCATGGTAGAGACAGCTTCCATCCCTGAGCCCTCAAGTCCTTGTGAGCCAGCAAGATTTTTGTGGTTTAACTGTAGGACACAAATGATTACTTGGGAAAGCAGACCACTGAATTGTAGCTTTTAGATTTCAGCCAACTTGTGCTCTATATGGGGAATTCACAAAACACTCTTTCTTCTTAGAGATAGCAGACTGCAGGGGTTCCACAGGAAAACTACATAGAAATGGCCAATCTCACTACAACAGAGCTGAGTTCATTCCTTTTGGCATGGGAGCTCTCGTGACACTGCCAGAAACCATTGCATTGCCCTTGCACCTAAGAAAGGCAGAACTGCTGGATGGATAAGCAGCAAGATGAGGAAAACATCCCCAGAATTTGTATCACAGTGTGCTTGTTACAATGCCATTTTAAAGCAGTTCTTGAATGCAAGAAGCAGCTGTAAGAAAGGATTGTTGCTGTTTTGAAAAAAAACCCATCCACTGCTACAGTCTCAGAGTGGAGTGGCTTGAGAGCTGCTCAGCAGGATGGGACCTGTGGGTGCTGGTCAGCAGCCAGCTGGAGTGAGGTGGCAGCGAGCCCAGGTGGACAAGAAGGCCAGTGGCATCTGCTGCTGTCAACCAGCATTCCCAGATCCTTTTCTGCTAGGCAGCTTTCCAGCCTCTCTTTTCCAAGCCTGTAGTACTGCTTGTTTTTTTTGTGACCTGACACTGGAATTGTTGAACCTCATATGACTGCTCATTGATTCAGCCTGTCCAGATCCCTTTATTATGAACTCTATTCCCTCCTACATCAAGTAATTTCCCTTCATTGTCCTGAAATGTAAACCCCAACACAACAGATGACATATGCAAAATGGAAACAAGGGGTAACTTGATTTAAAAAAAAAATTCCCTGTTTGCTCTGCATTGTCCATTTCCTGCACATTTACTACTTTAGCTACAAGAAAAGAATGTGCTGCCTTATAATTTCAATTTTTCATATGGTCTGCATGTGTTCTGTAACTTAACACCCCTTTCTTCTCTGCAGTCTTCTGCCATAAGCATGAGTTTGTAACAATTTTCTTAATAAAAGGTGTGAAACATAATGGGAAAAAAGCAAAAAGGGATCACTAAAGAGCAGTCTGGGCCCTGACATGTTTCTGGATCTCCTTTTCCTTTTCTTTTCTTTGAAGGCAATTTCAGATGCCCAGACAAATGTATCTAAAAGTTGTAGACTTTCTTCCTGCCATTTACTGATAATCTTTCCTTTTTGTGCAGATGGATCCTGATAAACGCAATAAATATCTGTCACCCAGATAAAAAAGAACAAGACAACAAAATATAAATCATCAATTGCCAAAAAAGCTGATAAAATACTAAGAAACAGCAGTATTTGATGTTGTACTTCTACATTTCTGGTAGACTGATAATTTAGGCACAGAGCTCTTCCCTCCAGAAGGAAATTTAAAATTTTTTTTTAAAAATTAAAAAAAAAAATCGGTCTTTTTCTGAGTTGGTGGAGTCTTGTAAAGCTGCACCAAAAATATTGCATATGCAGGAAGAGACCTCTATCTTTCCAGGCACATCTATTCAGTCCTTAGAAATATGACAAGTGGTTCTTGATATTTGTCTCTTGTTGCTAATCCTGGTAAGGATGTATTCAATATCAATCAGAAGTTAAACTTCATGAAGTTTAACTGCTAGGAAGTAGCTGAATCAAATGCACTTTAGGAAATAAGGCATCCCTTCTTCTCAACCCACCAGAGCTAAGGCCTGTGTACTCTCAAGCCCAGGAGATTTCTCCCATCCCAGCCTGACAGATGCAGTTGCTGCCCTTCCTATGGGCAGGTCTGGCCAAGCAGCAAGATGCAGACACCCTCAATACTGACATTTTCTCACACAGGCTAACACAGTGCCTTTTCCAGCATCCACATAAAACCCAGTCCTACAGACATGTAAGCAGAGATAGCCAAGACTTGTATCACCTCTCCAGCTTCACTTTCTAGATTCATAAGACTTCCACTTTTTTAATGGATAATAAAGGCTTAAATTCCTTCTAATCATAAAATTAAAGAATTATAAAATGTTTTGGGTTGGAAGGGACCTTAAAGATCATTTAGTTTCAAACCCCCTCGCCATGGGCAGGGACAACTTTCACGAGGAAGAAGTTCCTCAAAGCCCTGTCCAACCTGGCCTTCTCTGGGCAATGTGTTCTGGTGACTCACGACCCTCACAGTGAAGAATTTCTTCCTAATATCTAACCTAAACCTACTCTCTGCCAGTTTAAAACCATTTCCCCTTGTTCTATCAATACATGTCCTCGTATAAAGTCCCTCTCTAGCTTTCATGTAACCCCCTATCCATGCCTAACCACTGGGCCCCTTCCCTTGTCACTAGCTCAGAGCCTGGGATTTTCCAGGTGCAGGTTGCTTCTGCCTACCCATGCTGAAGTACCCTAGGGAATTGCATATAAATAAACACACACAGGCAGAGGGCTGGCCTTCACTGGGTGTTGTGGTTTAAGCCCAGCCAGCAGCCAAGCCACACACAGCCTCTCACCCACTCCTTCACCAGTGTGAGCAGAAGGAGAACTGCAAGGGTAAAAGGGAGAAAATTCATGGCCTGAGATTAACACAGTTTAACAGGGAAAAAAAACCCAAGTTGCACACAAAAGCAAAGCAAAACAAGGAACGAGCTCACTGCCACCCACTGGAATTCAGGTGGTCAACTATCCCAAAGAAAGTAGGGACCAGTGGAAACAAAAAATGCAACAAAACAGTAACTTATTATTGCCCCTGGAGGGAAGGCCCTTAGGCACTCCCTCATTGTCACAAGAGGTACGCTTTTGCTCCCAGCATGCTTTTCTGTTACATGTTAATTAGTTGTATCCCACTGGCCCATTGTATTCCCCCTTGTACCACCCCTGAGCCCTCAGATCATCTGTTGTTGCTCTACCCCATCCCTCTGGCTATCCTATATCTACCCTGCTCACTCTTACACTGTGGGTCAGTTTGTGGACCCTTCAAGGAAAGAAGAATAAATCTTCACCTTGGAACCCCACACACAGCTCCTGCCTCTTCTCTCCTGTGTCGGCCAAAGCGGGGCGCTGACAAAAGAGCAAAATCACTCCTTGCCCGGGAGTGAGCCGGAGGACGTGCCAGTGCCTCAGGGACGTCCTCTAAGGACACTTCTCCGGAAGGTCACGGCACTCCACCACCGCCCTAGGGCCTGCTGCGACAGGGCCCCATCACATTTAATGGTTACTTGAGAAGACAAAGACTATCACTCCAGTTAGCCTCCCCTTCCTCTTTCTTCCCCCCTCTTTCTATTCTGAGTATGATGTCATTTGGTTTGAAATATCCCTGTGGTCATTTTGGATCACATATCCTGGCTGTGTCTCCTCCCAACCTCCTATGCACACGCACCTTCCTCCCCAGCGTGGCCATATGAGAAGCAGAAAAAGCCTTGGCTCTGTGTAAGCCCTGCTCAGCAATAACTAAACCAAAACGTCTCTGTTATTGACTCTGCTCAGCACAAATCCAAACCACACCCCCATACCAGCCACTGTGAATAAAATTACCCCAGCCAAAACCAGCACATGTAGGCACACGCACATGACATACACACAGCCGAAAGGCACCTGTGGCTCCTTTACCTGTTTCTAGCACTTGGATCTCTTGAATGCATCTTACACATGAAAGTATAGAGAGTGAAAAATAATAGGACAATAGCAAGAAGGAAAGCCTTCGTTGATCAGGCATTTGGCTCAGCCTGGTGAGCTTGCTGTTCATCTTACTGGAAGGAGATGAGCTTCTTTTATCCACCTGCCTCTCCATAACTCTGTTCTAGGTCATCTCTCATCAACCTTAAACTCTCTCTTGGTCACCTCAACCTTAAACAGCCACACCTAGGTGTGATTGGCCTTGCAAGAATGAACTCTCCAAAATGTCCCCAATGCTCCTCTAAAGTCGTGTGTGGAATGTGGCAGTCTCTCATATCATTTCCACTTAACTAGTTGTGAAATCTTGTCCTTCCTAAAGGTTGTATATGCAATTTTGTGAGTCTCTTGTTTTGTTATTTATGCTCAGCAGTTTCTCATGTCATGTCCAACAGTTTCTTGTACATCTCTCAGCTAGCTAAATAATGTGGCAGGACCTGCACACCTTAACAATGATTATTTGGCAAGGTACTTATCTCTGTGCATACGTTTAACTGTATGCATAGGTTCCACTGGTTTCCTCAGTTGCTACTTTCTATCTACAAAAGAAAACACAAATGCTATATGTATATGTTGTCTTAGAAGAATCATTGCAAGATGATTGCTATTAATCATAAGTCCACAAAATCACCTATGTTCCTGTTATCTCTTTTCATGTAGGGGCACCACTATTTTATCAATTTTATGAAGAACACCCACAGACATAGCTTTTAATAAATGATAATGATTGTTGTATTCTTATATCTGAAAACATCCAACATAAAAACCCAATAAGACTGCATCTAAGATAAGAAGTAAATTTTCTTACTTCACATGGAAGTTTAGATTTACTTGAAGGCAAAAATGTACATATATACACAGATATATTTATGTTTGCATGTATTTACTTTAGTCAGCATTTCTTCATAGCAGACATAATTTTTCTCAACAGTTTCCTAAGGGATATTTTAAATTATATAATAATGCAAAAGCACCCCTGGATTACAAGTATACTGTAAGCTGATAGGAAGATACTATTATCTCCTCCTATAGAGGAATTTCAGTTAGAGTTTTGGCAACTTAAATTTTCCATTTTTTGAGACAGACACCTTCATACTACAATACGGAATTAATTTGTAATGTGCAACACATTTACTTGCCTTCACCAGTAATATTCAACAGCATGTTCTTTATTTTGTTGTGGTCCTTGGTTTGTTTTAAATATGATCAGGAATACTGGACTCCTTCAATTGCTTGTTGCAGGAGCCATCTGGTATCTGGATATAAAGAAAGAATAAACATATACAGAGGCATACACAGTCTACAGCAGCATGAAAAGCTTCCAGTGACAACTCACTTTTATCAGTCAGCAAAGATGGGGCAAGACAGGACTTAATAAAGAAGGACATCTAGCTTGTATGATATTTGGGTAAAAAACAGACCTTCAAATTTGCATATCTTTACATTATTTGCAAGATTGTTATAGATTTAGCAGTCTATAAATGCAACAATTTTAAGTGAGAAAATCAAACTGTCTAAACATAGAGGCAAAGTCATCAACAAAAAAGGTTTTCTCTCTCACAGAATATTGGAGCTGTAAACTTGCTGCAGTTAGTTATGGATTTTCATACTGCTGGAGCAGCTTGAATTGAAATCACTTACATGCCAACTGAGCTAGGAAATTTGTGAGTCATTTAAAAAATCCTCCTCCTTATATAAACACTGCATATGGTAAAGATGAAATAAGTGACCTAGTCAAGTGAAAGTTTGCCCTCTGGCTCTGGCCTGTGCACTCAGCTGGCTGAAAAATATCCTGTCTGCCTGGAAAGATTTGCCTTTTTCTAATGGTTCAGACATGCAGCTGAGAATTCACATAAGGAGGAGACAGAGTTTAATTCTCTGCAGCCCATTTTTGTTCAGGATAATTGCTAGGATGTCATAACACCTGTAGGATAGTGTCTGTTTCTCACCAGGAATGTAGTTACTCTGCTGTACACTGCACATAAGGATGGAAAGCATTCTTAAATATCTATACTGTGAAACCTTAACTCTAGAAGTCATTCGAGTTTAAACAAAGTATAATTAAATATAATACTTTCTATAATTTAGATCAATATGCTTTTTATAATAAGTGGAGGGTTTTTTATCTGAAGAAGAGCCTAACATCCAAGAGGATAACATCCAAGGTTATCACAAATTCAGTTACCCAACAGGTGAGATAATGTCTTTATGTCTTCCTGGGTGATTTTACAATAAGAAAAGATCAAAGCTAAAAATGCCTATGCCTTTGCTCAGATGACAACAAGGCAAGACTCCCTAATTTTTAGACTAGCAAATAAATATTTCTTGCATTATTAATTTCTTCTATGTACAAATCGCTTTCTTTTCTTTATAATGGAACAATTAAATAACTATTATATAATTCAGTGGAATTTTGTTCTCTTTTTAATTATTAATTGTGAATATCTTCCTAACAACACTAAATACCAGTTTTCTCTACATATGAACTGCTGAACTAGGAAGAAAAAAGAAACTTAAAGGAGAAGTCTAGCAGTGGTTAAAAATGCAGTTCACATCTGAATGCTAATGAAATAGCAGATACAAAGGCTTCAGGTAAATTTGAACCAGACAGAAAAGATGATTTGAGATTGTCATGTAAGGCATATATACAAAGACAATGACAGTTCTTATATGCAGGCTCTCAAGCATGTAAGAAATCTAGATAGGTGTTTGGGGATAACTTTGCTCCAAGCAGCATGCGAACTACTTGTTCTCCCTGATTTTCTGTCAGTGTAGTATATAAACAGAAAAGGCAGGATTAATTGAAATACTATTTCAGACCTTGTTGGAAAAATTGACATCTTACTTTCATTAAATACTTTATCTCCCACACATATGGGATACACCCACAGAGATGCTCTGCTGTCTCCAAGCATAGGCAAGGTAAGCTGTTTTCAGGAAATGCATCCTGAGAGGCAAGTGGCTGTGGCTCTGCTATACATACTGTAGTGTCAGAAATTTTAGACAGCAAAGACTGTCTGATGTAGCTCCACTTGTAGCTCCACAATTCAGCCTGCAACTACTTTCTATTGCAACATCTAGCTAGTCCTAGCTTATCTCATCCTTTTTGGCATACCAAAATGAATTGATGTCTTCCTGTTGAGAAGTACAGAGATCATTCAGCACCCACTTACAGAACCCATATACCATTTGATCTACTTGTCTAACAGGAAAGAAAAGAAAGGAAAGAAAGGAAAGAAAGGAAAGAAAGGAAAGAAAGGAAAGAAAGGAAAGAAAGGAAAGAAAGGAAAGAAAGGAAAGAAAGGAAAGAAAGGAAAGAAAGGGGACGTCTGTTTGTATTGGTTTTAAATACTCTAAAGTGGTGGTACCTTCAGTGTAGGAGAACCCAAAGAGAGCACACATCAGTCAAAGGCAGCTCTGTTTACATCCTTGAAATCTTTTTCTCTAAACCTTAAGACACTTCAACCTTAAACCTAATTAATCTTGTCAATTACTGTGTATCATACAAATCTAATAATGTTTCTCAGATATTGGAAGTAATGTTCATCCTGGATTGGCATCTACCAGGTTTTTACTCCTTCATGTAGAAGATAAGTCAAAGAGGAAGCCAAGTATGAGTATTCATCTGCCTGAATATTACTAGTTTCAGTCAGTATAAAGGCTTTGCTTTTCTTTTGCATTTTCTTTTAAAAAGCATAGAGATGAAGATGAGCTTCTACTTTTCATTAGTCAATATGGCAATTGCTATATTATTTCTCAGTATCATTCACTGCTAAGAATCAGCTTTTCTAGACTGAAAAGCATTTGCACTGAAATTGTTTGAAGTGCATTCACATCCACAGCAAGTAGAGTGTCTTTGGCTGTAAGGAGAAGAAATTTTTTCCATTCTGTATTCAGGAACAGTTATTTAGACACAAATGGAAACAAAAGAGAACTTTCAGGAAGCACCATGCTATTAAATACTTTCCTGGTCACACCTTCTCACATACAGCAGGCTTTTAAGAGCCTTTGAGCATGAGGTTGTATTGCATTTATATGACCACCATTATTTTAAGAAGTATAACAGTGACATCTAGTGCAAAAATGTTGCATGGCAGGGCCCAGAAATGGTTTGGTAGCTTATTTTAATTTTTTCAGATTCTGAGGCAAAAGTCATTGCCAGTGAAATTTCTGCAAACTAAATTGCATATTTAGTTTAAATATGCTATATTTAATCAGACTTACATCAATTTCTGAAGTCTCGGTCAGTCAAAAAATGATAAACACTTATGACATAGAAGAGGAGCAAACTATAAAGGAAGAAATTAACTTTTGTTTAGTTCTGATGTGCTCTTAAAGAAAAAGGGACCTGCCATGTGGTCCTGACAGGTGGTTTTGTACCAGGGTCATTGATCTCGGATGCCTCTTATGCAAAGGAAAAGGAGAAATCTAAATAGAAATCTGTGTAGATAAAAGACAGAATGAAAATATTGCCTTGGGAGTGAAAAATGGAGAAGGTTACCTGAAGAATTGCTCAGCAAAGCAAAAGAGAAAATAAGATATTTGAAAAGGAAAAGGGAGAACAATTACAAGACATCTGAAGAAGATAAGAAAAATAAAAGAATGACAATAAAAATAGGACCCTAAGCTTTTATAACTGATTGTTCAAAATTCACCTTTTTAATGTTCATTACCTGTAATACTGCTTAAAAGGGTGGAAAAAAATGAATGCATCTCAATTTTAGATCCAGCAGAAATTTCAGAATGATCTGCCACCAGCATTACAAAAACTAAAACTGTGTTGCTGAGTCTGAGTAGGAAACATTTACTCAGTTGTATTTAATCATCCTCTCAGAATGAGGAAAGCAGAGAATGACAACACTGTCCTATTATTTGCTGTGAAAATGGCATGAAAGGAACAAGAATGAAGCTGATAATACTGAGACATTTTAGTAGTGGTATAGCAGAGGATTAAATGTTTTGATCACAGTTGTTCAGCTCCTGTTGGCTAAATATCAGTTTTACTTGAGACAAATCATGGGTGAAGGTGCAAAATGGATCTTGTCCTGTTACCATGAAATAAATATTATAGCTGCCTTCTCTCACTTGTGATTTTACAGCGTCTTAGTCACTTCACACTTTGGCCACTTTGCCAGTGTGCCATGGAGTGCCTTACTCATGCTAGAGATATTTGCATTTTTTTGCAGTATCTCTGTCTGTCTTCAGCTGTCAGTTTTGACTGCTGAAGAACCTTTTGGATCCTTATGGCTCAAGAAAAGAGGAGACAGATTATCTATCTAGAAAAAGAAAATTAGAACTGCTCTGTTTCTTTCAAGGAATTCCAGTATGGAGAATATGATGACCTACTGTGTTGCATATGCACAGTAGATCCAAAGACTTCAGGACATTTGTGTTTGAATACACTGTGTAATATGTGCACAGTAAAGACAACATTTTCCAGAGCTATGGTGCTGACTGTGTGCATATGCCATGGAGATTTCCAGGCTTTCCCAAGTCACAACTGCTCTGTCAGAGCTACTGTATAGTAACTTCAAAATCATGGTCAGGATTTGTGAGGAAATTAATTGCTTTGAATTGTTTTGAACAGTTTTGAATTCTGTTCTATTATTCAGTCATGGGGTAAAATCCTTCAAACTTGGAAGGAAGACAGGAGGGTCTGATTAATCTCTCATTTGCCACTGTCTTTTTGACCATCTTATAACTTAAAGCAAAGCAGCCTATAAGACCTGTATGAAAATGGTGGTGACTTTACGAGGAGCAAAGAAGGCTGGCTTCCTTCTCCTGAGCCAGGCTCAAGAGAGGATTCCACTTCCAGACATCAACAAATGCCAGAGAAATACAAAAAAACCAGAAGACCCCAAGGGACAAACAAAAAATTATTCAGTGACTTCTGGAGGTTTGTAGCCAAAAAAGATTAGAAATGTTTAATTTAGGGAGGAAGTAAACATAAGTACATCAATAACATAGCAAAAAGGAATCACATACTTACCCATCATCTCAGAGTACAAATGGGCTGTCACAAATGCAAACCCAAATTAACAAGAGCAGCCTTAAAAATCACAGAGAAATACAATCAAGCAGATTTTTGACTGAAAGGATCATGTTACACTCTGACAAGTTTGCCACTGGAGTTATTAAAACCCTGTGTCTCAAGCCAAACCAAAACCAGATTTCATGTTTTCAATGGAGCAAGAGCTAGTAAATCACAGTTACAGGAGGCCTGTGACACATGCTTACTCTCATGGACAGCAGATCCTGCCCACACGTGGTTGCCAGCTGGGCAGGAACCTCTCACCTCAGCCAGAACTTTCACCTCAAAAGAAATTTTAAATTAAACCCCAAGTGTCCTCTCCCTGAATTCACAACTGTGTCTGCCTTTCCCTGCTCATGACTTATTAAAACTATGCTCAGCAGGGACCATGAAACCTTGCATGGGCCCCTCAGTTTTTTTCTGAGTTTAAAGCTTTCACTTTTTTGCTTTTATAATTGATTTTTTAAAGCTTTCACTTTTCGAGTCCTGTTATGCCTAAACTTCTTACAATTTTTAAAAGGTGGACTCTCCCATCAAGTTGGTTAATGATTAAGGCTCCATACTTTACTGCCTTAAAACCAGAAGAAGCTGCTCTTCTCATCATTTTCAGTCTCTAATGTGATCCTAGAATGCAGCCACAATCTCTTCTTTCTACTTCTGTGGTCATATTACGTATAGTTTGATTTGTCAGCCAACTGTGCAAGATTTCTCTGCCTGGCATCACTCCATTCTCTAAATCTTCTTCATCTCCTGTTGCAGTTACAGCCTCAAGTCCTGCCACCAGCTCACTGTGGACTCAGGGGCAAGTTACTGTACTCAGTCTCCTCCTTCATCATCCTGGTACTGCCAGTATCTCCATGGATTGTTCACCTCCTGATTCAAAAGAAACATTATCTTCACATCTTTGAAAAAGGTCTGAAGAGCTGCTTTTTTTTTTTTCTTCTTTAACTACACTTAGAACCAGTTTTATTTTTCTTATTTCTTGTTTACCTCTCATACTCACATACTCTTCGAAGTTATCTTCCATTGCTGAATAGTCTTCATCTTAGATACTCGCTGACCCTCCTCTTCCCATCCAGTATTTCTTATAACAATACCTTGTTTCACTACACTTTCAAAGGTTTTTGAAGAATGTGCTCCTCAAAGCCTCCCGTGTGCAGAAGCCACACCGGGCCTCACTGGGACTCTCTGTGCCTGCAACAAAAAAAAATGGCTGGAATGATCCAGGAGGGGATTAAAATACACTTTATCAAGGTTTTGCCACATTTCTGAGTCAGTTAAGAAAGAGAGGCTTTTGAGGGAATTGGTTCTTGACAGAAGACTAACTGTTTTTATGGGATTTGATGCAACAACAGACCCACCTCCTACAAACTCCAATGTGAACTCTGCTCCCCATCAAGAAGCTGAAGAGTGTGTAATAGTGCCAACCCAGGGTGAATTGCCAGTATCATTTGTGTTTGTCTAAGGCATAAAATATTTTTCAAAGAAGTATAATTTTGCCCACGGTTCTTCTATGTGACTCTGAGCAGCCTGCACATGGCTTGTTTGAATTTTTGAAGGGCAGTGTGAAATGTGGTTTGCATATGAGGCAGCAATACACTTTGTCTGACCTGAAGCTGTTTCCAGAGGGAAAAACATTTCTTGGATATGGAGGGGCAACTGCATTTAGTAGTTCATGTTCCATGTTTGGTCTTGGCCTACAGTTACCAGACAAAGCTTTAAATACTGTACCAAGGCTGAGAGAGATTCTTTTGTCTTCTCTATCTTTATGCAAGGGTTATAGGTCTTCAGATCCTTCAGACTCATGGTTTGTCTGTCTGCTGTCTGTTTCTGAAACAATTTCCTTATTTTCAGGGCTGTTTTACAGACCAATAACTTAGAGTAAGTATTTGTCTTTAAATTCAACCAGTCATTGAAAATGGCTGTCTACACAGTCTCACCACTGTGAGTACTAATAAAGCCTTAAAGATTTTCAGTACAGGGAGTTCAGCTGGGACCTTGGTTTTGCAGCACAGAAATATGTAAAATATACAGCACACAATATTCACCTTCTTTTCCAGCCCCTCCACAAAGAGAAGTCATAGGCATAATAGATTTAAATTTTGTACTCTGCAATGGAACAGAGAATACAGACATTTGTAGTAAACCCACCAGGAATGTACAAATGATACAACTGAACTCAGCATGAAGAGCTCAAACCTAAAAGTGGTCGGTAGATGAATCTGCTTTCATAGCATTTGTGCATGATAACTAAAACCCCAGACTTTTTTGTTTTCTTCACCATGGTTTTCTAATGCATCCTGTTCTAAGAAATTATTTCAGCACATCCACATCGGCATGACTTTGGAGATAGAGCATCAGAAAACTAAAGGTTATCACATAAAGATATTAAGCAATTTTTAAGGCTCCAAAGAAGGAACTAGTTTTCCATAAAGGGTAGTTAACAACGGAAGTCTGGTAATATGGAATTCAATTTACATTGAATTAGAAGCAGATTGAATTTACATTGATCAGAAGCAGATTAAATTAGCTCCCTTTGCAGTAACTAAACAGTATGCTTAAACTTTCACTCTTTCATTTTAGAATTTAATTTTTATTAGGTTTTTAAACACAAATCCCCATGATAGATATTTAATTCTTGGAATATATTTTAGATAACTTACATTCAGATGCTCTTGAAAAATGGAAAATTTGAAAGTGAAAATTGAAAAATTGAAAATTAATGTGTCTTCCAAGAGAAATAAAATAGGTTCACCTTATGCTTATACTTACAAACCCCTGTGAAGAATCATCCCCATTAACAGTTTGCAGAGGGAAGTGAGGTAAGGCAGCTCTTCAGACTTTGTGCTTTCAGTCCCATTTGCAGAGCACTTCACAGGCCAGTGAAAGAATTTTGCTTATTTATTGCAAGCTCAACTGTCACATTTGAAAAAATCTGCTATTTCACAGACAGCACAAGACTGAAAAGGCATCTAGAGATCGGTAAAAAAAATTAATAACAACATAATTTTTCATTAACAATTTTGCATAGTTCTTCACACCTCAGTACTCCTTGACCTAGCACTATATGTAAAAAGCACCAAACAATGCTGTGAGGTACATCAACCTGCAATCAGAAAAAAACCTAAGAGCACAGTTTAAAGATTGGTTTGAAACTTCATTGGAGATGTATCTGAAAAAAACGTTGAACCTATACTACATCAATTTAAAACCAGGCACACTCCTGTTTTCAGAGTACATTCATTTGTGATTTTATATTTGTGGTAGGGCTACAATCTTTAGTTGCTTCAGCAACTAAAGCTGCTGTGATCAGAATTCCAACAATAGCCAGAAGTAATAAATATTATATGGCACACAGCTGAGGAACCTTATTCAACAGAGGTACCAAAACCACAATAATAATTTTATTATTTTAGATTTATGACGGTTAGCTTAGACAAAAAACCATTTTGGAAGATATCTTACTCTCGTTTGTGGCCCTGTGGTTGCACTTGAAGTGATATCAAAGAATTTTAAAGATTTTTAAAAAAAACCCTCATATTTCTAAACGGCTGCTAAAAGCCCAAGGGCATTTATCTTACGGCAATTTTAAAGCAATGTGCTCTTGACTGCAGAATTCAGGAGATATGATGTGTACACAGAAAGCTGGAAAAGAATGGAGTTGCAAAGAATAAAGATGGAATAATCTGAATAATGCCTCTGGTAACCAATAATTCTGACATGCCTGGTTATGTGTTCTGTTGTCATCTAATCATAATGAGAATGGAGTACATCCCATTTCACTTATTGGGAGCAGATGGATCAGTACTGTTCAGCATCATCTACAACAAGTAATTGTATTGCCATCTCAGTGACATACAGTCTACATCACTTTTCTTTTATTTGGAATGCACATATTTTACAAAAATGCAGCAAAGATGCAGCAGTGGCACATTAAGTGCTACTACAGGGAAAGATGAGGCATTCCCACCTGTTCCATCTTTTATGGTCCTCAATCTCACAAAGCCTTTGGGCTGTCATCCCAAACCCCTGCAGAACAAACAAATGTTTTAGTGTGGCAAAGATGAGAACATGCTTGGGTGCCCTAGTAATTTGCTCTGCTCCATTTGTTTTTAACTCAAATCACAAAGGTCAGTCTCAACATTAAAAATGTGGGCAATCTCTTACTTCTCAAACAAATAAATAACGAGCAACAAAACAAAAAGAATCAAAACTTTCATTGGCTTTCTAATAGATTTACTTCAGTATTCACAGAAGTAATACTTGTAAAAGGTGTCCTTTTCCTTCATTAAATACTCTTTACTGGAGTTTATTTTAAAATTATCTAAAATAACTCAGGTCATAAGAAAAGCACACATACCTCAAAACTATGAATTTCTTCTGAGCTGTAAACATGGGATCAATGTTTTACTTCTCTGAACCCAAAGAAAAAGGGAGGACTTGTCTCAAACACAGAGAGGAATTCAGCCCCAAAGTCCTATATGACACCACAAGTCAATGCAAAAGTCTGAAATTAAGGGTCTCAACTGCACCCAGTGCAGGCTGCTAAACCATGAAATGACCTGATGGCCTCTCGCCCTCC
This sequence comes from Toxostoma redivivum, assembly GCA_013397375.1. NCBI lineage: Eukaryota > Metazoa > Chordata > Aves > Passeriformes > Mimidae > Toxostoma > Toxostoma redivivum. Next base: position 488,937 of record VXBI01004598.1, on the reverse strand, counting down.
CTAAAAAATAAAATACCTCTTTCCGGTTTTCCTGCTTCTCATCACAACCACCTACCTCTGCTCATCTGGCCAGGAAGAACATAAAGAGGGTGTAATTGCTACCCCTGCCTGTTTGGGACTGCTGAAGGGCTGACTGCTGGTTACCTTTAATCACTAACAGAAGCATGATTCTTCGAGACAGGAGTGTGTGACACGCACACCACAGCTTCTTACTTCCCTTATACAGGCTACATTTTGTTTCCTATTAAAGGAGAATGCACTAAGAAAGATGTGCTCAAAAAAAAGTCATCCTCTCAAAAGTCCTTCCCAATACAAAAAATGGTGAAATGGAAAAAGTAGATGATGAAAAAATATGTTAAATCTTTTCAGAGAAGAAATGAACAGGAAATAAGTGTTGGGTTGCACAGGGGAACAAAAAAGTCAGACACGTGATATGAGCTCTTTCTGTTTTTTGCAGTGAATAAGAAGGGATCTGTAATCATGATAATTACAGATTTAACCAAAAGCACATGCAAATGGAAGGGGGAAGGTGGCAATTCAATGTTACTGAATTAAATGTCAAGTTTGATGGTTTCCATTACACTTTTCCACTAAAATCTTATGCATGCACTTAAAAATATATATGTTATGTACATGCAGAGGGTGTCTAAAAATATTTACAATATCTGGACATTATGGACATATCAGGAAACTGTGTTAACTTTTTTAATTACCTTTCTATCTCAAAAATAAAGTATCTCAGGTGTTTAGTCAACCCATACTGCCAAACACCAATAAAATTAATAAGTTATCAGTATAGGAACTTCTTTATTATTTGTCTAATCACAGAATTTTCTGATTAATATATATTGTCACTGTCTTTTCAGGCTTGGAGGTATATGAGGGAATCTTTTAATAGGCATCACAAACAGAGATGTTCCCTTTATATCAACTGGAGACCAGAAAGACGTCAGTTTCATTCTACTTTTAAGAAAGCACTCCAATTGCTTTGTGGATACCATCATTATTTTCCTAATGTTTAAACTGAAGTTATACCATCCTAAATTATTACAAAATCCATTTTAGGATACACTTCAGTATCACTGGTATCAGTTTCATTGGAACATAGTTCAGACCACCCACTGCTCAAATAAAACCTTTGCTTTAAGTGTCGGCCAAAACGGACTGCACAGAGCTGTGACTGATAGATAAACTGTTTACACAAGATGAAAGTGCTAGCAAGGTCAGGAGAATGTTACAAAATACACACTCCTGTCAAAAGTAAGTAATTGAGATCAATTTATTAATCACAGGATGCTGCATGGCCAAGGATAAAGGAGGAATGTGAACATGGGGATCAGAGGACAGGTCATGACCAACACTCGTGGAGGGCTGCAGTGAAGGTGGTTTAGGTCACAGGCACAGGAGGTCAGCACACACCTTCTGATCACTGGAGAGAGAAATCACTTAACAGTGTGCTGACCAAACGACCACTGCTTTCTGCCAGGCATACTGACACTGACACCTCAGTAGAACATCAGCCCAAGAAGCATCCTTATGATAATAAAGCTTGCCAAGCCTCAGTCAAAATTGTGGTAATCTCTTAAAACAGAAGAGCAAGACTGAAGCTTTCCAGCTAACATCATGCTGCACCAATGTCCTGTTAGACCATAAAAATACTACCAACAAAGGACAGCAACAGCTTTTACAGTGCTTAAAAGTCAACAAGCTCTAAAACAAAAGAGAGACCGTTTAATGCCTGCATTTTCCACATAGAAGACAACATAAAAGAAATTAACTTAGAGTGAATCTTATAAAATTCCAACTTTACTATTATGTATTAAAAAATACATCCATATGTGCACAGGTGCATTGCTACTGCTTTGAGGGAAGCAGAGCCACTCAGTTGGAGAAAGACACTGACTAATCACCTTAAAGCAGAGTCTTCTGAAGTGTTAAACTATCTTTTAGCCCCAGGAATTCCTTCTGTTATCTGGTTATTTCAGTTCAATAATTCATTTGCTCAAGTTAAAAACCAGCTAGGAGGTGAAAAAAGAGCAAGGGTTGTTTTCTTAATGCAAAAGAAGAGAATAGAATAGTAGAATAAAAATGATGTGATAGCTGATAAGGTCTGCTACTTCTGAAATGTTCGGAATGTACTAACTAGAAACAACAATTAATTGCAGATAGCATTGCATTTTAAAATTTAACTTCTCAAGTATTGGACATATTTAAGGTAGATTTAAATTACTAATAAAACACCATATAACACATAAACACTTTAATCTCCTGGGTAAATTCTATCCAAATATAGTCTCAAATGAAACAAAAAATGAGCTTAAAATAAATTACATTCTTTATTTTCTCCTGTCTAAGAGACACAAAGTGACACTGAAACCAGAATAGAAATACTTGATGTATATAAATTAATTTCAGTATAGACATTAACTGCTTTATTTCTAATCCATCACCATTGTATTTTCAAAGTCATAAAAAACCCTAGGTAAATATGAGAAACACTTTTTTGATTTGGAGGAGGGGGACAGGGGTTAATCAGAAATAATGCTTTTATCTTATTCATAACAGCTCTTCCATCCCTTCCATGCCTGCAGCAGCTGATCACAATATTTAGCAATTCTTAACCCAGCCAACACTGTTAGCTCATCTGCATGCTGTCTAGTGTAAAAGTCATTGAGCCACTGGCTGCTAGCTCCCCTTTCCTGAAATGCCCTCAGTAAACTGCTTTCCCCACAGAAAACAATTAGACATGAACAGCAGGGCATCCAGGCCATTTGGAGCTTGTCCAATACAGCCACACATGGAGAAGGGGGAAGTCACTACTCATTTTAATGCTGGCTGCTTCAGAGATGGCAACAAAGTATTTATTATCTGAAAGCTGTCAGCATATGTAAGGAAGAGAAATAGGAAGCTGCAATTCTGTATGTTTTGTGAGCCATACTCACTGCTAGGGAAGTAATATACTCCTAAATTGTTTAAGCAGTGCATGTAGCTTAAGGCTGAAGTGATTGTTTATGCATTTGTAATAGCATTACACATAGGATTATGAGTTAAGTGGTTAACAGAGACAGAACTTTCCAAGTCCTTTTTTTTCAAAATTACCTAGGTTATTCTTCTTCAGTAGCCAAAGAGATTTTTGTAAAAAGAAAATGACATACCTCAGGCCAAGGTTTATAAACTTGCACTTCAATCTACTTCAATCCTGTTCACAAATACATGAGATAAACATTAAGAGACTTCAGTTATCTGAAGACGGTCTGCAAATGTATTCTCAGTTATGTTTATTCATAAGTTGACTTAAATCTTTTGCAGTGATTAAGGTAAAATTCATATTACTTCCACTGAGAACAAAAGGGAGACCAGTGTTGCTATCATGGAGTGGCCTAAATCCCACCTAAAGTCTCCACATTAATGGAGTGCATATATCTATTTTGAAATTAATCATTTACAGATGGCTTTTCCTCTAACTTCACAGATGATCTCTGGGAGTGACCCACTGATCTAAATTGTGTCTACACAATGAGAGTGAGTAGTAAAGTATGTCATTGTCTAGATTAATGTGCAAAACCGACATCATCACAAAACAATTTATGCAAGACTTGTTATCACTTTGACCAACTCCATTTTATAAGACAATGAATATCTACTATCAAAAGAATGTCAAAAAGTATGTGTTTGGAAGATGTACTTATTCTTTCTTGGATTTTGACTGTAAGTCAGTTGTGGGTCTTTCTTCATCTTTTTATTTGCCTTATACAGATTATGGTGTTGAGATGCTGGCCCTCAGTTTACCTGCTCAGGCAGGTAAATACTGCAGGTGTAACAGAAATATTGCCTGTCACCATGCTAGAAAAGGTGAAGGTGAGAGGAAGACTTGTATTTGCTTTCAGGGTGGCATGCCAAAAGAGCAATTCCTGTTATTAGAACACACAAGTAGGGAGAAGATTTACACAGTCTGTCATTACAGAGGTTACTTGACTGCTATGCAAAACTAAACATTGACTTAGTTTTTACAGGGGCAATCTGCAGCTGAAATAAGAGCAACAACTACTGGTGTATTAATACTTGTTCTTTATGGCAGGTCTGCAACTGTGGTCATCAACACCTTCCAGAGGAAAAGAATCTCAAATAGATCTCAATCATCCTGTTTACCAATATGATCAGTAAAATCAAAATCCTTTTTAAAATTTTATTTTCACCTTGGCTAAGAGTAAGGACAAAACCCAAAATCTGTTTCTGAAAGGGATTTCCCTTTAATAAGTGGTAGCGTAGGATGCTTTGAGACATCAAAGGAGAGAAGATACTAGAAGGAGTGGAGAGCACTAGGATGGCAAGGGCAGCAACAGTGCAACAAGGTTTATCTGTGCTGACATTCTCAATTCTTTAAAAATGAGGAACACTCTTGAACAGCTTAATCCTCACTTTATATCATTATTTTCTCCTGACAAGACTTTTCCCTTTTCTCTTTGAATATCCAAACAGAACATCCAGCCAAGAACACAAGTTGTGTTCATTTGTTCATCTCATGCTCCTGAAGAAAATCAACTATCTTCCCACCCTGACCCTATATGAGCATGAGCCAAGGTTGCTCCTTTGTGTGTAGGTGTAAACAGATGTTTTACTCAGTAACTTGTGTCCTTGAGTCTTGTAATTCATTTGCTTCTTCCTGTGGGGATGTGATTCATAATACCCTCTCTCTCTTCCTTTCATATTTATCCAAATACATCAGCAGAAGCAGCCCCACAGGCCACTGGCCAGCAGAGTTGTGGACCCCTTCCGGTAGTGATTAGAGTCCAAAGGACTAGGTGGAAATGACATTAAAATGAAGGTTAGTCCGCTTGATATCTCACCATCTTCCTCATCAGCGGAAAAAGGAGCAATTTCTTTTAAGCAGAAATGTGGGGACAAAAATTCCTCTTTATACTGGGCACTAAACCCACAATGTAATCCTAAAGAGAAAAGAGTATATTTAGATGCTGGATTAGCATGCTGAAAGCAGAAGAAAACTCACTCTATCTACTGATTTAAATTGTGGTAAATTGCAGTTAATTTGTACAAATTCATTATCCTGGAACATTAAAGCAAATAAAAATGAGATACAATCAAAAATCTCCTTAGAAATTAAAATTCTTTACCTTAGAGCATAGTAATCAGGTCAGTGGCCTAGACCACAAAAGTCAATTGTTGGCTTTTACTTTATTTTGGCAAAGGATTTTGAGTGCAGTTGCCAATTCCCTACATGGATTGAGCTGCACAGCCCTTTAGATCCTTACCATATGGCCCTTCAAATCCCTTCCTTCCCTGGGACATGACTTTCTTGTCCTTTCTTCCAAATATACTGCTGGAGGTGTTGATTTATATAAATGGTAGGGGTTTTTACCTTCTAGCCCCTTTTCTGTCAAGTTTCTGGGGCCTAAGAATGGTATATGAGTGTATAATTTTTCATTTGTGTCAGATGCAGAAGGGCAGCAAGAAACTGAAGCAATGTTCCACAGCTGAACCACATGAAGTTTCTCTTAATTTTCTGCTTCATACAGTCCTATCCTGTGCAGCAGAAAAAAGAGGCTTCATCAATCCCATCCACTTCTTGCATCCAGTGTAATGCAGGCACTGCTCTGCTTCTTTCCCTCTCAAGCCCCTGCCAGGATAGCCAGTAAACAAGGGCGATGTTTGAATGAGAAGTCCAAACCATTGCAATGGTGTAATGACAACTTCTCACTTTCCCATTGATGATGGTGGACTTCAAACAACCCTTCCCACCTCAGCCTCATCCTTCCACATTGCTGATACCCCAAGACCATCCAGTGCCCTGTCCACATACAGCCAATAGCACTTGTATAAAAAGTTATGCAGGGAATTGTAAGGGAACAGGATACAGGAGATGAAGAGTTCCTTCAAAGAAAAGGAAGATTATTGTCTCAGTCAAGTATATATTTTACTTTGAGTCTACTAATGCATTTATAAGTGCCTTCTGCAAATGACTTGCCATCTTTTTTCCTTTAGGACTTAAAGGTTACACTAAATGTCAGAGACGCCTTATATTAACTTTGATCTGTGTGTTAAAAATAAGTAGATAAATGGTGCTAAAGTTTCTTCATTCCAGAAGGATGTTGGGTGATAAACTGCAAGGGTCAAATTCTGACCTGCACAACCCCAGAGCAGAACTTCATTACTTCAGCAGTACAGAGAGCTAAAAAGACCTGATTTCCTAGTGGTCCCAAGAGACATAATGATTGACAGGCAGATAAATAAGGAAGTAGAGTTGTAAGAAATATGGACTATCTTTGAATTTAGAGGAAATGAGAAAAGCAGAAGGACCTTTTGCAGTCCAAGTTAAGTGCAGGATTAAGAATAAAAGGCATAACATTAATAAATCTTCAGATTAAATAAATGTTTAAGACAGGAGAAAAGCAAATTGCTAAATCATAAAGTGCTGTAAATTCAAATTAGAAAAGGCTGCTCTTCAGATGAAAATATGTATTCCTTCAAAACTGCATGCAAGTGAAATTGGAGGAAAGACAGACTGGCTCCCAGTAAGAGAAATGTTTTTGCTTCTAGAGATACAAATGGATAAACTGCATTTTGGGTAAAAGACAACTGGTAGGCTGAAACATGGAAAATTAAAGGAAATATTCCTGAAATTTTGCCTGATAGGAAATAACATTTTTAAAATCCAACAACCCCCAAACCCACATGAACACTTTTTTATTCATTTACATTTCTCAACATACAAACAAAAAATTATTTTTCCTTCTGATAGCAGCTTTAAATAATAAAGTGCAGTAGTAGAAAGCACATAAGGCATTTCTCTGTCCAGAATTTGTCAAAGAAAATTCAAAACACAAGCTGCTGGTGATTTATTTATTTTATAATATGCTGGTGATATAATTTTATTATATTACAAATATATTTCCATATTTTACAAATATGGAATCCAGTGGAAGGTGGTGTTGCATTTCTTACTTCCATAGTTGTCACAATGACTATATTATCCCATTTTTGTATGTGTGTCTATCTATTCCTAGACATGGTATGCCTTTGGAAGGAATAGCAAAAAATTTCAAACTTCCGCATGACCTTTGGGTTAAATCCATCACACAAAGTAGTAAAAGCTAATAGCATTTCAGGAAAAAATGTTGTAACTTTGTTATTTATGTTTTTGCAGCACATAATAAAGTTATTTCAAATCACTCTAGTTGTGGGAACAAATTTTCTTGCGAGTTTTAATTAATGACTTGATACTATCTCTTTTCTGAGTTACATACAGGTATTTTGGATAGGGTTGCAGGATGAGAAACAGACCTTGGAAAAACACAGATTGGCTGGATATGGCCATTAGGCCCTGCTATGGTATACAGCAATAAAGTTACTATAGAAGTCTGATGCTTATTAATAGCAATCATCAGCTCTATAAATCAGACTAGATGTTACCTATGCTGATCATATGATCCCAAATGAATGACACATGGTCCTGGCACAGGCCATGAAAAGAGTGCTGTAGTCTGTAGATTTCATAAAAATACAGTAAATAGCACTAAATCCATTCTGTACAGAACAAAAAAAAAAGTGATAATAAAGTTTGTTTCAAAACTGGAAAGGTTCGCTATTTATCCACCAATCTAAGCCAAATGCAGTTAGGTGATATATTATGATCAATAGAAAAATGTGAAAAATAACATGACTGACATTTAAAGAAACCTCAATGAAATTCTTTTACCTCTATAAAGGTCACTGAAGCTTTTGTGCAGTGCCTGGCCACAACCACTGTTTCCATCTCCAGTTTCCAGAAATGTTCCCTTGGTGCAGAATTTAAAAGCCATCACTGCAAATGTTCTCCCTTTCCTTCTTCTCCCAGCTTTTACTGCTGAGCATGATGTCTTACAGTATGGAATATCCCTTTGGTAGTTGGGATCAGCTGTTCCAGCTGTGTCCCCTCTCAACTCCTGGTGCACCCCCAGCCTCCTCACTGGCTGGGTGGGAAGAGGAGCAGAAAACACCTTGACTGTGCAAGTCCTGGTTAGCAATAACAAAAACATCCCTGTGTCATCACCAGTGTTTCCAGCACAAATCCAAAACGCAGCCCCATACCAGCTACTGTGAAGAAAATTAACTCTATTATAGCTAAACCCACCACAAACCTCTTCACATTTTTCTCAGCTTTGGTTTCATCCTGGCATTCACATATTCTTTACAACACAAAAGGACCAGTTTAAGAAAGTTATGTCTTTTATTTTCCATTTCCTCCTGCATTCATTAGATTTCTCTCACCCTGGATTAACTTTCTATTTTTTTATTTAGTTTTTTTTTTAATTGCAAAAACCTGCTGAAATATTATCTTTTTAATCCTATTCTTTATTTAATATTTGCTTCTTTTTGACTGTCTGGTGACTGAAGGCTCTGCATATCAGAGCCTTTATTCTAAAAACAAGAGTTACACTGGCGTTTTGCAACTTGTGCAAGGGCTGGGGCATACTAGAGAATGAAATAGTAGTTGGTAATCTACTCTTGCACTGAAATATATTTGAGACATGCAGGAACAGTATGGAAATTGCTGCATTTTAATGAAATAAGAGAAACCTGCTAGCCAACATAAAACTCACTCATATTCAGTCAATCCAACATATCCTCTTCAAAGCAGTTTATTTCAGAGTCCATAAGGGAATAATCAAAAGAAACAACGTCACAAACTATGCCATGTTAGCCACCAAGATTTAACTGAAATAACTATAAACAAAGTCTCTCTCTTCCTCATGACTAATTAAAGAGCAGTTAATTTTGAATGTTTAGGAGAGACAATTTCCCTCAAAAGAAATTTCCAGTGGGAAAGATGAAACCAACTTTAAGAAGCATCTTGATAAATGATTTTCTGGGTGGGAATTTAGTTCAGTGAAGAAATATGACAAAATACAAAGCAGGCAAGATGTGCATGTAGGCTGGGGTAAACTGTAGGTCTCTTTCAGAACTCTACTGTTCCTGCCAGGGATCTATTTCAAAATACAATCCTGATGTTATTCTACCATAAATTTTGCTACTAACTCATGTCTGATTTCTTACACTTTGATAAATGAAGTGGGAAACAAAACAACAAATTCTGAAGCATTGCTCAGGTGACTTGTATCAGAACACAGTATTTAATGAAGTGCCATAACAGGCAACTGTAGTCCTCTTTTTTGGAAGGACATCAAGCACTGGGGATGTTGGCAAGAGCATACATTTTTCATTTGAACACTATTTCCAAAGATTTTTTTTTTTCACTTGAAACAATCAATCTCGCTTAGGATGCAAGCAGCTGTTCTTCATTCAACAACTTCACCCAGAATAAGGGACTTTAAAGGACACGTTTGGGGTATTTTCCGTATTCGTACGCAAACTGCTATGAAGATCATGACCAAAAGTAACAATAAAAAATTTAAAGGTCTTCCCTTGTGTGCAAAAGCAGCAACACCACCCTCACAACATCTATCACAACATTTCATTTTTCTATTCTTCCTCAGTCATTCTGCACTGTAGTCAAATCCTATTTTCAGGTTCAGGAGTTCTGTATGAAGGCACATTGTGACAATGTCAAATTGTTTCTAGCAATTGAAGCTTAGAGATTCAAACCCTTTTTTTTTTTCCTCCAACTTACTCTTACAATGTCATTTGCTTTAAGAGTTTATATAAAAGCAGTGAATTTGTGGCTTCCCAGAAGAAACAGGATATATGCTGTGCTCAAGGAAATGAAGAGAGGCAACTACACATATGTAATCTTACTTCTGACAAACCTCTTTGCTACTAGTTGAATTTGGTTAAGTAGTCTCAGTATAAAGTAAACCAATTTAATCCAATTTATATTTTTAGTATTTTTTCTGTTGTTTTCAGTGTGACACACTGAATCCACCAACCAATCCAGTTTTTTTTGGGTAAAAACCAGCAACTGCAGGGGTTGCTGTCTTTTCAAGGGGGAAACTAACCATCTTTTCTGTTTGTCTCCTCAAGAAAGGAGATCCTCAGGCCAAGGACCGTTTGGAAAGGCAAACCCAAATAGCCTCTCATTCCTCATTCTGCCAAACCAACACTAAGAAACGCTTGGAATTAATGTTTCTAAAATAAATTTTAAAAAATAAAATAATGAAAGTCTGATTTCTATTCATACAGCTATTCTCATTATAATCAATATTTTCTCAAGGTTTCCCTATTCTCATTAGAATCAGTATTTTTTCAAGGCTTCCTGAAACAAAAGTATTTTGAAACATTCTCAGCAGAAGTTTCACTGTGGCTATACACAGGAATAACACCAGCATGCCCTTTGCAATAGAGAATTTGAGAGCCAGATTGTCTGTAAACAACATTGAGAGCTGCCCCTCCTTGTTTGCGTATCTCCCTCCCTCACCGTTAATAGGCATTATGGTAAGTTGCCACACACTAAATTCATTTAGCATGCACTAAATTTTCCAAATATTAAGATCCTCCTTTGTAGCATTAAGAAAACCCCAAACCAACTCCTTCCAACGATATAATGAATCAGTCGATACTTTAAATAGTTGTAAACTAAAATTAGCACCCACGTCATTTTATGTCCTACAGGGCAAATTGACTAAGAAAATTCAGGATTTATCTACTCTAAAACACACATTTTAAAAAGTATTATGTCAATGGCGCAGCAATCTCAAGGAAGTTTTACATTAAGAGGATAAAAATTGAGTTGCTACGGCAATTACCTAGGAAAATTCCAAAGACGTTTTATTCAATGTCTTCACTATAACATTGCCTTTGCTGACACAATAAGAATTTTTAAGTAATTAATTGTCAATAGGTAATATTTTCAGCTCTGTATGGTCTTCCTATACAGAATAGTCAAGGCTATGGATTTTAGTAATTAAAATTGTTTGACTCATGACCATCACAAGAAATAGCAACAATGTAAGAAAGGCAAGCATATTAGTAAAGATGTCTCAAAGAAGTCAGTTTTTGTCCATGCAGCTCTTCAGAACATCAACTCCCTAAAGGCATCTCAACAACTGTCAACACCTGCCATATATTAATATTCTACTTGAGAATTATTACTCAAGATGTCCAGATCGCAGATGTGAATCATTATTCTATCTATTGTAATAGAAGCATTTTCATCTTCACTAGCTACAGTTCTTTCAATTACAAAAGTGTATTGCTATTACTATTAAATTAATTGAACATATAGCAAATGTTTTGCACAAATTTGAGCAGAGAATTTCATAACTGAAAGGCATCTTTGGGCATTGCTCTCTCTCCATTAGACAACATTCTGTATGATATGGCTCCTGATATTTGAGAGATGGATTTGAGAAATGGGACTATCATCCTGGGAAACTATTCTGTCTCTAACACTAAGGAGGTCTCCTGACACTCAGCTTAAATATTGTATTGTTCAGATTAATTTTTTTTACTCTCACATATATTCTTGTAGCATGTTCAAAACAATCTCACTCTGCTCTGTGAGAATTACATGTCATATGCGAGCCAAAATGTCTTTTTCATCCTTCCTTTTTTACTTTAACTTCCCTTCATTGCGTTTCATTGTGTGGACACTTACCTGTCATGTCCCTAGAAAACACTACTGTGGAAGGAGAGAAAGGTCATTGGGCATGCTCTGAAGGATTTTATATTCCTAATGTTTATTAGCATTAGTGGTATTTTAGGTGTTGCTATCACATGGTAAACACTCTCTAACATACGTGCATAAATTCAGGAATGCATTCCAGAAGTCACAACAACACAGGAAGAATCACTACATATGAAGGCCACTGAAGACATTCACACACACAAAACAACCCTTCCATCTGTCTTTTTGTCTCTGTCATATCACTTAATCTTGCATTATTATGAGATTTGATAGGTTACAAATAAAAACCAAGGAAAACATTGCAGAAATGGAATGCAAACAGAAAGGCTCAAGCCTTGCTAATGTCTCCTTTTCTGTTCACCCAATACCACTGTACCGTAAATACTTTTTGCCACTGCCACAGCTTGTTTTCTTTGTGAACTCAGAATGAAAAATCAGGGGAAATGAGAACATTTTCCAACAAGGAATAACTTGCAAAATGCATCTTCCTTTGTTCTTTTTGTTTCAATCAGACTTCATTAATTCAGATTCCATGAAACAATATTAAGCAGCTGCTTATTATTATGATTGATTAAATTAGATCAAGCAGAATAACATGAAAATGCTGTCCCAGGTATACAGTTTAGAGCAGAAAAACTTGATAGTGCTAGAGGGGGAAAAAGCTCAACCTAAGAGCTATAGCCCAGTGTTACCCCCCTCACAAATGGGTAATTACTCTAGATATACATGATTAGGAACCAAAATGAGCCATTTCTTAGGTGGTCTTCAGTTCTCTGTTTGAAGATTTCACTAACCAATGCAATTAGTCATGTAACTGTTCCCTAGGTAGGTGAAAGCAATACATCATAAAGCATTTTTAAAGGATATGAAGGATGCATTGAAAGAACAATATATTAGTAACAGTGCTGACTTTGGAGACGCGCTCTTTTCGTTAATGTAATGTAGTTGTATCTGTGGTAGCTTTATATTTTGCTCTTTGAGGCACTTTGTTGTGGCTCCTCTTTCTTTTTTTGACTGACCAATTAGTAATCAAATCATAATCATCAATGATGAAATCAAAATTTAGTAAGGTTCTACCAATTTGTATTATCAGGTATTTTAACATGATATGACCCATCCCCTCCTATTATTCATTTCAGATGAATTCATTTCAGACTTGAAGTCAAAGCAGATTTCTCCTCTGGTTACTGGCCAGGTCTATTTTAAGATTCAATACTTTCCTGAAATTGCATACACATATCAGGTCCCTAAACTCTGAGATCTGTAAATTTTGGCAGAACAGAACCATTTAATTATAGAAGTTCCAGTGAGCCTCGATGGTGACCACTCTTCTGTGGTGCTGCAGCACACAGTGCAGCACACACAGAGCCTGTGAGATCAACAACAATTTCCTCTGTTAGAACAAATTAGGTGTGCCACTTGCACCCCAACAGCATAGCAGAAGTGCAGAACTGATTCCCCAGGTAGATAAAGCTTCCATCCAATAATTTAATTTTTACAGTGGTTCAAAAGCAATCTGCTTTAAATGAAAAAGCTGCAGTACTATGCTAAGGATCTGATTTGGCTCTCACCCATGCTTAGGTCAACCCGCTGTTTCATGGGTCTCACAGCAAGGCCGTATTACTCAAATATGTTGTAGACTATAACAAAAGGCCAGCAAAGAACAGAAAATCTGCTGTATGTGCACCTACCTTGCTTCATTCACTTCAGCTTGACCTCCACAGCTTGTATGTAAGGCAGCCATTTTAACTGCTTTCACTGATGACTTTTATACTATTTTAACTTTTCTTCTCTTTTGTTTGTTTTTGGGGTTTTTTAAGGACACAAGGAAAGCCTCTCACAAACATACCTGACCTTCCCTCTTATCTGTGTGTGATACTGATTACAGGATTTGGTCTGCCACAGACTTGAATGGTCCAAGAGCCTGTCAGCCACACAGAACCTGTACATCCCATCAAAATAACACTTAATGCTGAATTTAACATTAAAGAATAATACTCAGCACATCAGAAGCTCTTTATGTAGTTGAGAAGAAAACTTTACTATATGCTCCAGGAAAAATAATTTAAATCCAGTGACTTTGTCACAGTCAAAAAAGTTCGTGTCGAATAGGAAGCAGAAAAAGTATCATCTTCACCCTGATGGGAATGTTGCCAGCAAATGCACTGTAACTGGATCTCAAAGCTGGAACTGCACATGTGGACAACCCACACTGCTTTTCACAATTTCAAAAATTAAAATTAATTATTTTTTTCATTATTTTCTTATTGCTAGGCTAGTTATAAGGCATACTTCCCCTATAAGGGAGGAGTTCACTGCATATGCAATTTTTCATTACATCACGAAAAATCTCCTAGGACTTGTAAATAGCTGTGTTTTTTAAAGCATCTGATAGCACCACGAGGCACTGACTAGGATCATGGCCAATGAGAAGATAGAACCCATATGGTCCATTTATCATCAAGATAATCATTAAGAACACCTTCTGCATTTTCACCACTCTGAAGCATATGAGATCTGCAAAGGAATAACCAATCAGGGAAATAAAATCAAACTTTGCATTTAAAGTTATAGCAGCTACTCTCTTCTGACTTCTACATACTCCATGTGAGAAAAATCCCAGAAATGCTGTGCTCAAAAGCAATACTTTGATATGACCATAAAGAATCATCTTTCACAAGGTTTTGGAAATACTCCATAATGTGTTGCCCCCAGTCCAACCTCTTCTCCATCCATTCCTGTTGCATTATTTGACATAGGACAGCAGGATTTATACAGGGGTCTGTATGAATCAACAATAACAATAGAAACCTTTCCAAAAAATAATGATCTTGGCTCAACCAGTGGTTATTAGAGTAATCTTGAGGAGAATAAAAAAGTCAAATTTAGAGGAAAGGAAGACTTTAGCAAACAGAGAGAGATAATATTAAGAGGAGACCAGAACAGAAAAGTGGAAAATAAGATAGCATGGAAACTTCCATTTGCTCTTAGCCTCGGACTTTCCCAGATCCTTTTGATTAACCATGCCAGCAAGACACTGCTTCTGTTGTTGCTTGCTTTTCCTTTTGGAAATTCAAGCATTGAGATTCCACCCATCTGATAAATTATGTATATCAAGAATATATGTTTTATTTTTTTTAACTTTAGTAATTGCTCTGCCTGAATTTTGTAGTAAAAGACCTCGGAGAAAATGGTTATAGTTCATTTCTTGATCAAAACAAACTGGAAAATGAGCCAAAAAGACAGCGGAGCAGCATTATAAAAACACAGAAATTTTTAAGTTTTTGAACTTCACAGACATAAGCTATCTAAAAGAAAAATATGTATGAGTAATAACAGGGCTATTAAAACTATCAAAGAGACCTATACAGACATTCGGTTTTTATTTTTATAAAAAAAGGTCAGATTTATTAGTGCCAATGTATGTTCATAGAAGGAAACAAAAACTAAGCTAATTTGAGTAGCAACTTACATCAAAGGATATCAAAATAATATTTCTTGTAAGTGAAACATAATACTTCGTTTAAACTCGATTCTTGCAAACTAGAAGTCCTTGTTACCTGTCTATGAAACCTTTAAAGAAAAGTTGCTACAGTCAAACAGGGTCCTGATAGAACTTGGCACATAAAGAAACAATTCCATATTCACCCATACAATACCTCTCACTCTCCTGGAACACTCATTCATACAATACTTACATAATGCATATACATTATGACTAGAGCCATGTACGGCCTAAAGCACATAGAATATCTCAGTTCTAAATGTAACATATCTCTACATCAAAAGCAGGTCACTGTATTTACAGCAGATGATCTCTCTCTGCAGATGGGGCTTTTGCTTGAAGATCCTTTTGTTAGTGTATGCTAAGATGCTCAAGTTGTCAAATTATTTATCAAATTAGAAGTGTATCTACAGGAAGATCTGTCTGATTGTGTGCGAGGATTCTAAGGCAATAATAGTAGTTGTTCCACAGGAATAGCACTGCCATTGCAACCTACTTTCCATCAGAGCAATAAAGCTTTCCTTCTCCAGATGCAGCCAGGTATAGTGAGACATTCATGATCTGCAAACTGTTGGCTCAAAAGTCTAAAACGTCTTGGTTTGCTTTTTTTTTTTTTTTTTTAATGTTCATGGAATAGCACCATAGGAATTGACACTTGATATCAAAAAAAATCCTGGGTCTGTTGTTTTGTTTTGCTCTTTTCGCCAGCATCGATAGTCTTACTCTTAGGAAAAAAACTACCAAAAACCTCTTTGGGAAACTTGTCTTTCAGACACTACTGCAGCTTCATTTCTGAGTAAATGAATCAGGCAAATTTCTCATTCACAAAAAGGTCCAAAGAAATAAAGCTTAGCAGTGGTTTCAAATGTACTGCTGAAAACAAATTCAGTAGGAGGAGTTTCAGATGATCCTTGACCCTTTCTTTTTCTCATGGATACAGATTTTGATTCAGGACAGGTTTTCATCTCAGTCTCTTTCTATATTCAGTGCAAAATAAGAGCACATCATCAGAAATAGCTTACTTAACCAGTAAACCAAATATTTTCAGATGCTTACACCAATAAAATTCGGTCAACTAGTGGTTTGTCACTAGTGATGACATGTAACAGTTCAGACTTCTCAGTCATTAGTAAAACAAAATACTCTCTAGATCAGTTGTGTTTCAGAAGTAGGATTTTCCAGTTTCAAAACACTGATAACCTGATATGACAGGTGCATTTGTAAAAAATACAGAACAATGCAGGAAGGACTTTCCATTTCACATCTTCTTTCAAGTCCTTGTACACGCCATATGCAGGATTCAAACTCAAAGCAACTAGGTAGAAGGACAGTATTTTGAGTATGTGACCTAAAAGAGCTTCTTTTCCTCCTAGACACCCTACAATTGTCAGAAGGAAGAATGGTCTACAGGGTCACTTCCCCTGAATGAAACTGATTGAAGCCACACGCTGTTCTAGCAAATACTGTACCATGAACAAAAACTTTTATATTCTCCCTGCACACAAAGTCTTTTCACAAGCTCTGCACAGACAGTCAAGTATGGAGCCTGCACATCATCATCCTGACTATTCCACTGGGGTAGGAGATTTTCTTCTTTTATTTCATTTCAGTCTCTGGGCTTGTAAGTCAGCATTTCATCTGAACTTACATTAAACATTTGTGCTAATAACTTCAGTTAAAAAAAAAAATGACACGCCTTCCTTTTCACTGTGCGTTCTTTCTTTCTTTCTCACTCTTCTTTTCTGGCATAGAGGTTCTCATGTTATTTTTTGGTGTGCATGCTATCTGGATATTTTATACTTCTGTATCGTATATGAAATCCCTTCTTGTTGATTGTATCATCAGTGTGAAAGTGAAGTAAAAGAGATTCTCCTGCTGAAAAAATTTCTTCTGGTGGCTAAAATAAATGAATAAAAAGAAAAATATTATCTGTCCACTCTGCGTATTCATTCACTATTTTTTTACTTATGCATATTTATATTTTCCTGCTAGACCTCATAATGTAATTCCACTGTGTCTCATACAATGCCATCTGACATCATCAGATAGAATAGTTCTATCTCATTGTGCTCTCAGTTATAGGCTAGGAATTTTAGAGGCAAGACTGAGGAAATAACCTAAACCCCTAATAATCTAAACTCTCTGCTGGAGAAAGTGACTGGGCAGAACCATATAAAATATTCCAAATTTAGATAAACAACAGAGGCCAATACTTATTTTCTATCTTTTTCTTCACAGCCCTCACTGTTTTATGTATGTATTGTCTTATTACTGAAACACATTGATCAGAAGTATCAGCTGAACTACCAAATCCTCCTTCTAAAGTTGAGAAGGTGGTAATAGGTACTAACAGTGTCTTTTTCCCACCTCAGTTTGGATCATTTTTGCTTTTTATTTTCAATAGCTTTTCTATTTAACTGTATCTATCCTATGTGGCACCTGAAGCCATTCATTTACATCTTATCAGAACCAAACCACTACCAACCAATGCTCAGCCATTTCACCCCAAGCCCCCAAAAGAAGAAAATAATTCAGCCCATTTTCTTATTTGCTGCCCTTTTACTTGTAAAATAAGGTAACTTGCAAAGAAAAAATATTGTTTTGTGTAAATTAGTAGATTTTAAGCTAAGTTGTAGCATTTCCCTTAGAATACATCTCATACAGTTCAAGTGGAAGCACCTTGTGCGCATCAGTTAGTGTTCAAAAATGCACTGAAAGGACTTAAGCCAGTTTACAAGTAAGTTGTCTGAATGACATGTTTGATCCAGCATAGTGGCTGAAAAAAGTGACACATAATTACTTAAGAGTTCCTGTCATTTCATGTAGAGTCTTTGAAGCCTTTTATCTAGGCAAAGAGTATATGTATGAAAGTGTGCTTGCACTGGCACACACGTTAAGAATTGATGAGGACTTGTGGGATCATTGCACCAGTTTTCACAAGGCATTTTAGACCAATATAGGTCTAAAATGAGAAATAAGTTACAGCATTTTCAGGGTGTCATTTGGCCAATTTCCTTCGTGTCTCACAGTTAAAATGAGTCAGAATGGATATAGGATTTCATGGTTTTCTTAAGGCTGATATTAATCACCCAAATTAGGAGCACATTTTTTTCCTAAAATCAAACTTAAAAGTCAATGAGCATACTATAAATACTTCCCAGCTGCCCCTCCTACTGTAAAATGTAGCTGCTTTCCAATTCAAAGAACTTTAATGTAAAAATTTTCAACAACGCTGCATTTCCCTCTATGCAAGGAAAAAAGTTGCTAACTTTTCTTTGTGTGCTGATAAACATGCCACTGCCAGCTACTTAAAGCTTAACATAACATTACAATACTTTGGTTAAGAAATAGGTAAGAAAATTTATTGATGAAAGTATTTCAAGGGAGTGATTGTACTACAAGACTGCAAATTTATACATTAAAATCCGAAGTAGATAATCTAATACCTTCACTATAAGGTGTAGTGACTGAATCTCATGACCCTCCCCTTCCTCTGCCCCACCTTTCTTATTCTTTTTGTAGAAATGAAAAATAAAAAAGGTTTATACCTATTTACTTACCCCAGATCCACAAAATCGCCCAAGTCTCATAGTCTTATCGTGACCATCAAAAAGCTCCACGTAGTCGTAGCCACAGTCTGCCTCTTCCTCCACCTCGAAAGTCTGGAACATTAACTCGACGCGGGAGCCGCGCTCGGCCACCAGCAGCCAGTCACAGTCGGCCTGAACCGGGTAGTTGTTATCACCAAACTGAGCGTGGGAGTACAGGTCCTTGGTCTTGAGTTCAGCTTTCAACCGACCACCACACTCTAAATGGAGGGGAAGAAATATGAAGAAGCTTATTCAGTGCAAATTTGTGTTTTGCTTTCACAGATGCACAGTCTCATTCAGGCTGAGTGCTTTTTAATGCCACCAGCAGATTAATCAAACAAGCTGAGAACGAAGTACTACACAGTATGAATATAATTCCATCATTCTGAGTTTTCTTATATAAATTCTCTTTTAACCAGAGAGACTTGAACATAGTTCATAATTTTCAAGTGAAAGACAAAGACAGGGAACACCAAAGGAATGTGGCTTAAGCAGTGTGACAGTCTGAGCAGGCACTGGAAACGTTCCTGTGGCCAGCAAGACATTTGCTGTGAGGGTACCCACATTTCAGTGATGACACTTCCACAGGAGTTAATGACACCATTTGCAAGTGATAGGGGAGGATCAGCTCCAGGACACTGTGATTGAGTCAGTGACTGAGTGTAAAACTCTTTTTTTTTTTTCACAGTAGTGTCAGCTTTAACCATACCATGGCACCTGGAGAGCCAGCTCAATACTAAATACCACTGCAAACTTGCTACCTTGTATGCTGTGGAGTTCATGAGCAGGTCTTTCTCTGCAAAAGAGTGGGCTAGGAGAAAGCTGCTGCTACCAGAGAAAGTCTTGCAGCTGAAAGGCTGCTCTTGAGGCAAACCTTTGGCAGGAGATCCATGCCTTTTGTCAAAACCATTATTTTAGGATAACTCTCCGTTTGCATGCAGTTGCAAAATGGATGTGGGGCACTAGAGCTTGTTTATAACTGCTCGAAGAGTTCAGAATTTAAATATTAATTAGCTTTAGTGTATAGGTGAATAAGGTGTACAACAAATAAATAAAAGTGTTATTGGAACCCAATGAAGAACAGATGAAAATTGTTTCCAAAATGCATCATATTTCCAAAATGTGGGCGCAGGCTTTTTTTTTACATGTACAAAGACTTCAGTGCAAACAGAATAATTTCTTTTTGGTTTCTCATCAAGAACAAATCATCTCTTACAGCACTCGATAAAAACATCAAGTACAAATGAGCTTGAGCAAAATACTGAGACTCACAAGTTTAGATTTAATTTTTATAAAAAAATGAACAGATAATTTTATCTGCATTCAAAAATAAAAATATGTAGATATTATTGATCGATCATTTTAGAGTAACCTGAAACATACAGCAAGATTCAAATCTTTCTAAGCTTTGGTGAAGAGACACTTTGAATTTTACTGCACAGATTCCACTCACACTAAACATGACCAAATGCACTATTATATTGTGAGGAGTCACATTTCAGCTAAGAGTTAATAATGGTAATGACCAAATCCTTACTTTTTAAAAAAAGAGTGGGTTTTTTCTTAATAGGGAAATGAAGGAATAAAACCAGGAAATATAAATTGTGGAATAATTCCATTATAAATAATAGAATCCATTATGCATGATCAGTTAATGAGTTCAATAAGAATTTTCAAATTTTTTGCTCTTAAAGAACAAATAGGAACACATGCTAAAACACTGGCAAGAAAGATAGTCCAAACAGTTATTTCTCATTGATATTCTAATGTACTGGTTTTTCTCCCTATTCTGAATTTTTTGTTGTTGTTGTTTTGGGGTTTGTTTTTATTTTGTTTTTTGTGGGTTTTTTTGTTTGCTTGTTTGTTTGTTTTTTTTTTTTTGTTGAGGGGAGAGGGGGTTTGTTTGGGTATTTTTTTGTTTGACTGGACTCTTGGCAATATTAGGAACATCTCCCTGCCTTGGACACCAAACAGCTGCAAACAAGAAAACATTTAATGAACTGTCTGCATTCTCTGCTTGCTAAAGGGGACAGGAGTTTAAAGGAAAGTTCTAGCCACAGAACTGCAGAAAATGGCAATTCCTGTTCCCATGCCCTTCTCTCACAGATTACAGCCTCATATTTTAGAATAGAAATTACAAGGCAGATTTTCAGTTTCTTAAGAATTAAGGTGTAGTTTCAGAACTCTACATCCAGCCTGCACGACAAGGCACAGCATTGGGACACGTGGGACAGGCCCAGAACAGAGCAGAGCCACGCAGCACTGCCTGCTTAGCCTTGGTACTACAGCTAACCCATTGTGGCTTCCACTGTGCAGGCTTGGCTGCTCTGCTCTAGGCGAGATGTGTGCTTCTGGCTGTGAGGAAATATGTCCAACTGGTAAAATGATGGTGATCTGGTCGCTTCAGTGAAAGACTCTTTCTACACCATCTAAGACACAAAAACCTTCTCATGTTTCATGACCTTTCTGGGGACTTTTAGGCTTCTTACAAACATAAGAACAAATAGAGCAGTAGTTTCCTGACTGTTAAACAAGACAGACAGTTGGGAAAACTTAAATTCACACCATCTGAACTAATGAAACAAGATTATAAATTTGATCCAGCACTCCCATACTGAATTATTACAGCTATTTTGGAAGCAACACAGGCCTCTAAACTGAATGACATCTGATATCCAAATTTGTTTGAGACATCCTCCCAACACTGACAGACACGAATAGGAGCTATAGTAGATTTGCAAGCTCATAGAGCAGTGGCTGGAGGCCAAGCACCATAAATGAAGCTGTCCAGAAGAGAACTAGATGCCTGAGTTAGGGCAGACAGATCACTCCCTGAGCAATGATATTTAATGTTCTGTCAGGAGCATTTTTATTAATTCCTCTTGGATGGGTTATGCCTTTTCTGAGAGGGGAAAATATGACAGAATCTTCTAAAACTGTTACACTTTCAAAACAGCATTTTATAAGTTCTGCTCCACCCAAGGAAGCCTTTTAATTTTAATGTATTTGCTGCTACATTTTCATCCTGTTTTCTGAAATATTAAATAGAAATTTAGAAATTGGATAGCACTTCAAACCAAAAAGTGTCATAGAAGGGAACAGCATTTACTGGAATAATAATAAATCATGAAGATGCCAGGAATACAGCAGCAGAGGCAGCTCTGGGCATAGAATCCAGCTACTCGTTCACTGCTGCTGTGTCACACCAGTCCTTTCACTGAGTGAGTTCTGCCAACATGTTAGAAGTGACAGCAGCAGCTTCCTCAGCACTCCCTGTCTGTCTATGGAAGATTGAATACAATCTTGTCTACTTCCATTGAATACCATCAATTATTTCTTTTCTAGAAAAGATGAACTATACAATCCTCTGCCCCCTACACTTGTTAGGTATCTGTTCATTTACACATGTGCCCTCAGCACAGAGGTAAAATTCTCACAGAATTCTCACAGAGCATCTGTATTGGGCTCAAGACTGGAGGAACAGACTGCAAGACCTGAGTTGTCCCTCATTCAAACACTACCTCCAGGTCCATGCCAGTGATGAGGGTTCATCTCAGGGACTGGTCTGTGCAACAGCAGCCGACAAATAAACGTCCTCTCGTAAGGAGGTAAATTTTGTAGTTTTTATAACATTCTTAAAAACTGGGTAGATTATATTTTATATTATATTTTTCTCAATTTCTCATAAAAACATATGCTTGTCCATGCTATGAATGTTTTTATATTTAAAACTCAGCAGATATGAGGGAAAATTCAGCAAGTCATAACAAAACTTGCAATCTTTAGAATTTAGGAAGTATTCATCTGAACTTTGTTCACACACTGACTGCTCCAATTCTGCAAACTGAAAAGTGAGGACAATAAATGAAATAGCAGTTTTACAACATCTGTTCTAGCAAGAGTTCTGACCTTTAACTACATACCCTGAGGTAATTAAAAATGGGTACTTATCAGTTCTATCTAATTTTGCATCTAAGGGAAAGTGTTACTGTAGTAGGGAAGGGAAAACATTGCATGCTTGTAAAAGAGGATTTTCCACAAGAAAAACAAACTGAATTACAGGCAGCTAAACATTTCACTTTCAAGGCCCAGTTCACAAAGATTTCACATTTCACTGTTGTCTACTGTCTTTCTCTGAAAGAGAAATTAAATTACTAAAGAATTTGAACTATTTAGAATAAATCAGAAGGAAAAAAAGACCAAATGTCAGCATTGATGTAAATAAGGATTTTTTAGCTGAGCATTACATATTTGATGGACACTTTGGTTAATATCATATTACATTACTAGTGACTCATCATCTTGAATATTCTATTAATAACTATTACCTGTCATTAAACCTTATCTCCTAGCAGATATATTTATGAAATATTTTCTGAATTATTTATTGCTTGGATAAATAAGAAGGAACTCTGGAAAGTAAAGACAGATATTATAATTGAAGATCAAAATAAAGGCAAAAATCTCCAAATCCCCTTGTTTTACTGTTGGCACTGGATGTTCAGAGCTTCAGCACTAGAGGCCACTGTAAGCCAAGCAACATGGGGGAAAAATCTACACACTGAAAATGTCCCAAAAACTCGATTAATGTAATTACAAACCACTGTTTACAACTTCAATGACTTCTGCCAAACAAGAAAGCTGAATGGAAAATATGAAGAACATTATATTTTAAATGTCCTAAGAAAGTTTTTAATGTTGGTTTTTTTCTTATTCTTCTTTGGTCTGTCTTTCCTTTAAAGCACTACAGTTAAGAAATATCTGTTTGCATGAAATGCAGTTTTTTGTTTAAGTAAGAACAGGAAAGAAATGGAGGTGCATCACACATCCCAGTTATGTGTTTACATTACAAATGCAGTGAAAAGATATTCAATCTTTTATGATCTCAGGTCATGAATCCTGAGGAACCTCATTTCTTATCTGACTCTGTTTCAATACCTTTTAATTTCTTATCTATGAGAGACACAGGGAGAAAGGAATATGTAAAATATTAAAGAACACTTTCTGCAATCTCAGACTTTTCCTACTGAGTTAAGACTTCATTAGATACAGCTGTTACATCTGTGAACTCATTCCATTCCTACAGAAACAAAAAAAGTCTGCATATCTACCACTAAAGAACAATGGGTAAGTTATTAGTAAAAAGCACATCCTGATTTCTGACCTGTAGAGTGAGTTGCTTGGAAGCCTTTTCTTTGAACTGACGCATCAGAAATAAAGCGGAGAAACATTTTGTTTCCAGTAGCAATGAGAGGATCTGGTATTTTATTGCCACATAAGCGCCCCAGGATTGGCGATTTTTCACTTTCCCCATCAAACACTTCCAAGTGGTCATAAGCACATTCTTGATGTTGTTCTATTTCAAATTCATTGAATGTCTGGGGGAAAAAAAAGTAAAATTACCCATTGTGGGACTGCATTTATACAGTACATATGTATATATGTTAATACGTTTTAGAATACGAGGATGCAGTTAAAATGACAGATTTAATATTACTGCCGCTACAAGCCTGTAGATTTAAATAACATATTGATCTTGAGAAAGCGGAATAAAAGTTAAGACACTGAACATCAAGAGTGCATCATCCTTCACATAGAAAGGCGTTAGAATCTTTATAACCAACTACTACCTATAAGAGAATATTAAATCTAGAATACTGCTGCCTTTCTGCTGAATATGCACTGTTTTCAGGATTATCCCAAATTTCACGGAGCATTCACAAAAGCAAAAAGTCAGAAATTACTGTTTCCTTGCATAGTTGAGGATTGATTGAAACATCTGCAAAAGATTCACTCATTCCCCACCCTTTTAAAAAAACCTACATCACACTGCAACTAAAGCCTCTGAGAATTACTTTTCCATATGAAGGTTTATGTGTGAAAGTTATATTTTCTAATCTATTACCTAAAAATCTATTTTTTTTATTATTACTACTTAATGATATTTCAGGCTTCACCCTTCATGCTAAGGTCACAATTTTGATAGCAAAAGCATTGTGAAAAATAACAAAATTGTGTTAATTATTCATTAGAACAAACTTCAGGCATTTCCAAAAAGTGTATGCCATGCCTGACAGAAACTGTAAGCACACATACAACTAATACCTGCATTTCAGATATGGAAGAGAGTCTTCCAAGACTAGAATGATATAAAAAAACTTATTTCAAGGGGACATCTAAGATTTTTCAGAGAAGATTTTTTGACCAGAGCCAAATTTCAACAACCCTAAAGCTTAATATCTGGTAATTTCCTCTCACGTAAATATTGTGAAGCAATATACATCTTTGTGAATTTTGTATAGAGTAACCTACAATTTAAAGTGAAATTCAAAATGTATTTTGGTCAACAAAATACCACAAAAACACCAAGTACACATGCTTTCATGAATAGTCATGTAGCTGACTATTTATTAAAAAAAAAAAAACCAGAAAGCCCCAAACAAAACCCCACAACCCAAACAGAATAGGATTAAGAAATAGTAATTAAAAGGAATAAAACTGAACTATCAAATACAGAACAAATATCACAATTAAGCATTCTCTCTAGTACACAAAAACAAATCTGACCTACCAAATCACTTGAGGAACCCTGAGAGTGTGAAATGAAATGGTAATTAAGAGCTGACCTAAAGAATATGTAAAGAGCTAACATAAAGTTTTTTCCCAGAGAACTTCAATATTCAGAATAACACTTGGTTTTTTTTGTGAAGAGTTGGATGCAGTGGTTGCAGGTTCATTTCACTGTAAAAGTTTGGGGTTTACATTAAGGGACTGAAACTGCAGAGGCAATGAAAACAGCTACGCAGCACTCATTCCTGCTGCTCTTAAACTGTGGTCAGCCATCCTACTTTTATGATGCCAACAGTGTGTTGTCATTTGTACCCAAATAAAATCTTACGGATTAAGAAAACCCCAGAAAGCTGGGAGACTAACTCTCAGTAAGGGAGTTAGTTAAACACAGTATCAAGCCAACTTGGAATCAATGGGAGCAATAGGCATGATCCAAGAGCAGCCTGCAGAAGGTTTTTTTAGAGGAAAACTATATTTGTTTGGTTCACTTCTCACCAGCATGCAAAAACTCCCAACAAAACCAGCACTCTCCAGGAAGCATATTTTACTATGAACTGTAAGGCATACCTATTATTTTTAATATTTGATTTCTCACTGAGATTCCTAAGCCTGCAGAAGCACAGCATATGTTATATTGTGTCCCTCAAACATGACCAGATAAAGTCCTAAATCTGTTGTGGGTATAGCAATCGATTCCAGCAAGTCCATAGAGAATGCAAGGAACTTGCGAACTTGCTTTTTAAAGGAAAATCAGTAATAGTCTTAGAATATCAAAACGCCTGATATTTTAAAACACCTAACAACAGCCTCTGTTTTTTAAAAATCAGCCAGTTCCTTGCAGGTTTGAAAGAGGAGAACTGACACAAGCTTCCCTTAAAGTTAAATATAACTGAATAGTTGCTGCCAACAGAGCTCACAAATGATCTAATGAAGTTGGTAGTATAATTAAATCACATCCTCTCTTCCTGGGTAAAATAACTTTGAGTTCCTACCCCACCATGACTATTTTAACCCCATGTGATTTGTCTCCTTAGTGGGAATGGTGTCCAGAAACATTACAAGGGCTGGATGGTCAGAAGCTATCTACACCACTCAAATGAGTAGATACACTGGTCACACTTATGGACAGCTGCCTGGATGGGACACAAGTCTATCTGTCATAAACATCTGGCTGATTAGCTCATGAAAATCAGTCTCTCTACTACATAGATTTTTCAAAGCCATCTTCATCTACATGTTTCATTTCAAAGTTCTGAAGTGCATATCTTTTTTTTTTTTCATAGGCTTCTTAATTGCACCAAGTACTTGAATTTAGTCCATTCAGGAAGAGCCTTTTTAATGATTAGCGGAGTGAGGGCAATCACAACAAAAGATTGGTTTCTATACACACACCCCTCTCAAAAAAGAAGACACAGCCTCACAACTCATGTGGTTTGTTACCATGAAGTAACTAATTCTCCTCTTGCTCAATTTGAACAAGAAAACTATGAAAAGTAAACTTAAATACAGTGTGAAAGAAAAAATAATGATCCATTGTGGAATTATGGTATTAATATTATTGATATGGGACTTTGCTGTACTACACAACTTAAATATATTGTACACACTGAATTTAGTAATTGATCCTACTGGCTTGCACAGAAGAGCACATCTCAGACTCTAAATCATGGAGGTATTGTTGAAAACTCTATCTAGTAAAATTCTGTCTATTTTTCCAGTTCTACTGGCAAAAGCCAATTAAAAAAAACAAAAACTTTTCTTTCTAAAGTAGACCATGGAATATTTTGCTGAAGATATCTGAATGTCGGAATTTGGCCAGCTGTGGGTATAAGCATTGGAAAAGCTTTTACAGTAACATGCCTATACCTGTCTGGCTTAAGTTTATTCAGCCAGTATGAATACTTACTCAGAAGCAGCAGTAGGAAGGCTGCCTGAATTAGAAACCTATTTTTCACCCTTGCATTGGGCACAGCAAGTGCACCATTCATTCTCCACCACCAGCAGCCCCTCCAGTACAGTACAACTGTTTTACTTTTGGTGAACAAGGATCAGTACACAATCCCACATCAGCACCAGTAAGAGGAGTGGTTTAACCCCAGGGAGCAGCCAAGCTCCACGCAGGCTGCTTGCTCACTGCCCCACCAGTAAGACTGAGGAGAGAATTGGAAGTGTGAAAGATTGAAAACCTGTAGGCTGAGATAAAGACATTTCAATAGGAAAAGCAAAAGCTGCACACACAATCAAAGCAAAACAAGGAATTAATTCACTGGTTCCCATGGGCAGGCAGGTGCTCAGCCATCACATGGGCCCCATAAGGGGCGATGGTGACTTGGGAAGACAAGCACCATCATGCCAAATACCATCCCCTTCCTCCTACTTTCCCTGGTTTGATATCCTGAGAATGATGTCATATAGTCTGGAATATCCCTCTTGTCAGTTTGGGCCACTTATCCTGGTTGTGTCTCCCCTCATCCACCCTCAATTTCCTTGCCAGCAGAAAAAGCCTTGGTTCTGCTTAGCAATAACAAAAACACCTCTCTTATCAACATTGTTCAGCACAAATCCAAACCACAGGCCCATACCAGCCACTGTGAATAAAATTAACTCTACCCCAGCCAAAACCAGGAAAAGGGGTTAGGGTTTGGCTAAGGTCAGCAGTTATGAGATTGCAATATACCTTTCATCCCTGCATCCCTGTATTGGCTATTGCTTCTACTTCTGAAACAGAGACATCTCTCTCCTTAACTTTATTTGCTCCAAAACAATTGAAAAATCAATTTATGAAGTTTAAATACATGTAAGACCAGCTTTTGTTGTGGCTGTCCTGCAAGGAAGCTGCTGAAAAAATACTGGTGCTGAGTTCAAAGCAAAAACCCCATGGGTAGGACTGTGCCTTTGGCCTCATACAGAGGCTACATAACCTCAGTAAACCTACAAAGCTAGCTAAGCTCTGCTAGGCCTGTCTTCGCACACCAGCACTGTCCTCAGCCAGCTGGACACAAAATTCACAAGTTTACTCCAAACTGCTCCTCTACTTATGTTAAAATTTGAAACCACTTTTAAATGAGAAATCCAGATTCTCAGTAGTTTTGTATCTTTATTCCTCCTCAAAAACAGAACAGGAAAAGGTGTGTGTAGAGGACTGTTCATAACTCAAAATTCCGCTTTTTCTATATATTGGAATTTGTGTAAATGATCTCTGCCATATTTGCCAAAATATTGCACAAGTTTTATGAGTTGCAACAGTGAAATAGCAAAGTCTGACAAGAGGAAAGTGTTCCTCCTGCCTTTGCTGTACAGAGTATTTCCAATCACCATAAACTTAAATCACAACTCTATGATATTGAGTAGTCCCTGTTGGCCAGAAATGGACAGGAGTCAGCAAGTTTTTTAAATAGTTTACCTCTGGGATGCAAACTGACAATAAAGTTTAGTGACAGTTTCGTACCACTGAGCAGTCATTTGAGAAGATGATTTGATGGAAGAAAAGCTAAAAAGGAAGGGAAGGCAGCGACTCACCAGTTTGACCCTCTGCCCAGGGGTAGCACTGATTTCCCACGTGCACTCCTTCCTGCTAGGATACTTGTCAGGCCAGTTGGGACTCGTGATGATGCCGTTGGGACTGTGGATCTTCTGTTCACATTCAGCTGTGCCAACAGTGATAACATCAGTTAGTCTGGGGGTCTGCATTCAGAGGTTTTTGTCAGGGCACTAAGTGGAAAGGATCTTTAGGAAGATAGGTAAGCATGCTTTTCAGAGTGCACAGTTACGTTCTTTCCCTCAGGCACATGCTTCAGAGCATTAACCCAGCATGTTTATGGATTGTTGTGAAACATACACTTTTGTTTACAATGGATGGCTTTTCTTCAGAAAAAGTCTTATACAGGAACAAACATAAGACAAGTATTAAAACTTAGTCAAGTATTTTCCTATTCCCTCCACCCTACATACAAGTAAGTGTGTAAATCCATATGAAAAGTCTCATTACTCCAACTTCAAAAGAAATTTCCTAACTTATTTTTTTCTCTTCTTGGTAATTTTCACTGCAGCTACAGAGCAATCAATTTGATTTATAAACCACAGTTTCTAGGTATACATGTACACAGTTTGAGAACAGCAAAGACTAAACTGTGAATATGAACAAAGAACAGCTTAGTCACTGACTTCGCAACTAAACCACTAGTATCCAGAACTAAAAGAAGGCATTTTTGTATTTAGTTTTAACAATCTCAAATTGCTTTCTAAATATCAGAGAATTATTTGAAAAAACTTTTGGAGTAGGCATGTAGCATTCCAAAACCAGTGAAAATACAAATTATTCACAAAGGGCATGTCTGTACTCTCAGATTAAATCCATGCTAAAAACATTGAGACATTACAGCAGCTCAAATGATATTGCACACTTGAGGTTCATTTACAGAGAATTCTACTTAAGTCCAGAAGCCTATAGTTTTCTTGAAGGTAACCCCACCTTGAGAGAGCTGAGAGGAAAAAAGATGCATAGAGCTTTGACTGGAACTTAGGTTGTCTAAATATGCCATCTAAAACAAACTCAGAAAGGGTAGATATGGTTTTAATCTGGCTGTGAGGAAAATAACTTCTACAGATAGCAGCAAATCACAACTTTACCAGGCTTCTGTCCAGAAACTCTACCCCCGTGTTTAATACAGCCTTAGATAAATGCTTTATCAGAGCTTTAAATATTCTACACTTCACAGAACTATTGAAAGTAGCACTCTGTGCCAGGATACCAAGTTTTCCAAACTTCATTCCTGTGGACCTTGAACTCAGCCTGCACAAATGTGGGGGTGGAGGGGATGAGAAAGGGGAGGGATATTTTAGTGCTTAAGCCCAACTGTCTAAAACCCCATTACCAAGAACTTTTTTCCTTTCTTTTGTTTGAAAGGAGAACTGCAGAGAGCTTTCTGTGATACTGTTGTGTAACCAACCACTCCAATGCCTTCCTGCTCACCTTCCTTGCAGTCATGTTTGTTTTCGTGCAGCACAAATCCGTTCCGGCACTGGCAGACGTAGCTTCCTACTGTGTTGATGCACTCGTGCTGGCAGCCACCGTTGTCCTTTGAACACTCATCCTTGTCTACAAAACACACAACAAGCTCAGGTGAGCACACAGCTCCCAGCAGACCTTGCTACCAAGAGGAGCACGGAGCCTGAGGCCAGAGCAGGATAAGCTACAGCACAGTCACTCTTCCCAGTAAGGCACTTTCCTGCCTTCTAGCCACTCTTTGCTCAGCCTGCAGCCTTGCACTTTGGCACAGAGTCTGCCTCATCTTTCTAGGAAATAAGCATTAGTTCCTAAGGGAGAAGAACACTAGTAAAACAAACAAGCCAGAACAAAGGAGGTAAGACACTCACTTGCATTTACTCTTTCAAGTGGTCTAAGCTGGTAAAAGTTTCATAAATATCTAGTTTTATTTTAGTAAACAGTTAGTAAATAGTTTAGTGTAGTTTATGGACAACACAGTTTTGTGCAATTCCAGCTTTGTGCAAATCCCACAATTTAATGATGATATCTTGAAAGGAACATATAGATCAGAAAAGACTTCAACTTCTACACATTGAAAAAAAAGATAAAGATTTCACATAAGCTTTTCTAATAAGTTGGGCTTTTTTACTCCAGCAGAGTGACAGTGTGCTTTGCTTTTATGAATCTGGACATTATAGAACATCACAAAAAGAAAAACATTTCATTGAAAGAAAAAAAAAATAGAAATTGGCATTAGTTAGTTCAAGAGCTACAGTACAGCATGCAGTTCTGTTTATTAACATATAATCCTTCAAAAGAGCTTTTAGTGTGTTAGAAATAAAGCAGAGAGTAGTGGAGGAAATATGACCTGCATTAAACAGCTACAAATTCATTGCATGGACAAAAGCCAAACTAGATTAACAGGCTGTCATTGCAGCAAGAGGCCTGTGCTGCCACGTTTCTATGTCATTCAGCTGTTCTTGTTTTAGGTGAGGCTGGTCCCTTTAAAAGAGGCAGACTGCTCCTGACATGTATATACACATACATGCATATATGTGCCCACATGTATATATCTATAAATGTATACACACACATATGTATACATTCTTAGATACAAAAATATATGCATATATATATATATATATACACACATATATACACACATATTAAACCTCCCCACTATTTCACTAAATGTGCCATTTCAAAACACAAAAGAGAGGAGGAAAAAGAGCAAAGGAATTTTCATCATCCCTGGGGTCTGGTTGTTGTGAGTTAGAATGCTCTGCATTTACCCCCTTCAGTCTTATTTACCTTGGAAAACAGCAGTTAACATTATCTCCAAAAAGGCAAATGATATTTCAGACTTCAGTGGGTACAGCAAGAATTTCTATAGATAAGAAGCCACTATGGATAATTTAAGTCTCTTTTCATTGTTTTACTCATGCATTTTTTCCCCACCCTTACTGATGCTCATATTCAGTAACACAACAAAGGAAGTTTGCACTGTAATTGCATACATGTCATCTTCCTCTGCCAAAATGTATTCAGCACTTGACCCATCGACTTGCAGGTCTTTCCATAAAAATCAGCTTCTACTTATAAGACAAGATGACAGTGTGCATTTATAGGTAAATTCTGCAAGTCAAACCCAAACAACCACTGCATTTTGTACTGTAAATCTCAAATCTGTCTGCACTGAAAGTTTTTGGAAACTTTCTGCAAACTTTCTGAAGGTTAAGAAACAGTTGAAAACATAGATACCTCTTAGAACCATACATTCAAAGAGGTACTACTTATCAATTTGATGATGAAAGGAAGCATAGAAGCTCCACAATACATTGTTTATGCACCTTGCAAAGCAAGTCCCTAACTGAGGTAGCAAATCTATGCAATTTCAAACCAAATTCATCATTTTGCAAAAGCAAGCACTGTCATAAATTAATTCTACATTGCAAGTGAAGAACAATGACAAGAAACTAAGAAATTAGAGCTAATATGAACAAGAGTCTTCAATATTTCCTTCCAAGGGATTAGTTTGTAATTTTTCACCAGAATAACGATATGAAAGGAAGGCAAGCTCAAAATGCATTCAAGTTAGGTTTTTGAGTACAGTCAGTACAGTCAGTGGACAAATTCAAAAGCTCTGTCCATTTCCATCATCCACCAAACTCTGTGAAAACACTGAAAAGAATTTTAACATTATATATGCTTATATTCTGTAAAATAATCTCTTAACAGACAAGTGCATAAGCAAATAGTTCCATTTTGGATGTCCTCAGAAATAAAATAATGGACAGACGGTAGAAATGAGAAGTTTTGGAACACATTTGAACTACAATTATTACTTGTACATACTTAATCAAGGATGCAACTGTTGAACAAGCCTTCCTCACACTTCATAATCGAGAACAGACTTTCTGTCAAATTGATTGCCCAGTTTAAACATTTGTGAAAAACAAAAACAAAAAACCAAAAAAACCCAAACCAACACTTAGTCTGTTATTAGTTACAAGAACAAATGTTTTGCCATGTAAAAACAAAGCCATTTGTTACGCTGACAGATGGAAATGAGTCTCCCCAGTTTTGAATGGATACTTTCTTTCTTTCCTCATTTTAGTACTCAGAAGAAGGAAAGATCCTTTCTCAAGAAAATAATAGATTCAATCATTCTGAGGACAAATGGTCGTACCTCTGAGACCCTCAGAGGCCACCAGTCTGTGAATAATACGTACTCGGCCTGAAGGGACCTGTATCAAGTCCTTGCAAGATTCAAAAACAAAAATTTTCTCTTTGCAGGCAGCTTTCTTGTCTGTGGAAAAAAATGTACCAGGATGGCACCAGAGATGAGTTTGTGTTCAAGGCTAGAAACATTCTAGCTTTTTTCTCTTTTCAACTGCTCAATGAATTACCACCCAAGAAAAGATGTCCCAACAAACCTCATTTCTACATTACATCAAAACCCATGTATATTTTGAATGTTTATGTAAAGAATCAACCATGATTATTTAAAACACTGAAGTAAATGCGAAACTTATGATAAATGGAAGCAGTTTAATGTCAAACTATGACTAATTGGTAGGCTATCTTCTCAGAAAGATCACTAAAAATAAATAAGGATATTTTTAAAAA
>VXBI01004598.1:347148-455387 GCA_013397375.1 Toxostoma redivivum | reverse complement strand
AAAAATATATATTATTATCTTTTTGGAGTTATTTAACACTTCTCTAGTCTTACAGGCCCAGCAGAGTACTGAGTCCTGCAGGGACTTACTCCTAGGTCTTGGTCTTATAACAAAAGCAGGAGACAGAGGAGGACAGAAGAAAGACAGAGGAAGAAGAATAAAAACCTAATTATTGGAAGTTTTTTGTTGAGAAACCTAATATCCAATTCCAAGAAGTTTTAATAAAAGTTGTTTTTTAAAAAATAATATATAGTGACCCCCTAGTTTCCTCTCTTTATTTGGGAAACTTGATTCTAAATATACAATACAGTCTCTGTAGATCAGCTAGATCCCTGCAGAGACTCCTAACTAGAGCTTTCTTCAGAACTGTCCCATCAAATGTAAATTTTACAGAACGCTGAAAAAAATTTTTTTCTCACTTTCCAGTAGCACCTGTCTGGCTGTTAACACTATTTTACAGCCAAAAATATAACTACATGTTGTCTTGTATCAACATAAATACCTTCCTAATGCAGGTCATCTGCTGCCCTATGTCACTGTTTGCTTTCACAGTTTATCACAGCAGGTTTTAACCACCCAAAAACTGCTTTCTGTCGTCTAAGCTGGAGCTGGGCCATGCTTTCTCATCTCTAGCTGTGGTGCAGAATACACCACCAGAAGAGTTGCTGAAGAAAAGAGTAGTTCTTTGGCTGTGCTTGAGGAACATTTTACAGTTCCTAATCTTCGCGCCAATTTAACTTATCCATCTTTCTATCTTGCTGAGCATTGCATATGCCCTTTACTGGTGAATAGAGTGCAAGATGCTGTGTTTTACTCACACATTTGTTTTCACTATGTATGTCTTTATAACTTAGTGCTTACACATGTACTGTGATTTAATTAATAAAACTGGTAAATGCCTGCAATCGAGTGTCTAAGTATTTCTACCCAGGTATCATTCTAAAATTATTGTATTCTAAAGATTAATATACATATAAACAGGCTGAAAAATTATGTCATCAACTCCCAAAAGTCAAAATAATTGAAGTCTCAAGTCTGTTCTTCGCTGACAGATCAACAGTATATTATGCCCATATTAAGGAACTCAAAGATAAGAAAGTAACAGTGTTTTCTGACAGTCCTACTATGCCTGATTAATTACTTGGAGATGGTAACTTCTTTTTAGATACTCTAAGTTCAGAAGTTTGATTTTTCTCAAGCATTACAAAATTTCTGTTTTATTCAGAAACTAGTGGCAAACAGGGAAAGCCAGATGACACAGAAGAATGGAATCTGCTAGAAATTAGAACAAATAGAAGATAGTTGAGAAAGAATAAA
The DNA here is from genome assembly GCA_013397375.1 of Toxostoma redivivum. NCBI lineage: Eukaryota > Metazoa > Chordata > Aves > Passeriformes > Mimidae > Toxostoma > Toxostoma redivivum. The sequence continues at coordinate 454,070 of VXBI01004598.1, read as the reverse complement.
AAATAAATATTCGTATTATACTCAGATATTTGAACTCATATGAAATGTTGGCAGGAATACATTATCAAGCACTCAGTATATTTATATACCTACAGATTCAAAGACGTTTTATATCCAACTTTTTTTTAGGATTAGATATATACTATATCTAGGACACATCACACGTTTCTATTAATTAAAAAGCACATTAGTTCAAAGTTATCCCTGACTAAATAATTTATTCTATGATCAATGACATCACTTAAACATTTCTTTTTTCAAGTACCTCGTAAGGGAAAGATAAGAACATTTCATTCAGAACTGAAACATACAAGGGAAATATTAGTTCTGAAGAATTACAACCTGATGCTTTGTAATCCATGACCTCCAGTCTAGTCTTTCCCCAAGATACATCATTGGTGGAACCCACTCATTTAAAAAAAAGTCACTTGAGCAAAATAAATAAATACATATTACTTTAACAAAAACCAAAATTTAACTGACTACAGATATATAAATTACCAGGATGTCCAGAAAACACAACTGAACCATGGAGCTTATATAAATTACTATGCTGTCATTGCAAGTCTTACCTAAAATGTCTATAAGATCTAAAAAAGATTTAACAAACTCCTCTTGCAGTTTTTAGAACTTGAATATGTCAATATTTATTCCTGTAAAAAGTCAAAGTATGCAACAATTCCTGCTGGCACAACTAGACCTACATAAAATTACTAGCTTCTAGGAGGAAGCTCTATTGTGTGCACAAATGTATTTACTACAAATAATGAGAAACCCTTGAATGATTCTTGCTAATGTGAATCATAAATTTAAAAGTAAAAAGTGTTACTATGGGTAAAGATGAATCTTTGGAAGATTATGACCAGAGAAATGTGATTACTAGGAAAGAGATATACTTAAAAGAGACCAAATGTTTGCTCTGTCTTCGTATGAGTCAAAACATCTTTTTTCATCTTTCACAACTGCTTAATAAAATCATCAAAATAGTCATAATAAGAAAATACTGCAAGTCTAAACTGTTTGCTTTGGTAGATATTTTTTCACTTTCCAAACCACATCCCTTACACATTATATATATATATATATATATTATTATTAGTTATTTACAGTAACCAATGAAATAGCATTTCATTTCAGTTTTGATAAAATATTTTAAGCAAGTAAATGCTAATAATGGTAGTATATATTACTACATGCTAAGTGTTATCAGGATTCTTCAGATTCAGATTTTTCACTGCTATCAAAATATCTGGGGCACAATTCAACTCCCAAATTCTTCTGTTTGACATCTGGTTTAGGGAGGTGGGCAGATGGGACTGGTGTTTTACACAAGGTAAGATGCCTGTCCCTACGTGTGTGTGCAAACACATGGGAAAAACACAAAGCAAACTTCTGCTACAAACACAGAGCCCTCTCCTGCCTGAGCCAGGTTTCTATATTCCACTCTCAGTGGATAATTGCAGGGGCCACTGTTGAGCAAATATCTCCTCACATCTTAATCTTTACTCATGTGTAACTTTTTTCAACAGTGTAAGTCCTTATATGATATAAACTTCCACCGCTCTGATCTCCCTCAGTAAAATTACACTCATAAATAAAAGGACACAGTTTTTTTGCAAGATCAAGATCTTAAACCCTGTTCTTCTGCAAAACATTAAGAAGTGCAAAGTTTGGCACAGATGTACCCATAATGTTAAACAAATGTTGTACCACAAAGTGGTAATTTCTCAACAAATGGAATATATTAAGAGACTTGAGTAAAAAAATACAAGCATACACAGTGGGCAATTTGTACCACTTTACAACTGGGATTTGAAAAAAATAGCAACAAAACTCAGGATAAAAGAAATCTAATAAAAATATAGAAATACAGTAAATTTTCTTTTGTCCTCTGTATCTCACAAAGTTAATTGCTTCTGCTGTTACTTAAGTATATATAGATATGTTCCATATATTTTCTATAGGCAACTCAGAATGATATTTTAAGACAGGAGAGTGCTACCAGGAAAACCATAAGCAAAGAAACCACTAATTTTCATGTCAAAATTGTGGTCGCTCCACCTAGTCAGTGGACACCCAGAGGCACTTATAGGTATGTAAGGGTACTTTTCCATACCTGAGAAGAAGTGTGCCTTGAAGCCTTTTTTTGAGACAGTGTTGTCAGATCGAAACTCAATCCTCATGTTGTTGTACTGAGAGGTGATAACTTCAGGCACTTCTGTACCGCAGAATTTACCATGGAGTTTGGAATCAGAAGAAAGGCCACTGCGAATCTCCACATAATCGTACTTGCAAACCTGAGAAAAGAAGGAAAGAAAAAATGAAAGCATGAAGCTGTTTACAAATGTCAGAATTCTGACTGGTATATATATTGCTGCTGAATAATAAATGAACAATATCCTTTTTCACTTTCTCCTGATTCTGAAAGCATTTGTAAATTCTTACATTTGTTGATTTCAGGTAAGAATTTTTAAAGGTCACTAACACATAGCTATACACTATGAATTATGTTCAAACTTTTATTTTTATAGATGCTGACATGTTTAATATCTAAGTTTCAAAATGCTTAGAAGCATTTCCACTTAATTTAAAAAGCAAACATTCCATTGACAGTGGACTAAAATCTAGAAACATTCATCCTAAAAATTATACCTATTTGCATGCTACAAACCACATACCTCAAACATACAAACCTTCTACTGCTTGCATCTCAAGGATTTTTAAAAAATATTTATTTTCACTTAGAAACTTACAAGGTAAGTTTTCAACATTACATATTTAAGATATATTAATTTATTTCCAAATATACAACTTTCCTCCATTAAAACCATGCAACTTTCATCAACAGTAGCATAGCTAAAATTTGGAACAGGATGCATGCCATTTTCATTATAAGGTTAAAAATAAAATAATATAATGTAATAAAAAAGCTTTATGCAAGGCCTATTTCTCATGATAATACTTCAATGCATAATCCCTTGGTCAACTTAAAGCCATCCACCCAAAAACTTCTAAGCTCCTTAGGCTCAACTATCAATCATTTAATCAAAAATGTCCCAGTTGTCTGCAATTAAGAGCTTAAGAGAACATTGGCCAGGAGGATTCATACAGAGTTTATATTGGTCCATTAAATCCAAGTTGTATTTGAAAAATTGCATTTTTTAGTCAAAGAAGTGTCTGGAAGGGAGCTGGAAGGGTGTCACAGTGTGAGCTGGCTTACACTGTGCATTTAATTTGGCCAAGTATGGGAGAAGTAGCCTGGCCTGACAGACAGGCCCCCAGAGAGCAGAGATAGGGCAGATTTTGAGATTGACAGGAATTTTATCCAGAGAGTCCCAGCCCAAACTGCAGAGGCTATTGGTCAGAGAACTGAGCAGCCTGAACTTTGAACCAATCACAGGAGCTTGCCTGGGATCATTCCGAGGGGTATTTAAAGAGAAGTTGGAACAATAAAAAGGCTTTTTGTTGCAAGGATCAGAGGGTGCTGTGTCTCTGTCACGGGCACCGCATCAGTCAACGTAACAGAAAGGAACAATAGAAAAGAATGTTTTGGACTTTGTTCTCTCTATGAAAAACTCTCATAGTTTCCAGTTGGTTTTAATTAATGTAGATTAAAGATGTAGATTGAACTTTTATTGTTACCGGTAGAATTTTCACATGTGGCAGAGTTGAGAAGTGACTTATTCAGTTGAAACTCTTTTTGTACAGTATAAAGAACATAAAGATTCATAAAACTTGAGTTACTGCCACATGCTCATCAATATTAATTGGAAGACATATTTATAATAATGCATATGATTTTCACATGTAGCTCACTACATTTATAAATCCCACAAATTTCAGCAATATTATAGTGGTGAGTTTTTATGGTTGCATAGCTTTAGATCAGAAATCAAATGTAATTTCAGACAGGTCTAACTTCCTCTATACTACAATGCACTGAAAAAAATAAGTCAAACTGCACAATGTGAATGGAAAGTAGTAAAATGGTAATAGTGTAAAATATATATTAAACTTGGTCCTAAGTGGAACTCCTATAACAAATTTTTAAAAATAGAGTAGTTGATAAATGTATACATTTTATGTCTTCACTCAGACAATATATTAGAATTTTCCAGGTATTATATGATTCTTCTGATTTTTCACAGGCATCTATCCTTAGTACTACTATTTAACAGTATGAAGCCAAGATTTAGTAGCACATGGTATGATCAAACTCCAGTTCAGATTGTTGGAACCTATTTAGAATTTTTCTATCCACTTATGTTACATGTCTTTTATGACCTTAGAAAAGTGATTTAACTTCATTATATGCCAGGTGTTTTCCTTGCAAATCTTGCTCATGTACCAAGAAAGTTCAAGAAAAAGGTTTTTTATTACTTGTTCAAATGGTAATTAAATTTCAGTTCTTTGGGACTTTTAAGTTTTTATTACATCTCTTGCAGTTCTAGTAATAATGATTACAGGACATGAGTGTAACATATGTATCATTGAAACTGGAATTTCATGGACTTGATAACCCACTCCAAAAAATCAGGGGGGGATAAAATCTCACATTGCTGCCTCTGAAGGTAATATTGAGATATTCTGGAGAAGCCATGGCTGGTTTTGTTCTTAGCTATAAATTAAACTCCAGCTTTTGTCCCTTTAAACACCTCTGCCAAAAAGGTGGGAAATCTTTATACTAAACACATTGCTACAAATTTATTTAGTCAGAAATAACAACCTGGGATTTGTGTTCTTAATGCCTTATAAAGAATGTGCATATATACTCATATGTTACAGAATGTTATGGCTGGAGTGTGGTGAGGGAATTCAATGATATGACAGAGAACTGCCTACAAAGCAGAACAAAAGCTGAAAAGGATGTTGAAACCCACATATTAGTGCTTCTTATCCAAAAAGCACTGCAACCCCCATCCCTTTGTTTAAAGCTGTAAGGAGCATCCTGTAGGTCATGGAGGTCTCTGCCCTGCTCTTCCTCCTACCTGGGCAGAAGATCCCCCATGCCTCCGGGGGCTGCCCAGCTCAAAAACTACTGCTCTTCTATAATGCCTTATTTCTGGTACTGCTAGTTTCAAAATATTCCCCCAGTGAGATACTTGTGATTTAAATGCTCCCTCACTCCATCACTAACTACAGCTTATGTGTATTATTAGTCAGTCTGTAAAGATGATTTGGTTTCTCCAGATTTTCTTCTCTTGAATTCTTTCCAATATGCTTCAGCCCCATTTGCTCTGTTTTATTTTGTTGATAAAAAAGTCAGCTGAGACTCAGCAGAGAACATTTTTTAAAATTTTTTGTAATGCACATACATTTAGATGATATGTAAAAGAGATGTTTGTTTTGAAAGAATCCAGAAACAGTCCCAAAACGAAAACAAGAATATCCATGCTTATTGTCAGCTCAGCATATGAAAGGTCAGCAAGGGTTTTATAAGACAATATCTATTTTCAAATGCTTGTGAAACCATTTAGGGTGTAACAGATTGTACAGCTCTTTGTTCACAGGTACTTACTTCATTCCCTTCTAACTCAAAAAACTCAAACTTCATTGAAATTCGGTATTGTGTCGGGGCAACAACCTGCCACACACAGTTTTTGTTTGGAGGATACTCTTTTGGCCACCCTGGTGTGGTTATAGTCCCATTTAGCTTTGTCAGGAGTCCTCCACAAGCAGCTGTAAAATTAAAAGAGAACATAATTTCTTGACTGACAATGTGTTTTACTATAAACAGGAGCACACTGAGAAGAATCAGTCCTCTCATTACTTATATGCTGCAATGCCCAGACAGACTAATCAGAATCTTGCTTTATCATGCTTGGTGCAAACAAAGAGAAAGAGACAGCCCCTATCTTGAACAGCTTGCAGGTTTGTGGGCAGAGATAAGTTTCAGTACTACACAAGGCGTTATCATATTCATTCTTTTCCCTTCCTTCCAGAGACTCTGGTTATTCTCTCATAGCCTTTCCCATGCAAGTCCTCTGACCTCATTGCCCTCTCCAAGACCTTGACCACCCCTCTTCTGACAGAGGGATACTTAAGATTTGCTTCTCTCCTTGATTATTGATGCAGAATCAGCCCTACCTGTCTCAGCTCATATATCTGCATATGCCTCCCATAACCTACTAGATAGGGTCATTTCTTTGAAAGAGCAGTCACGTGCACTTCAGTCACAATTACTTTTGCTGAAGCATGGATGCTCAATTAAAAGAGAAAATGCCTTTTATTTCCAAATATATGCCAAATAATCACCTCCATAAAACAGAAAAATACTTTACTATGTTCTCGAATGCAGTTCAACTAGCAAAGGATACACTTGCTAATCTTTTCCATCTGTGCAATTTTTTTTTTTAAAGTAAAGGGATTTAGAGAAGCTCTCGATCACACTCTGCTACACGGATACCATTACAGCACTGTGACAGCACTGGAAATCATCCACAAACCTCTTTGCAAAGAGGTGAAGGGAGGAGTTCTACTCAACTGCTCTCTGCTAACACTGAATGCTTTAAAAACTGGCTATTCCAGACTAGCTGATGATCTCACATACTGCATCTACTCCATCTAACACAGCTGGGAGAATTCACCAGTTACTTTGTCAAGGCTCATTTTGTCGATTCAGACACACATCAGTTTCTCCTGCTCCCTAGTTTTCCACGCAGGAAACTTCTTGGTATACATGTAAAAGAAATCTCATGTGAATGGGTGGACTAAGACCCTGGGTCACATCTCAGTGTATCAAAAAAGACCAGACATAGGTTTAGAGTCTGCACCCAGATGACACAAGCTGTCTCCTCAAATGATCCAGTCTGGGTCAGAGCAACTACTGCCAGATTTTAATTTCTGCTTTTGAACATTGCTCTATTGATCCTGGCAAGGGCGAGAAATGTGGAAATAGTGAGAAAAAGAAAATCTTAATGCTTTCTATATGCTGCCATTGGTGGAGACTTGGATTAGATTACCATAAAGCAAATTTCTGTGCATGTCAACACTACAGGCCCAAACTATAATGAGGAAATAATGTTCACGATGACTACATAGTAATTTTGATTCAGAATCCCAAGTACTATCTACATACAGTGAGTGCCACCTCAACTGGAACAAACACATACACACTTCTAGGGATAGCTCAGGGGTTTTGCTCTATGTTGCACTGCAGCGCTTAGAGTGGCTTCACAGAGTTGCTTTACTGTTTCAGTGCCAGGAATGTATCTCTTTTCCATTTTTCAGAGGCAGAGAGGAGTGTTCTGAAAGAGTGGTAATCTCTAATATTCTGACTTGAGTCAGCAAGCAGACTAAACTCAATTCCTTACATAAATTTGGGCTGATGATCAAAAGCCCAGAGATCAAATCTCTGTCTTCATGGGCCGCCTTAGATTAAATTTATTTTCTTATTATCTGCCTAATATGCAGACATCCAGTAAATTATTTTTCCAGTGTTCTCTTTACTAAAGGTGAGGGAGGGAGGACCTTGCTCTTCTAGACGTGCCAGCTTCCCAGGCATATCCCAGTCAGAGGTGGTCAGAGGGGCAGTTAAATACCCTGGTACTGAGAAAGTAGCACATTACTCTGCTGGTAATTGTCTCCTTGAGAAACTTTGCTTCAGTGAGCATGAATTTAGTGAGTAATAAGTGGTATGAAGTGCTATTTTGCACCATTCCTGACTGACTAACAGCAAAATCTGAAAAATTATCTTGCTGACAGACATGGGACAAAAACAGCTCTGGCAACCACTACCAAAAAGACAGCGCTGGTTTTCTGCGTTGGGCTCCATGGATCTCATGCTGCTCAGATGGATCTCATGCTGCTCAGACAGAGCCTAAGAAACACGTAGCATTTCATTCAGGCCATGGCTCTCTGAGAGCTTTAAGAGCCCATAAAACAGTAACACACTGTACCTTCACAACTCTTCTTGTCAGGACCAAGTTCGTAGCCAGGATCGCAGGCGCACTGGTAACTGCCCAGGGTATTTACACAGCGCTGCTCACAGCCACCATTGTCAGGTTTGGCACATTCATCTTCCTCTGCCAAGACAGGGAAGAATGCAAAAATGTGTTAAATAATTACCTCCCTCAGCTGTAAGTGCTGGATCAACATTAACCCAAAAAAGCTGTATGCAAGCCATTACAAGATGTACTACATAAAACAGTGTGGTTGCTGAGTAGAGGATTTTCAAATGCTATGGAGACCTGTAAAGGAGAAATAAAAATTTGTCCTTTGTAGGGTGTGGGTGTTTGGATGTTTTTTCGGGTTTTTTGTTTGTTTTGTTTTTTCTTAAAACAATATCTACTGACAGCTGCAGAACTAATTTATAAGCGCTTTGTGTGCAGCATACAGTAATTCAGGCAGCCATAATCTAAAGATTGTACAAAGTATTGAAGGAAAGACTGAAAATCCACAGCAGGGTCACTTGAAGGGCTCTTTATCTCCCTCAGAATAAATCTGTACATTATCCTGAATTCATACTCAAAAACAGATTAACAGAATCCTCAAATCCTAGGTTTTTATTCTACTGATATTAAAAGGAACAAGATGAATCAGGGCTGGGGGAGGGAAAGGAATTGTGTGTTCTCCCTACTAGCTCTGAAATATACTCATGAGATTCATTACTGAAATAGTCCTCAGATGCTGGAATATTGTTTTCTTACACCAGGACAAGTAATTTCTCAGGGAAAAAAATCAGAGCTCCTACAATGAAAACTATCAGTCAGGATTTAAAAAGCCATGGTTTCTTTTTAAAAGGGCCAAAAGGTTTTCCTGGTAGCATGATCTATATTTCAGGTGGCACCATAGCCACACCATTGCCAGTAGCTTTAACTGTGCCACCAGCAGCACCATGTGCAAATTACAAACTTTCCATGCATCAAATGCTTCAGGTACAGCTGCAGTTGTATGACACCCTCCTCCCCCCAAAAAGCATCCAAAACTGAAGGAAAACTATGAGGTTATTGCTTAGTATGATTTCTGATCTGGGTTTTTTTAGTTTTTTCCCTGCTTACAGAGAGTAATAAATTTATAAAGCAGACCAATCCAGAAAACAGATTAGAAAATTACAAGATTTAGACAAAGAAACAAAACTTAAACAGGAAAAAAAAAAGAGAGCCACTTCCAATTATATTGTTTAACTTTATATTTGATAATACAATGTAAAAAAAGTGACACTTTTTTGCAAAATTAGATATGTTTCAGAACTAAGTTGATTAACTGAACTTGAAGTCAGTAGAAAGTTGTGCTGAATATGTTCTTTCATTCTTTGGACACATTTTACTAGAAGATTCAAAAGCCTCTGTTGTTTTGTTTTGAATAAATTGTATGCACAGGAAAAATTCTAGAGACAATACAGTCTATTAGTAAAAAAAGATTGAGAAATATTTTTGACATCCTTTCATAATTTTTCTAATCCAAGAAGAAGTGAGAAGCTGCTCATAACTCCCAAAATATGTTCTAACACTTACCTTTAAAAAAGTTAGCTGCAAACCCTGCTTTGTTAACAGTTCCGTCAGAAACAAACTTCATCCATAGGGTATTAGAGGTAGATCTAATGTCTTCTGGCTTGTCATAGCCACAAAAGTGACCAATTAAAGGACTGTTCTCATTTGTTCCATCCCGGATTTCCAAATAGTCATATGCACAGTTGTCATGTCTTTCAATCTGTAAAACATAATTTTCAAAATTACCTACCTGAACTTGATCATAAATATCAAACATCAGTCAGAAAATGAACAGAATTTAAATTTTTCAAAGTTGAGGTTAAGGTCTCTGTTTAGGGTTCAAGCAGCAGGAAGATGAACGGCCATCACTGAACGAATTTTAACTACACCTGTTTTCTGCACAAAAAACATATTGAAATGTTACTAAGGACACAATAGTCTAACTGGGAAAAAAGTAACTAAAAAGACATGCTCACCTCTAAGCTTCCTAGTGTTTTGTTAAACTTCTACTCTCATCTCAAGTAAAGTCCTCATTTCTCATGTACACTCAACTAAAGAAGATTAATGGCTCAGTAACTAAACAGGTCAGAAATAGTCACTGTTTTAGCAATACTAAAAAGCACCATTTTGATCAATATGATAAGATTTTTAGAATCTCCCTTTATCCTCCAGACAGAGCAAAATTTTGCACTTGCCACTGTTGACTGATGTTGCAGAATAAAGGTAAAAAATTATGGTGCATAAGGAATTTGCTGCAGTTGAAGAATAAGATCCAAATACACATTTAAAATGATCAGCTCTTAAGTAGTCAACAGAACAGAGGACAAAAAGAAACTAATTTCTGTGTGGCTGATGTGTCTACTTTCTCTTGCACAATTCCTGATTTCAGGTGTCCTCTTTTGATTTTCTGAGTCAATGAGTCAATCTTCGCTGTACTGATGGAGAAACCTGTACTGAAACCAGAACAACTGAAAATTACCCTTTCCATTTAAGCTTTCTGCTGGATGATATTCAAACACTAAGGCTAATACATGAGTGGGCATGTGTGCATGTCTACTTGAGTAGCAAGCCTTGTGTTCTTTACATAATAGTACTTGCAGAGTCAATCAAAATAGGAATTGCACCAGAGCAGAAAGCAGTAGCAGCCCAAAGATAACCTTGTCTAGAAGCTAGATAATTTACAATGCTTGTCTTTATTGAGAGTGTGTATTTCTCAACAGAATTAAAAGCCTTAAGTGTCACAGTGACTTTCTTGTTAATGGTATGTTCTGTAATTGCCCAAGCTAATGGTTTAGTCCAAAATTATACCCTCCCACCCACCTTGTCAATCTATCCTAAACTACCTGTCACTCTTGCTTTGTGCCAGCCTCCTGCTTGGAATTCCTCTTTGGAAAGCCCCTAAAACTCAAGGTCTCATTAGTCCATGTGACCCAGTTTTCCCCCCCTACCTCTCTCATTGGACAATGTCTACCCTTTATTTCTCCTCCAAATTTCTCCATTTTGCTAAGAATTTGTACCTTCCACTTGAACCTCTCTCATATTTAAGTTGTTGAACCTTCGCCTTTTTTGTGTTTTGCCCTGCAGATTCCCCAAAGTAATAAATCTTTTTTATCCTATTCAAAAGGCCTCCTCCTTGCCTCCTTCAAACACAATCTGACAGCCAAAAGGCCATGGAGCCATAGCTCGAGCCACATCTAAGGCCTCCTGTTCCCGGGGTGGAACTCACTCTAGGCACGGGACCATAGTGGCAAAGTGAGTGCAGCTCAGGCCGAAGCATCAGTTGGTGCCCAATGTGGGGCCTCAGCGAGCAGACCCCCATAGATGAACTGTGGATTTTAATCCAAAAAAGTTCTGGCCGTCAGCTGCCTCCGAGTGCAGTCAATGGACTTTGCCCAGCAGCTCATTTGGGGGAGGAAGTGATAACCCTCTGGCACCTGAGGAACACTTCGCTGAAGGAGGATTTCTGCTGCAGCCTCTGTCAAGTGGACCGAAAGGAGGGTGATTATCCCCCAAGTTAGGCTGAGGGTTCTCCAAGTAGAGAGAAGGGTGCATTGGCCCCCAGGATGGAGGGGGGGGCCCACAAACCTACAGGCTACGATAGTTAGCTGCAGAGACAGCTCCCTGTCCCTGAAACTAAAACTGGCCCTGGACTCTTATCTTTAGTTGTTAAGTTTTTTCTGCAGCAGAGAGTGGAATTTGTTGTGCTGACGTAGCTTAAGATCAGAGAATATGGGTGCGAAACTTTTGGCACAGCAGAGGGGGATTTGTTTCCTTATTGTAGGTATCTTAGAGGGTGGGAAAAGAAAATTTTCAAAGCAATTGTTAAAACAGTTTGTTCAATGGCTTCTCCTCTGCTTTCCAAGGATATCCCCCAAAGAAATACCAACCATTCCTTTTTTGGGATACAATTGGAAGCAAGTTGGCAAATTGGCAACATGGTCCCGGAAGGACACAAGACTTAACATGGGTTGTTTTACTGCTGGAATATTTCACATCGCTCAATCTTATTTATAGAAGAATTAACTAGATCCAAGCTTTCAAAAATAATTCCTATAAGAACACTATTGTTCAATGTACAGGCTGATTTGGGAGAGGCAAAATTAGGGATGGAAAGGATGAGGAGGGTGACAGGATCACAGTCAGGTAGAAGAGCTGGAGAAAGCCTCAAATCTAATTCAGCACATACACATTCTGTTAAATCAATAAAGAAGTCTAAACTAAGGCCAGAAAAATTTACATTTTATCTCCTGAGAGTTTTTCTTGCACCTAAACTTCACAGTAAGTAAAAGTATCCACTGCTTCTCTGCTCCACTTGTGCATCATGACCAACACAAAGCTTGGGAATCACCACAGACTAAGGAGCTTTCACTTAGCACATGAAGATTTCATATGTAATATGGGAAAATTGAGGAGAAGGAACCATTTGATTTTATGCCATTTTAGTGGCACCAAAATATGGCACTTACACACAATATTTATCTTCTTTCCAACTTTCCAATTCTTCAGGCATTTACATGCATAATTTTCTCCCACCCACTCCTCTGTCATAAACCTTATTGCCATTTACTGTAACTTCCTAGATTTTGCTCAGGAATTGCTTTGGGACAGAGTTTCAGAATGAGTGAGGAAAATCACAGGAAGATTTGGGCTGCAACCACCTGTTTTCATTAATCTAAATAATAAACTCATGACATCATATTCCAATTTGAAATAAAGTCTACCTTGTTGTCTCAGTAAAAACTGAGAATTTAACTGGTCCAAAGCTCATGAAGCTCATGAATATCAATGAAGGAATTGTGCATTATCCCCACACATCTGTCATTTCAGTACTCAAGACATCTAACTAACATCAGTTTTTTCCATGTTTCCATTTTTTATGGGTAATATGGAAATTATGATTATCCACCAGCCCAGTGTGGCTCTAAGTTACATGTGCCAAACTTCATTGAGGTGAATTAGTAGCTTCTTTTCTGAAGATCACTTTACTTTGGGCAGAAGAGAACAGCTAAAAATACATTTTGTACAGGAGTAAGTTTCTAACTTCCTAAGACTGTAAGAATATACCAACTTGCAAAGTGCTATTGAGTTTCAAAAGAAGTAATTTGAAAGGTGGCTCTTCTACCATATTAATTTATATTTAGTTGACTACTAGTGCAAGTGATGCCAGTATTATCAATATTAAGGATTTAAAGTGTTACACCTACGTATAACGTAATAGATAAGTACTGTAGTTCTGAGAAATAATTGGTACTTGGTAATCAATGAAAGAAAATATTATAAGATGTATTTTTATCCATACCTGAAGTTTTAAGATTATGTGGTACTATCATCTGGGAACACTACCATACAAAGGTCTATTACACTTACAATAGTCTCTTATTCCTCCTGCTTCCTCCTATATTTTCTGTCTATCTTTCTTATTCTTCCTACTTCCTATTTGTTTCTTGAGGAAAATATCCTCCAGTTAATGAAAGGACCTCTGGTGAGTTTGGTTGTAACTGGACTAATCCCATAAATCTTGTTCACTGGAGTACTAAAATTTCACAAGATATTCATATGATATTTCATGTTCATGATAAAAAAATATGCAGAATGTTAGCAAATAAAAAAAATAAAATACACATAACTAAAATTTTTTACAGAAAAATGCATTTCATACAGGAAACTGAAAGATAACTTCAGCTCCTGAAGGTCTTGGAGGAAACCTCGAATTTGAATGGCATCAGAGAACTAAGTTGAGAAAATGACAGAAAAATTACTAAAGCAGGCACATAAGAGCAGGAAAACACTATGAAATCTCCCAGAGAAATGGCAAGCGAGAGACATTCTCTACATACCTTCTCAAAATGAGGCCTCATAGGTAGTTTCAGGTTTAGAAAAACAACAAAACCAACCAAACCAAAAAACCCCAAGCAAAAACCCCACATAAAAACAAACACACACTCCAGAATACCTTTGTCTTATAGCACTCATCCAAGAGGAAGAAATGAAGATAAAAAATGAAAATTAAAACAAGCAAGCAAACAAAAAAAACTCCCTAAAACTGAGCAAACAAAAAACAGAAAAAATATGAAGGACAAATCTGGGATCAATGTAAAAATCTTTACATTATTATTTGTCATTGTCAGTATTTTTGTTCATAAAGTCAAACTGCAATGCAGGTAAACATATCTGACTCAGAGTGTAGACTTCAATCATAAAAAGTTGCCACCTTTTGTATATATGCCTAGAGAAATCAGAAGATCAGATACATTTTATTCTCTGATTTATGTAAAAATAATTTAAATGATTGCTATCTGAACAGAGTTTAACAAGGTCACTGAGTTTAGTAAGATTAATATGAATCTGCTCTACAAACCCTCTGGATTGTGTTAACTGGTGAGACTGCTTGCCAAAACAAGTTCTTAAATAAAAAAACCCAAACTAACTAACCAAAAAACCCTGCTAACTTTCAAAGAACAATATTGCAAAGGTGACTGTAACAATGAAAAATGTGTTACCAGTCCCAAACTTCTCTACTCTCGCACAGACAGTGGAAATTATAGCAGCCAAATAAGAAAGTGTAATCCTGCACTCAGTGGAAAATGTGTTGCCCACAGCAGGCAAAACAAGATGACTCACTGATACAGTTTGAAATTCTCAGTTTCCCTAGTGCTTTCATTTCAGAATGGAGGTTATTTATACAGTTATTTTTTTCCTAGTATTACATAGGGATAATGAGAATTCCTCTTACTTAACTGTACCTTTCAGAAGGCAGAGAAGTAATTTTCTCACTAACACACTGCAATAACTCTCTAGCCTGACATTTACTTTTTTCTATCTCAGCTGGCACCAAGAACTGTGATTTTTAAACAACTTCTTGTTTTACTGGGCAGTGCACCAAGGATTCAGTCCACAGAGGGACTCAGTATCAGAAACCAGAACACCTATCTTCAAGAGCTGGGAACAGAAATGGAAATCGGACCCAGTGGTGAATGCCCAGACACTCCAGAGAAGCTCCTAAAGCAACTACCATCCTCAGCAGGGAGCCCAGTGGACGAGCCAGTAAGAGATGCCGCAAAGGCACATGTAACGGTCTTGTGCCTGTCTGGGGTGCCTCATTTGATGCTCAAAGGCATCTTGCCACTCTGGAATTACAGCAAGGCATCTTGCCACTCTGGAATTACAGCTCAGACTCTCCCTGGAAAAGTATTTCAAGTCCCTACTGTTGGAAATTTTTACTTTTTTCTTTTCAAAACACCTGAAGTATAAGCCCCAACTTGAGACTGTCCCCTGACTATATTTCTCCTCAATTTCCTCTTTCTTCTTATGAGGTGTTAGTCCACATGTTTCACCTCTAGAGAGTGCCATAATACTAAACAGTCTGGAGGAAAAACTGGACATTTCTTCCTAAGGCCTTTATCACTTGTCTACTAAAATGTTCTGTTGTTTGCTGGTCCTTTCCTTCTAGTTATTTCCTGTACGGGGAGGCATAAGCATGCCATCTTCACACTTGTAAATAGTCCCTGAGTTGGAGATTAGAAAAAGGTCCTGACAGATAGGGAGAGATGTAAGTTTGATTCTCCCAGTGGTGATATTGAACTGAGGTCAGTTCAAGCGATAATGCATCACATGTGTAGACCATTGCTGATCAATTGCATCCAGAGCAAATATTGCAGCAAGTCTCTTTAGCAGAGGAATAGGGTTATTTCCCTTGTCATCACATTAAAAAATGCTGAGCACCAATGGCAGACTAGAAAAGCTCCATATCTAGTCAGTAGATTATACAAAAGGTACTCAAAATGTTCATTTCCAACATGGCTTAAATAACGAGACTAACATACTGAGGTAAGTAATCTTGAACCAGGTCATGCAGACTCAGAAGATCAGGGGAAGCTGATCTTGTCTGCACTAGAACTGACATTAATTCAGGATTTAAAAAAAAAAAAAAAAAAGGGAAAATTAAGTAGAATCCAATTGCTGATAAAGTCCCAATCCCTTATTGTCTCACGCTCAAATCTTTCTTCCAGTCAGAGCAAAAATGTGCCATAACCCTGAAGTCTGTCTGCAAGACTAAAGCATCAGGTTGGATATTACAGCTGTGTTTACTATACCTGTATTTATATCTATGTACAACATAAAGTCAAAAAGTTTCAATTTTTAAAATGTGTTCTTCATGCCCTTACTGCTTAAGCATATTCAAATAAAACAAATTAACTCAAGGTATGCTACTAAATTTATCTACAAAGTTCAAGCCAGTGCATTGTAGGAATAAAACAGACATATGAAATAATCCTTTTCCTTTTTTATGTAATAGTTTACCAATTTACCAATAGTTTTAACTGTTTAGCAATGTTATACACAGCATTATGTATACTAAAGACATACAACTCACCACATCTTTTTTCTTTCCACGTGAAATATAGGCTTGTGAACTGAATATTAGTTTTAGGGTTTTTTCCTTTTCAAAGCAGAAGCCAAAAAACACAGTGGTTTTTTTTTTCTCCAGACACGCATTCTTTTTTGACAATAAGATTTAGCAAGGTAAAAAGTCCTGGTTATTTAACAGAATATTGAAGTAGCCTTGCTGAGCTGGATGATGTACTTGGTAAAATGTGACTATCTTCAGTAATTTAAACATTCTAATTCAACTATTTGAGATAACATAAAAAAACCTTTAATTTTGAAAATTTCTGAGAAGGAGAAACTTTCATAGATTCTGGAGTAAATTTTTCATAGAGAACTCTTAAATTCACTCACAGGTTTAATAAATATTCCCTTAAATTTCACTGTCACTTTGCCACTAGATGCTTGTCTGAGATTAGTTAAAAGGCTTTACCTCAAATGCTTGAAAGGTTAATCCTACATTGTAGTTTTCTGACACTGTTATTTTCCACACACATTCCTTCATTGGTCTGTAGTCATCAGGATAATTGGGAGACTGGATCTGGCCTTCATTTTTGTGGATTTCACCTCCACAAATAGCTGATAAAAGCATAACATTTTACTGTCAATAATGGCATTATCTGTAATTTCCCCATGCCCAAACTGACATTATATGCTCCCATTTTTAAAACTAATAATGAAATTGTTCTGGAAAATACTTAAATCTGCCAAGGATAATTTATTGAAAATACAATCAATTTAAACCATTATATGTACTTCGATTAGCAAATATAATTTAGCATTTTTAATAGCTCTAAACATGTCTACAGTGTTGAGAACAAATTTGTAATCATGGATAATCTGAATCTATACATTTTACAGAATATATTCAAAAGGTCAAAATAATTAAATTTTTGTTCACCCTTGAAATATACTTAATAGATATTCTTCATTTAATATTTACTAACTTTTAGAGACAAAATCTCATATTTTATAATGATCTATGCATTTTAATCTGCCGTTTATCACTTCAAGCTTGCTGTTTGAAGAAACAGCTAATATAAATAAAAAAAATATTTTCACAAAAAATACAGTTTCTATTTTAAACAGGTGATGTTGACTTGCTAATATACCAAATGAGCATGGGCACCTTTCTTAATTATTCCCAGAGTATATGAAAAATACAAGACAGATTTTTCTGAGGGATAAACAGAAAGTGCACACAAAAATCTTTGCAAACACTAAGCACAAGAACATGCATATTTAGTTAATTAAAGATGGGTAAAAAATGTTTATGATTATTATCAGTGATTTCTGTGAAAAAGAGCTCAGTTTAAATCCAATCACAGGAGGAGTTTCAAAACACCCTGTCTAGCAATTTAGCACCTACTGTCTCTTAGTGATAAAATACTAATTGCATATGTTAGTTTTGGTGGGGAATGATTAATATCCAAAGGAATCTGGTTAATATTTTTCTTCCTTAATCAATTGATTCTTAATGCTATAAGAGGCTTACCTTCATAAACTGCTGCAAAACCTTTCCCAACCCAGTTGCTGCTGCTGCGGAACTCAATCCACATCCTGCTGTCAGTGGATGCGAGGACTTCTGGCAGTTTGTCACCACAAAACCTGCCTAAAAACATGCAACCAGTAACTGCATTTTCTGCCGCCTCTGAAGCCAAATGCTGCAAACATTTATACAAGTGTTTAATATTATAAGCAGGAGTAGCAGAACCAGCTCAGTGGAACTATTCATACGCTTATGGTTAAGCACATGTGTTTCTGCAGATCAGGACCTAACACACAAAGATTTTATTATAAAGCTTTCAGAACTTTTTATTGCAGTCAGGCTCACAAGTCTAAGTATAAAACCTTAGGGGAATTAATGAAAAAAAATTATTGTTAGAGATTGTTTCTATACATACAAACACATTCATTTTGGGACGGGAAATTGAGTACTAATCTTAAGAAAGGAACACAATGTAGGTCACAGCTCATTGGGCCTAAGGGCCAAAGAGATTTAAAAAGTAACATCTCAATGACTTATTCTACATTACCCTCTTAAATTCTGCCTAGGTAGATAAAATTTCTGTTTTTCTAGTTGATAGAGAACACGAGAAGAGGATAATTGCTCTCTGGTCTTAACTTTTCTTCATTATTTTCTGTTCAAGGCCAAGAAAATAGACATTCCTGTTACAGACCTGTCCTCCCTATCTGGGCACTAGCATTACGGGAGGTGAAATCTTCCCACCAGCCTTCTGATTTAAAATAGGATGACTGCAGTTTTTACATTTCAGTAGCAAATCAAACTTAATTCATTATTTCTTTGCACGCATCTTCTCTGCAAGAGCAGGGAAAGACACACAAAGAACAAATAGAAGCAATCTACTCATAGTCCTATAGGTACAGGCACTGATCTCATAAGAACAGCTCTACAGCAGGTGCATGTTCTCATCACTTGACCGATGAATTTCCCATCACACTCTCTACACGTCTGTCTGTAAACTACTTCCCTATTTCTCTGAAAAAAAAACAAAAAACAAAACTATGGCAGCTTCATAATTCAAGATCCATAAGCAAAGCAAGACCTTGCACATTTTGTAGTTGGCATCTTTCCACACTTGCAGCTGAATAATGGCAAGCTGAAGTGAAAGGAAGGCTTGAGGCTTGAAGTCAAAGCCATTTAGAGGGTTTTTTTTTTTTTGCATCCCCAAGTTTAGATACATTCCAGACACCTAAAATCCAAAATGTTTGTTGTGGGTTCACCAGCAGGTCCACTGAGCCCAATGAGCGTGGTACCCCAGATGGTGCAGCATTAAACAGTTGCATACCAAGCAGAGAGGATTTTCTCCAGTAGCCATCTCTTACTTCAATATAGTCGTACCAACAGAGACTGCTCTTGTAAAGGTCCATGGTGGTAAAGTTTAAAACGATCTGCAATCAAATGAAAAGGCCCAAATAAATAGTGTGTGGTAAGTAAGAGCAAAACAATCTCAACAACATCCTGAAGAATTGAAGCCAGAGTGGTCACCTGTAATGGGATTCCAACTATTTAGACATTTAATTATCCTCTCCTCAATTACTTCTTTGGCTAAGTAAAAGCTTCTTGGGAACATGAAAAGTTTTTTTTATTTAATCTTATACATTTGAGCAGATTCGATACAAACTACTCACATTTAATTGCTCACAGGGAGTTTTTTACCGAGAAATAAAAATTTGAGAAGGCTATTTAGGTAAAATATTCAAGTAATATAATTATACGTATGTTACTTGATAATTCTACTGCCAATTTCTCTTCCATTACAGTTTGACTATAATCAGCACTGACTATAATAAGCTGCAAATAAAAAAAAATTAAATCATTGCTTTATTTTGGTTTATGCTTCTCCTACTACTGTTTTGACAAGATATTTTACTTTCAGACACATAAATGTTGACAACGTTGGACAGTAAATATTTCAGAATTTCAGAACATTTCAGAATATTTCAGAAATTCTGAAAGCAATTTCACTAATAAGAAAAATTATACAGTCACTTAAGAATCTTAATGAAACTATAATAAAACTTTTTATACAGAAATCTGAGTTGTGCACATTTCTGGAACTTCTGAACTTGCACTCCCAGTGTTATTGAGAATATACTACCCTTATATTAAGGACTACCCTTATATTAAATTACATTATCCCTGTAAATTACATTATCCCTGTAAATTACATTATCCCTGTTTTAGAAATATTAATCGTAAACTGCCATAAACTTACACTTTTAACACAAGATTAGGATTTGTCCTGATCACACGTTGACATAATAGCTGTAGTTTAAACCCTGACTGACTGTGATAGTATCAGCATTCTGTCCTGCAATTACAGGGATAAATCCAAACAAGCAGATTAAAAGTTATTTGTATTTTGTATTATAAAATAATTCCCAATTAATACCTTTTTATTGAATTTAGGTGTCTTTGGAAAAACAATTAATCTTCAGAATCAGTTCCTCAATGTACATAAATAAATATTTCAAACTAACCAAAATTCTCCTCTATTCACATTTGAGCATAGTATTGGTATTATCTTAGCTTTGATCCTAGAAACTCACAATTGAAACCAGCCATTATAAAACAAACACGAATTGCTGCACAGTAGCAGATACCTCACACTGCAAAACTACATCTCCATGGCAGCCTATGGAGCAGCTGTGAGTGTCAGTTGAAAGGAGAGGAATTTACCCTTAGTCTATATGCAAGAAAAGAAAATTTTAACACCATAACAGGAAAGATGAACACAAACAGGTAAGATGGTTTAGTTCTGTCTCAAACTTCTTCTCACATGCACCCTTTCATGGATATTTAATCCATGGGACATTTTGCCTTTATTATTCAGGCAGTCCTTCAGGAAGATGTACTGAAGAAATAAATGCACAGATGTTCCAGAATTCCAAACCCACATATTTACCATGAGATATATGAAGAGCTGGCTAAAAGTACAAACATTCATATGCTTTACTCTGCTTCAGTTTTTTAATACATTTCCAAAGCCTATTTCAATCTACTTCAGAGGATGGCAGAGAGATCATCCTCTCATTCACACAGCAATTCTCGGTTCTTGGCAGAATTTTTCTCCTTCAAATCTTCCTTCAAATAAAGAGACCACACCAACTATAAAACTTGTGTTCTCCTCAAATCACCCACTTTGCAGTTCAGATTCCCTCTAGGCTCCTACCTTCTTTTTTTCTCAAAACATAAGTAGGTATCTCTGTTTGTATTTAGCCATACTGCATGAAAAGCCTGCTGCCCTCATCAGTCATGTCCTTTTCCAGCCATGCCAACTTTTCCCCCCATCTGTGCAGTCAGAGGGGTTCACAAGGGGGAGCCCTTTTTCTTTGCCCTGATGAGATGCAAACAGCTGCTTAAACTAACCCAGCTGGCTCTGCTGGAAGCAAGCTACAGAAGCCACAACCTATACCTGCTTCATTGCTTCAGCTCCTTAGAGCCTGAGAGGTCTCTCACCAGTCTAGCCACAAGTTTTCCTTTTTCCATGACACAGCTGAAATATCAGATTTCTTCTCTGTTCTTTGTTTGGAAATTCACCTTTTCCAAACCTTAGTTGCCAGGATAGAGTTGGGAAATGGATGGTTTCACTTAGCTGTGATCATGTCAATGTCTCAAAGGGCTGCTATCTAAATGGAAATGGTTAAAATTTAATGAGCCTCCTCAATGGCCCCTGCTTTTGAAACTACATGAAATAACCTTCACAGCCTTTTCTCACTCTGACATGCCAAGGTATTTGATGATACAGCAATTTCTTAACACTGACCAGAATTCATTAGCTGTACATAGGCAGAACCCTTAATCTGATTTCTGGTCAGGAACCAAACAAGTTTAAATATATTTAAGATTCTGATTTGCTATTCTGTGAAGTATTAAATAGAGCTACAGAAAAGGCAGAGCTTGTTCAAGGGGACAGGATATCTGAGAGGCTTCCCAGGAAAAACAATCAATGGGTATTTGTCAGCACAATTAAAGAATTATTGATTACATAGCAGATTCGATTGTGCTACTGCAGCTTCCAAGAGAATATATCATACCTCCTACTGCCTGAGAGAAGAAAGCACAAAATATACAACAAACACCAGTAATACGAACCAAGGTTTCTTCAGGTGGCATTTTTTTACCTGTATCAATCAAGGATTTTTCTGGCCTATTTTATCATTCATGTAAAACATTAAGGAAAATTGAAAAGTAACCTATTCAAAAAAGCAGATTCAAATAAAATACTGGCAAAGTTGCTACTCTTGCTATGCCAATAACATTTCTACACACCAGAAGTAGGATTCACCCCGGCTGGGGGCATACAGCATTAATAACACCATCCTCCCTCCGAGACTTTTCTGTGTATAGAGATACTGAGTAGATATACTTCCACAGCTACAGTTTTCCATGTAGTCTTAAGTCTCAAAAGTAAATGGTGAATGGACTACCTTGTTTTACTAATAAGAACACACATATTTTACATTGCCTTGGCAATTTATGATGCCTTGTGAATAAAGGGAATTCTACAATTAGTGCATGCCACTGCAGTCCCAGCCTTCGTTAAATTTCTGAGCATCAAAGATAAGAGGAGTCCTTACGTGCAGAAAGAAGCATTGATAGAAGTTGTCCAAACTATGCTCATACAGCAGAATGCTAAATCTCAATAAATAAATAGAAAAGAGCTAGGCAAAGCCTTTTCAGTTTATTTTTAGGTGACTGAAGTGCTCACTGACCTTTCAGAACAAGACATGATACACTTAACACGTACTCTAATCTCCATACAGTATTCCCGAGATTTATCAGGACCAAAGCAGCAAAGGAACAAAAATTTGAATAATTTCCCTTTTCCCTTCATTATATGAATGGGTTATCACCACTTACTGAGAAAAACTGTGATCAAGTATAATGCTTGTCCAAGGTATCATGATATATGCATTAGCTAAGATTTAGATCTCATGGTTGTAAATAAGGTTCTTTATCTCAAGACAGCCAGTATCCTATGGGAACAGTATGGACAAAACAGACTTTTTGACACTAGCACAAATATAATTTACTTTATTCTTGCTGAACTATATGGGGACTACAGAGTTGGAGGCAATAACAGTGCCCTATGGACATGGCATGTCATGTAAAATTTCAGCTAAAAAATTCTTCTTATTCTTTTTCCCCATTTGGGGCAGTAGGTAAATTGGGAAAGGAGCCAGTCCTCTCATATTGCTGATTTCAACACACAGGCTTTCCCCATCAAGATTTTTTCCAGTATAATACAGCTTCAGTGGTGTTTACAAACTCAAGACTTTTTTTAAAATTATATTATTAACGTATTAATATTACACTGATGTCTACATATAGGTTTACATAAAATTGGAGTATGGTATACATACTTAAATATCAACTAACTCATACATTAGTATTTTTTTCAAGAGCAAATAACTGTAGATGAACACACTTTTTTCATTATTTTTTTTATTGGAGTGATGGGAAAAAACCCTAAAGTTTTTGTTATTATCACAGTAATGTCTAAAAATGCAACACAAATAATGGGGACATAAATTTACCATCTAGAGCAATTTTCATCCTTTGCACAAACATTCTCTTATTCATTGCTTCATTTTTTTCCCCTGACAACCTGCTGAGCCACCCTTTTCCTCCCAGCAGAGAGAGTTTAGTTTTCCTCCTGTCTCTGGCTCTTGCCCAGAGGAGGGCAAACATGCTCCAAATGACTTTGCTTTCATTCCCCACAGTAGCAAATGCCCTTACAGCTCCTCAGGATCTATTAGAACTTCAAGAGTATATATTCTTGGTGTCTACCAGGACCCTGACCTGAAAGAAACATGGAACAAAGTGATACAATCAAGAGAAAAAATGTCCAATTCATACATAGTGGGAGACTTCTGAGACAAATGACTGAAATATCTGGGGGAAGTCCTGGGTCTTCCTATTTGAACTTGCCAGTACTGAATCTGTTAGATTCTATATTTCAGTCTTTGGATTCTGTATTTTAGTCTTTAGTATTTGAGTGCTTGATATCATCCACTGCTTCATATAAGGAAACTTACATCCTTTTTCCTGCATATTGTGTCTCAGCTGAAGCTTTTTATCACTCTTTTTATCCTTATTTGTTTTGAAGCAGCCTGGTACTTGAGCCAATAATTTAAAATAAGGTTTAGCTAGCAAAATTTGAAAGTGTACACAAGAAGGACATGTTTTGCTTTCACTAAGATAGCACACTTCTCTCTCCGAACTGTTCTCACCAAGCCCATTTTCCCCCCACTCTTTTTCCCATAAAATTAATTCTCAGAATGTAAAACTGTAAGCACTAGAACCAATTCCAGGGAACGCCCACAATGACACTTTCTTTACTCGTGTTATTGCGGTTTCATTTTAGAAACATCTTATTGAACACACAAAGAACTTCCTTAGTTGCAGCCCAGCTATCAGCCCCACACAGCTCAGTCAGCTTGCCTGAGCCCATGCTGGAAAATAGACCAGGAGCCTGAATCACCTCTTCTACTTTTATATTGAATCGTAAATTGAACTGGGAGCCAGTTTTAAAGGAAGTTCATGGTGCAAACATACAGCACGTTGAAATCATGCCTTTATTTCACAAGGACACCCATTTATTTCACAAAGACACCCCATGATGATGTGGTTCTAATGTCACAGATCAAAGTAAAGTCAATAGTACATAGTCCATGGTCCCATTTTTTATGACATACCATTATTTTCAATTAATATGCATCTTTTAAACTTAAACAACTATCTAATCACAACATTTTACTCTGAAAATACTATCTGTGTCTAGCTAAAGGAACATTAAAATACCTTCTCTCCCGGGGTCACAGAGATTCTCCATATGCAGTGTGTGTAGGAAGGATAACCATTTGGAAATCCAGGAGAAGAAAAGTTGCCTGTAGAGTCTTGCAGTGTTTCTCCACAGGCTGAAAGAAACAAGTTACAGTAAAAATATAAAATTTAATGTGCCTAACGGAGAAAAATGCATCTTTCTAATATCTACTCAGAATACAGGTAACTCACTGCAGATGCAGAATGGAAAATAAACTAGTTAGTTTACAGTTTATTCAAAACCATGATTTTCAGCAAGTCTGACATTCATTCCATTTTATGCAGGATGTTTTTATTCCATTAACTGTTTCACTTGTGTGTTGTCTGCTGACATAACCAAAATCATGGCAGTCTTATAAATATCATTGCTGTCAATCAACTGCAATATTATACAGAGAACCCTTTTGGTAATTGAAAAAAAAAAGTTAAACATCCTTTAAGAACTCAAACAAATGCTAGCACAACATGACTTACATCACACTGAAATTTTGTCAGTGGTTTCATTTAATTTAGTCTTTTACCCCCATGAAAAGCAGATCTGACCTAAACTCACTAATTTATGTTGGCATAGAAAACTAAATCCTGTAGTCTACAAAGTCTCTAGCAAGAGTGATTTGTAGAGAAATGAGCAGTAAAAGTAAAGCAAATGTAAAGTCCTAAAATACCAAAGGCTCTCATAGTCTTTATTATTGAAGTTTTTCGCACCCTTCTTTCACTTGTCAATCATGCTGCTAGATGCTGGTGGATGCTGGCTAATAAATCATCTTCACACAAAAATATAACATTGGAAGTCACCGCTGTTCTCCACCATTAAAACTGATTTTGGTAGGGTGTTGCGCCTTAGTCAGTAATTTTTTTTGACCTGAATCAAATTTTTTCACCTATTGATTTTGCAGGTGTGATACAAGATATGAATTTGATATTGTCTCATGACTAACAGTGTAAACAGATCTTCAGTGCTTTCAAATTACAGGGCTACCATTGCCAGCAGGTGAACAACTGTATCATCAAAATATCAATGAATTGTAAATGTTCTGGAAAATCTTTAAATAAAAGAGGACAAAGGAAAGGATTGCTTATGACAAAGAAAGACAACACACCTATAAAGGCTGTTTTGTTAAAATGCATCTATGATGTGATCGGAAAACTGCACTGTTATAGCAGGTGTAAATTACATTCAAGCATTAAATATGGTTATCATGATGAGGAGAGAAAGGAAAGATTGGCCTGGGCCTCAAGCAGTGTGATGGTTAAAGCCACCACCACTATATCCTTTAGAAAAGAAACAGGAAAAAACTTTTCCTCCCTTAATTTAAAAAATGTGGTTTTATCTTTAAAAAATTGCAGGCAGCCACTGTAAATGAAGTTTCTGTCCTTTCATTGAAAAGGCCATATCTGTTATTAACCATAATTTATTTTTAACACAACAATGAATGCAAAGTCATTTAAGTTGCAGAGTCCTGTACTGGGTCCTTTCTGAGCTGGTGAACAGTGCCATAGCTTACAATGTATAAGTAAAGCACTTCAGAAAAAGCCAACAGTGAAATTATTGGAGTAGAGGACAGTAGGGCCTGAAGATGAGACATCCACAAGAATCCAAGCACTCCTCTCATCCCTTTTAAAGCCCTCTCTTATTCTTCCTCTCATGCATGGTTTCATTAAGACTGTGCTGGAACATTTTATGCTCCACATACAGAAGATCTATATAGACCTAAAACAATGGCTTTTAAGTTGCAAAAGGAGTCATGGAACTCTCTCCCTCTCTCCCCACTCCCCCCCCTCCCCAGAATTACAGAATAAAGCTATTTAATATGAAAATGTACTTAAATTCTTATTCAATTCCTGGCTGCTCTTTATCAAATTAAAATTATTTTCAGAAATATCCCTAAACTTAACAGAAGCATAAGAAAACTTGTAAGTAGATCACTTCTACTAAGAATTAACACAATTAGAACTTATAAAATGCACTTGGGATTTATGTGTTTTGCCATATTTATCTTTTAATATTAAATTCTTGATTACTCAAGGGAACTATAACAGAACAGCTTATACCAATCAATAGTTGCATTAATTTTCTATGGGATCTGAGCTCGAGGCTGGCTTCCAAAGCTGCAGTAGACAGGGCAATATTTGGGAATTTCTTGTGGAAAAGCACATTTCTCGGCAATGGGAAACAGTTAAAATTCTATCGCTAGAGAATGTAAAAGTTTTCTTTGTATTTGGACTGCAGCAACTGCAGTATTCATGACCAGGCTTATAAAACAGAATATAAATTTTTTTTACTGTATAATGGTCCTCTAGTAATGAAATCCACTTTGGGTGAGAAATGTGGAAGGAAAATCAGTGGTAAGGGCCACTTATTTAAATTTCATTTCATACTTATTTTAGTATATTTCAAGTCAGAAGATATCGATTACTTCAAAGAACTTCAACCTTATGTGGCTCTGCTTTATAAAGCATTTGTATATTTTTACTCCTTCATTAATCATTAACATTTGCCATGGACTTCTCTGATGCTTTTTCCCCCCTTTCAAATGTCATGCCTTATATCAATCTTCCTAGGCTAGACCACGTGCAGAAATGCCACTTCAGCTTTCCCCACACGCACTCTCCAGCCACAAAAGCCACTCTCTTCTATTTTACAGCTTGAGAAGGTTAGACATCTAATAAGACTTTCTGTGGTTAGGAGGGGGAAACTATTTTTGCGTCTCCTTGTAAAGATCAGCAGTGGGTGTAGGCAGCAGGTAGATTATGTGCTTATACAAAGCAATTCCCACCAGTGTACTCTGCAGCAGTGTTTAATTACACAGCCTGTGTATGACACCTCTCTGGGCTGGCCTACACACAGGGTCAAGTCCCATCAAGGATTACTGTGAAATCTGCAAATGATGAAGCCCAGATCCTACAAGAGACTTAGGGAACCAAGTCTCATTCCTTTGCACATAGCACTAGCAAATGCATACTATCATTTATGGCTAATTTGATTTTACCCTTTTTCCTTAAGTTCTTTAACACTTAGACACTATATATAAATGGCACATAAAGCTGCCACAGAGCCCTAAAAATATCTACTTCTGATCATGTTCTGGTTAAATAAAAAATTTAAATCATTTTACTACAACTCAGCATCTATCAACTTGATTTCTCCTTATAGTTAGAGGGAAAACTGTCTTAATCTGAAAACCCTAATTCTCCTTATGCAGTGAACAAAAGCTGACTTTTGAAGGTGAACATTCTTTTCGAATCTGATAGGTATGGCAGCAAATTAAGCCTGAGGAACAGTGAGAACAGCATAAAAAAGAGACAAGCTTCAGCCTTCATCTGCTCTTTTCTACACACACTGTCACAGACCCAGGCAGTTTGTAAATTTGCTGAACTTTGTCTGTCTACCTTCTCTTCCTCTAAACAGATTTCTCCCACCAGTCTGAGACTCCCTTCCTATCCATTATGCAGTCCCACTCCACCCACTTTTTTTTTGTTCTCTCTTTTGGAATATGAGTACCTTTCTCCATCATTTTCCTTTCTTATTCTTCTGCTCCTATAAAACTACATATAAATGTTAACTACAATTCCTATATAAAACTATAGAGGCAGACCTGTGTCGAAATTTTAGCAACTAGAATAAAACACATTTTATCACTCAATTAGACTGTCTGAAAAATGCTGTAATACATCGAACATTGAAGTTCAAGTTTTATTCTCAAATACCAAGACACTCAAAATACAAAATCAGATTGGCAAAGGAAGGACTTCAACTTAGTTGTTTTCTTTCCCCTTATTATTCCATCACATAACAATACAATTCGGTTTAAAAATGTAACAGATCCCTATCAGCCACTACATTTTCCTTTTACAAAAATCCTAAAGAAAAGTTAAAAACAAACCGAAGTTACTGTTACTACATTTTAGAGACCTGGAACTTACCCTGCTGCTTAAAGGCAGGTTATCAAATCTCACTCTTTGGCTTCACCAGTCTCAAAACTGTCTCTTGGTCAGTAAACCCCTTCCTGAATAATGACCCTAAATATCCTGACTAGCTAAAACACCCTGGAAGGCTCAGCTGCTTTCCTGCTGTGAGGATCACCTGTATTTTCCAGCAACCCTGAGCTCAACTTGATGTTCACGGGCCCCGTTAAAAGACTTGAGCAAACAACTGTTTGCAAAAAATAATTAGAACTCCAAACGAAACATGCACAGTACTATAAAATACTTTATCATAGAAGTGTGGGTCTCTGGAAAATGCTGATTTAAGTCATTTTTTTCTGCATTTTCATTCTATTGTGTTTAAGGCAGCACAAATGAACCTATGAAACAATGCATATGTCATTAAGGATTGACATATTCAGTGCTGCTTTATCATAAGCAGGCATCATGATTAATATCTTTTGTCTGAAATAGGAACTAAAACATACCTCCAAAACCAACACAGTATTGGGAATTTTATTGCTTTGCATTACCATGATCACTTGATTATTTACATAAAACCAAAAGCTTTATGTCTGAATTTTCCATTTCAGTATTTGCTGGAAAATTTTTTAGAAGAAAAGTAATTCAGAGATTTGCTTTCTTTATTGGATTCAGTCTGGTTGTGTTATTCAGCCATGCAGCTTCTATTAAAAGTATTAACTGAAAAAAAATAACATTTTAAATAGTATTCTATCTAAGATTTATAGAAAAAACTTCTGCCTTTTCTCTCTCTTAAAATTCACTTTCTTTTTTGGCATGGCTCATCTAAGTAAGGCTGAAAAACCAATGTGTTTTATCCCAAAGTTTGCAAAGCTGGGTGCCAGAAAAGGAGCATAATCCTTCAACCACCATTCATTTTTATTATTCATGTGACCTATGTTCACCGGTGCTGCAAAAAAAATCTTAACTTTTCAAGTGCACACTGCTACTGAACAACCACAGTGGTTTTACAATACTGTGAAATGAACTTTGAACAAGTATTTCATGACACTGAAAGAAATTTTAACTCACAGTATGTTTTCATGACATATTTGAAAAGGCTATTTTCTCTGAACAACTCTTTGAACATTAGCTCAAAATGTACATTGTATATATTACAGTTCTGCAAGTCTATATGAGAGTATTATATAATACAGAACAGACTAGTTTATAATTTCTTTCCTTTTTTTTCTTTCTTAAGTCAATAGGATCATAAGATACTACCTACTTGCACAGTGGTTTTACTTTTATAGACTATTCTTTCCCTCCAAAATTTGTCTTTTATCAAAATATATACATATTCTTTGTGATTATGAAATTGTTGCTCTCTGTATGCTTTCATTAGAAATAATGCTGCCAAGCATGTCATTATTAAAGTACTTTCTGTACCAAAAGGAAAGATCAAAAATTGTTCCCAAAGGAATAGTTGTTAAAGAAAAGGTGTTTAAGTGGTTTCTGCTCTGGCAGGCCCAGAACCTCTGTGCATGTACTTGTTATATACAAGTCCATGACCCAGCGTACTTACAGCACAAAGGAAAAGCGTATTTCAGCTGTGCAGTGTACACCAAATGCACATCAGTATCCCCACATCTTCAGTAGATCCCATTGCTGCTGGTACAAATTTGAAGCAACTCCATTACTTTAATACCGATCCCTTTCTTTAGTCCTTTTGTATTGATCAGTTGGTTATATATCTAAGTTGGCAATATATCTAAGCTAAAGCAGTTCCTGAGATGTCATTAATCCCCACAAGGAGCAGTATGGCTGTAAGCCTATGTGGCACAGAGCTGGGGTGTCTAGCGTCCCACAAGGATCTTGCTGCTAAATTCTGACTGAGAGATGGCACTTCTGAACTCCTTTGGTTGACACCAAAGATTAACAGTAGTATCAGCAGTAAATAGAGCAAGGAAAATAAAGCCTTTTCCTTAGAGATTTCCACCATTCTGGCAGCACTCAGTGAAGAAAAAGCACTAGAGAACAACATGAACCACAGATTTGACTCTGAGTTACTCCAGGCTTGCCACTTGATGTCTCTGAGACAGACAGCAACTCTACCACACTATTTTGAAATAAAAAATTAATATGCATTCAAATTATAGGATGACAGAATTAGGCAGAAGCCATTAAAATTGTAAATGTATCTGTTAAAACTGTAGAAATTTTGTAGTAAGATCTAAGCATCTCATCCACACAAGAGTTTTACAGTTTAGTTGTCCTCACTTCTTTTATTGACAAACTTAAAAAGAATAAAATGGGTTCAAAGCCGAGTGCAATAATTCATTTGGCTCCTTCTGCGCTCAACTTGAATTCAAATAAAGGACTCAAGCCAGTATGTAAACCAGAAATGATATTAAACCTCTTTTTCTAGTTGTTGAACAGCTAAGAAAAGCACATTGAAATATCACCTTAGGTGCTTTGCATTGCAGTGACCTTGTCCATAAGATTTTTGTATGATTCAATTCCTGAGCAGCCTATGACAGTTGCCAACACAAAGAGAATACTGAGCACTGACTGAAAAAGTTTATCATTCCTCTTGAACAGCAAGTCAAACAGTTGCTAGTGTGTGGTTTTTGTTTGTTTGTGGTGCAATACCTGGACATCTATACAGCTTTCTTGCCTGTGCAATATCTCCTTTACTTAGACGGGTACGCTGGCCAATGGCAGGTCGTATACCATTGTCATCACGGGAAGGGAGAATGGTATCCAGAAACATGCCCCTAAAAAAAATAAAAATAAAAATAGACCCCAAAAACCCCTATCAGGTTTCTTTCATAAAACTGTTTGAGTTCCATGAATGTATACCTGTTTTGTATTTCTGGTTTTTACATATGGCATAAATAAGTGGGTAAAATACAGAACTTTAAATGCAGACAACATGCCATAAAATTCCTCAGCTTGGCAAACATTATGCAAAGTTACCAAAGAAGAATCTTCTCTCAGTACATCAATTAACATACCAGCTTTTGTATTTCTGCTAAACAAGAGGAAGATCTCTTACTACAATTAAGACTACATAGGGAAAAGATAGTGCTGTTAAGTATTGCTATATTGAAAGAAGAAATTGCATAAAAATACATAAGTAAATCTCTAGCATAAAATTCTTAATCACAACGCCCCTATTTCTAACAAAGTTTTTATGAGAAGTCCTATAGTCTCACATGTGAGAGCTGGTAAAGTCAAACACATTTGCCAATCATGTATCTGTCAAGTGTTGTAAGACATTTAACTCCACTCCAGCTGCTGACACTTTCAAAACAGAAATGCTTACTTGCTAGCCTTTACTTGCCTCACAATAAAATATATCAACTTACCGTATGTGATTTTAGTGACATTAACCTTAAATGACAAGATAGCATAGAGAAGTACACTTGTTCCAAATGTGCAGTTTGTTCAAAATTTCCCAGATTTTAAATATGATCTAAAACATTTTGATATTCTCAAATAGATTAAAATCTTTAATAGATTAAGATACAAAACTACATTCTATTATCACGTTGCAGAATTTAAAAGCCCTCAAATCCCATAAAATAGAAGTTAACAGAAGAGTATGTTTCTATAGTTCCTTTTTATTTAATTTTTTATAGTCTCTTGTGTATCGATAGGGCATTTACTGAAAAGTAAAACCACTACTTTCAGATATAACATAGATCCAAAAATTAATGAACAGAAAGGATCTTTGTAGTTAGGAATACCATTTATAAAAACATACTGGGTTTTAAATTATAATAAATGAACTATTTTGAGTATTGCAGATACATACTGCTCTCTTTATCCAGTTAGATTTTTTGAGGTATCACTAGGAATTTTGTAAAGACAGAATCATCTCAGGATGTTAGTCTAAACAGTGAAATAAACTACATAAGGCATGAATCAGTTTCTAGAACTAAGGCACATTATTCTTCAGAAAGTGATGGCATCTATAAATTATAATTCTATTTTCCACTGAATTTCAGCACAACATCAAACTTATGCTTTTCATACTCTGAAAACAATCCTCTTCTGAATGCCTTAGTGCATTAACAAAAGAACATACTGCAAGTTTTAATACAGCATGGACAAAATCATTGTGTACAACTAGAACTTTATGATGTTCTGTGATTCCTGCTACTTATCTGGGTGAGCAAAGTCTAGCAAACAGCTGGCAATATGACTCACACTTGCAGGATGAATTACTGCAAATCAATAACTGACCTCAGGGGTTTGCTGGCTGTTTTTAGACAGTATGAAGTAACAACCCCTTGTACCCTGGGGCAGGGCATGACTATTCATGGCACTATCAATTTTTGCCAGCTTGGAAAATGGTGGGATCGGGGCCAACAAATCAAATTACCTTGATGTTGTCATTGCCCTAGGACTCGGGGTGGTTCTGTCTTGTTCAATTACTCTATTTTATATAGGTTCTTTTAATCTCTTCCTTAAGGTAATGGTATGTGTAACTGGATTAAGCAATGGGACTAATAGCTATCTCATGTGGCTCATTCCCATGCTCTTCCAGGGGCGAATTATGTGTATGCTGAGTAATACAGCCTTTGGTTGGATTTTTACTTAATAATATAATTTATACTGAGAGAACAAGCCAAACAAATTTGCAAAGGCTGGTGAGGTTTTAGTGGCCTTCAGTTTATTTCAAAGTGTCAGATTCTCTTGTATTTTTGCCTTAAAATGCATTAATTGGAAAAATAAAATAAAATAAAAAAAACACACCCAAGAACATAACTTTCCAAATTAAAACTTTTTGTTGGGTGTTTTTGGAGGCTTCTTTTAATTTTACATTACTCTGGTATTTTTAGAGAATAATTAGCTGATGAAATATAATAGGAGACTGGGTGAATGCCTCCTTCACTTTTTTTCCAGAGTAGGGCTGACCTATGAGATCAGCTCACTGTACAGCTCCCCACAACCCTGCATCCTTTCAGAGGGAACCCCAATGAGTTACTAAGGAGCTGAGAGCAGATCAGCCTGCAACAGGATAGAGCAAAACCAGCAGAAGTCCTTATTGTAAGGTTTTAATGACAGTAACAATCTGTACAAATAACAGAGAGGAGGCTGCAACCTCCTATAAATGCTTGACTGCAGTCCTTCACAAAGGCTGTGGCTTGTGTGGTAGATGTCCAAATAACCTGTGCCCTACCTGCATAATCCAGAGTTATGAAGCTGTACTCTAAATCAAAGGGATTTATTTGTCTTTCAGAGAACAGATCATGTTACACATAACATTCCTAGCCATTTCACTCATTTGATTTTTCTAAATTCAAATTTTTGTGGACACAAAAAGAGAGTATCATATGAAATGATGCTTTCAGCTTATGTTGTCTGAAAATCTAAAGAACTGAAGCAAGATCAAAAAGCTGCTTTGAAACCGAACAGAAAAGAAATGCATTTTCAGCTATAATTAAATTATTTTGGCTTAAAATAAACAAGCTGTGCTTTAGCTGCTGTTGGAATACTATATCATCACAAGGGACGTTTTAAGGGATTTCAAAATACTTCAAAAAGCATAGTTCTTAGCATTCACAGACAGGAATAGAATTAAAAGTCAAAAGCTATAACCTGAGACTCCAACCTTGAGAAGGTGTTCCTGGCATAGTGCATAATGCTGTCAAAATCATATGGTTCCCCAAGGGAGTTCACCTCTCCTGGCTCCATCTTCAAAAAGTTGTATTCCTGACCTACAAATGATTGATAATTATAGATTCTTTAATATATTTTTCTGTAAAGATAAAATCCAAACAGGAGAAGAAAACCAACAAAGATCTTAACGTAATTACTCACTGACATTCAGAAATATTTGCTGTTTGGGAAAGGTGTATGACTTTATTATGCCCTCCTAACAGATAGGCCAGACATTGTCTGAAACACACATCAAATTTGTATATTTGGATTTAGAAAGACTAGTCTCATGCACCTAACACATAAAGGCCTCACACATCATGATGTGCTTCATGTACAGCCCATACAAATTTCTGGTTTGATTCTTAATTCCTAGAAGAAATAATTTTGACAGCAAAGACTCCAGAGGAACCCTCCTCACTCATTAGACTGAGTCTAACTGGATACTAAATCCAGCACTAAACTAATGGATACTGAAGACCTTGCTTCAGCAAAGGCTGTTCTCTGAAGAGTCGTGTAATGTAGACACAACAAAGTCATGTTTCAAAGTCCAGCTGTTGCAAATTAACAAGAGCAGAACAGGAGAAAAAGAATTATACTTACTTCATAATTCTATACCCTAAGTTCTTTGACCTAATCAGTACATTAGCAATACAAAGCACCCCTTACTCTAGTTCATATTCCCATTGGAGTCTTGCAAAAAAACCCTGCAGTAACATTAACATTTTAATCAACATAAGCTGCATGATATAGCAAAACCCAAATGCATCAGTGGTCATGGCTGATCCCATTTAGTGATGCTTGAGCTCATGCCACACCACAAGAAGTAGTCTCAGTCAGAAACCAGAGACAACTGAAGAGCAGGTGGCTGAGGATGGGATTCCAGTGGATTTTCTTATCATAGTAAAAGAAAAAGGGAAGAGCTCTTATGGCATCTGCACAAGACAATAATACAGTGAGACAAGAAAGAAGGCTCAAACATGCATGCCCTTTCAGGACTTCAGAGACTTAAGGGAGCATGTATCAGCTGCCAGTCTCCTTCCAAGTCCTAGACTAAGTGGCAAAGATTCATCGTATCTCAAATATATTTTAAAATATTTTCTAAAGAAACAGACAAATACTCCAAGCTATCATTGGACAATTTCTGATTTCACCCTTTTTGAGCATAGAATTCCTGTAAGTCAAAATCAGTGTTTCACAAAGACCATACACATTTATGAACATTGCAAATGAAGCACATCTTCTTCCCTCCCATCTTGCCTACCCAACACAAGCAAGGGCATGACAGCTAGGGTGGCAAAGAGCTGACAGTCACAGTTCAAAGTTCTCAAGTTCCTCAGATGCTTTATCTCAACAACACCAAGGTCACTGAGTAAAGCTGCATGTTCTGTAGAGAGTGAGGTGAATAACATGTAAAGTGCAGGACCTGTGCCTGTCTGTGACATATTCAAAGTCACCTTACCTCCCAGGTCAAAGCCTCTTGAGCAGCTACAGATATATTTCTACTTATCATTTACTAAAGCCTACAAGAGAAATGCCCTTCCTCAAGCACAGAAGTATGACTTTTAAAGAGCCTTAAGAGCAGGGATTTCTTTCGAAGTTTTTGAGCATGATTGCTCCTTCTAGCCCTCTATTTTAAAGGCTTGCTACTTGGCCAGACCTTTCGAAAATATTATACTACAATTTCAGTATTTTATTTGTAAATCAACTTGGCATCAGTCAAGTTAAGAAGAATAGCAAGCATAAGTGCTATTTCAGCTATTCAGCACTCAGTTCCAATAGAGTTGAGCAGATGAAGGAAACACAAAAAACAAACACATGATTTTATTTTTCCAAAATACTTATCAGAACATCTCACCAGGTTGGATGTTCTCTCTAATGATGGTGACATGGTCATCACGGTCTGGTCGTGTATGTTCATGCCAAAAACCTATCACATGACCCAACTCATGGACAACTATGCCAAATTTATCACAGTTCTTGCCAATAGATATAGCCTGAGGACCGTTTCCCCTTCGACCCACATAAGAACAGCACCTGTAATTAAAACACAAACACAGATGAAAATTTTCATACATGTCTCTACCAATCACATAGCAAATTCAGTTAAAACTTGAGAAAATAGTATATAAAGATTCAGCAGTAAAATGCACAATGAAATTCCAGGTGTCTCACAAACTCTAGACCTTCTACAAGAACAGTTTATTATTCAAAATACACATGAATGTGGCTTTTTTTTATATTATTCAAGGTCTTAAAGTATGTCAGCTTTGATCAACAGAATTCTCACTGTTTTCAGCAAAATAATAAAATTTAACAATGCTCTGATGACAGCATGCACCATCATCTCTTTGTGGGTCATTGATAAAAATGTTAAAAAACAACAAAAAAAACTGCCAAAAGGTTGCAGGATAAGCCCTTTCAGTCACAGTTTGAGTCCAATCCATTTACCACAACGCTTCAAGCCCAACCATGCAACCAATTTCAACCTATTTTGTTCTCCATTTACCTATAATCCTGCAAAATCACCTTGGAGACACAACACATTTAAACACATTTGTTTATGCAATGGAATTTAATTTGTAGTTAAAAACCTTTATTATCTTAATACAGCAAATGATGGCAGAGCAAGGGATTGATGAGCATAGAGTTAGGATAAGCACATATAATTGTGAAAAGTCAGAAAATTCTTTTGTTTAAAGCAGTTTAAACACTTCTGCAGAATCTTCATTTTCGGCACTGCGTGGAAACTACAGAGAAAAAATGCAATGCAGAACTAAAGAACATTAATGATTATTTATGGCTTAAAACAAATCAATAGGTTATTGAAACCTAAAGCTGTAGACTATTTAGCATATTTTCAATAGTTTTAACATGCCTATTTTATTGACTTAATATACATTACATGCTCCAGCCAGAAAACACATATTTGGTGACCGAAAAATTTCTCTATATATTCAATATAGTTTTTTCACAGTGATACTTTGGAGATGAACAGATATAAAGGAAAAACTGAAAAAGAAATTATTCTAAATAGTACTTTGTGATGTCTCCTGCTTTGCTTTTATTGACACTACTGATAACAAGGACAAAATAATAAAATAAGAATTTAACTACAGTTTCTCTTCTTCTCCTTCCTACTTCTTTTGGACCAAATGAGGGTCTAACTTTAAGGCTGTGTTTTAGATCACCTCTGAAAGCTTTTACTCAAATTTCACAAATCAGATTTTTAGGTGTCTGATAAAATAATCTGACATTTTACTCTTACAGTAATGAAAAAGAAAGGTTGAGCCTTCTCAAATGTTTAGTAACTGAGGGTACCTCATCTGACAGATTTTAAAGATGGCTCTTTTTAGAACAAAAAAAAAATTGCAATCTTTTACATAGTATTCCTCTAGGTTGTCTAACACTGTACATCTAAGCCTCAACATATTGGGAATTATTTTTAACGCTAACCTGCTCCTAAAAAGTAAGCAGCCAAAGGGTGAGAGTTCCCTTACACTGGTTACTTGACAGATTTCAAGTACTCCCTAGAAAATATAAAGAAATTTATTGAGTGTTTCTTTACATGCCAAGGAAAATAGAATTAACACCAAGTCTTAAAATAACAGCAGCAGTTCACACTTACAGAGGGTCATTAGGATCTGTTAGGTTGAATGTCTTGTCAAGCATACCAGATACATCCAATTAAGCTACAACAATTTACTTCGGAAAATGCACTGAGACAAAGAATAAGGAAAACTAAAATTTAAAAACCTATGAAGTAAATTAATTTGTAATTTGGTTTGACCCCAACTGTGTTTGACAAAAAGCCAAGATCTCTGTGCTGTCTGAGCACTTGTCACACCCCTTAAATTGAATTAGGTTTTAAAGCTCATCTCTTTAATCTTTATTGCACCAGACAGCATTTGGAGACAGTAACTATTTATGAATCTCTAATTCCATTTAATCAGTCTAGCTGATCAGTGGTGGTATGCAGTGAGAAACAAATGACAAAGAGAAAGTGAAATGAATGGAACAGTATGCTCATTCTTTTAAGTAATACTATTTCATAACTACCATCAAAAATACTCTTGATACAAAGGAAGAAAGAATCAGGTAGGGTCAATATTGTCTTTTTTTAAAAAAGCTGCACCCTTGAAAATGTGACAATATAAAAATCATCATAGACCACGATATCAGCTTGCCATGGCACAATGAAGGTGTGAATGAATTTCATATGCATAGTAGGATTGTGAATGATCACTTTTATGTTACAGAAAGCAAGAAAAAGTGGTTCACAAAATTTCCAAACAAAATCTCACTCAGGAAGCAGAGTGTTTTTCTTGGTCAAAACACCTCTTTCAATCACAGATATAACTCCATCTATACAAAGGAGATAACTGGCTATGACCTGGCTTGATGAATTTGCCTTTAGTCAGGGATCAAGGTACAGTCATGGTTACCAAATGTTCTGATTCACTGCCCTAAGAGGACTTGTTGAAAGGGCAGAAGTATCTCCTGCTTCTTCATCTGATCAGTGGAGATGTCCACCCCAATGCTACAACCAGCATTCCTCAGCTAACAGCTGCCTATCCCAGTGTACTTATATAAACCACCCCTCACTGTTTGTGTCAGCACATCATGCTCCAGACTGGGACAATCTGCCTTGCTCACACTCTTCTGCAGGACACACCTCAGCTAGCAGGGAAGCTGTGCCAGCTGCCAGGGTTATTTAACACCTGAGAGCATAAGTCAGCCCTCCCCTGTGTGCAGATTATTTAGCATAACTCTGGTTTCTTCTCATTTTAAAAGAGTGATTGAGCACCTCTTATAACACGTTCTTTAACTGAAGTATGCTACAAAGGTGCACCTCAGGCAATTAATTTACCTGTTTCACCAACTTTAAGAACTTGCCTGCAATGCCTTTTTTATATGGTAGCAAGTTCAAAAGAGGTTAAAATATTCATCTGTTAACTCTACAATGTTTGAGGAAGCATATGAAAGATTTGATTTTCCTGTATCTCAGACAGATCTGTCAAATCTAAGAAAAGAGGATACAACAGTAGCAATTCCAGTAAGTCATCTGAATTTTGTCATAAAAATTGTTTAAGTCTTCTAATGGAGAACAAATTGAGATCAAAAGCATGCTGAGTTACCAGAACAATATTGAACAATTGTTCCTTTCTCTTCTGTCCTACTATGTAAAAAGAAGCTTGATCTTGTACTCAAGAATATTTATTACCACATTGTGACTAGATGCCATCCCAATATGCTGACCCTTTTTTGGCTTTGCATACAGAGAAGTATACTGACTGAGTCTTCTGGCCCTTCCAATTTGATAGGAAGAAACATAAGGATAGAAAAGCAATAGTGAGCAAAGAGCATTTTGAATCTGTTACTGATTTTTTTACGAAGTTTTATTTACCTAATCAACTAGATGCATAAATACTTGCTGTAATTGATATTCATGCCAGTGTACACTGTGTGATAGTACAACCACAAACACTAGTATCTTGATATTATATTCTCATTTTCACATCTGCAGCTTATGGAGTCAAATGACTATCAAGAGAAAATTTCAAAGTATTAAGCTAATGATTCAGCTATATTACAAAACCATATTTTAATAATTAAATGTTATCAAACTCGGGTTACATAAACTAGACATGATGAAAAATAATTATAGTTTATTACTCCAGCAGATTAAATTATTCTCTGGGAAAGTGGGATCCAGCCATGAAGCTTTTGACATTTTTCCAAACTGCCTGTAAACAAACTAGAGAAGTCTGATATCAAGGCGCATATAAAGCTGGTTGGAATATTACATGAATTTAAGACAGAGAAGACACTTTTAAAACTTGCAGTCATAGAAAACACTGCTAAATGCCATGAAGACAAGCAACTGTAAGAGATAATACAAGAGATCTGGAAAAGGAAATATGGAATTACTTGATATTTTAAGATCTGCAAAACCTGGTAAAGACTTGGAACCAATGATGCGGTGCCAGTGCTATGGAAAGAGCTCTGGTTCTTATT
Organism: Toxostoma redivivum; assembly: GCA_013397375.1. Classification (NCBI taxonomy): domain Eukaryota; kingdom Metazoa; phylum Chordata; class Aves; order Passeriformes; family Mimidae; genus Toxostoma; species Toxostoma redivivum. The sequence goes on along the minus strand of VXBI01004598.1, from coordinate 413,828 downwards.
CAGAATAACATCCCAACCAGCCATGTGCTGAACATGGCAGCAGCTGAGTAACAGGGAGGCACCATGCTTGGGTACCTAAGAGGAAGGAAAGGCTACAAGCTATATGAATTAGCTCTTGCACTGGCTCAGCAGAAGTTACGACTCATCTGGACAAACATGCCCTAGTTCTGGAGCTATCAATTCCAAGAATGATGTGGACTAGCTGAAAAGAATCTCAAAGAGTAGTGTGATTAAAGGCCTAGAAAACACTATTTGCCAGGAAAGATTAAATTAATTAGGTGCTTTCTAGCCCACAAGAATATAGAACAGAGGGGGGACTTAATAACAGCATCAAACTATATAACAGATTTCTACAAAAAGTAAAAGGAATTTCTTTTCTATGGCCATAGGGGAAAAAAGTTAATGTCATTTAATTGGAATAAGAAATACCTGGTTTAGCTATGAGAAAAAAATGCTGCCCAAACTTCCTACATTTTTTATATTAAGGATGCTGAAGGAATACAATTCCTATAAGGCTGGGAAATATTAATTTCTTCAGGTTTTTAGAACCAAGTTAGATAGGCGTATATCAGCAATGATATAGGAATAGCTGTTTCTGTCTTAAGAATACATTTAGACACCTTTCTGAGATGCCTTGCAGTCCTATGGGTCTGTGATAATCAAAACTTATCTCTCGTTCCTTGCTGATATGGAACCTCTGAACCTTAAGAAAGCCATGTATCCCTTGTAACCAGCTGCTATATTTCAAATATGCTTTTTTAATCACTGCCCTTCTGGGATGATCTTCCCATGAACTGTTTCAAGATGTGATGCATTACACTCCAAAATATCCTTACTGTTTACAAAGGCTCAATAACACTTCACTTCCTAGTGTGCTAATGCTGTCATATGAGACTTTTGTAGATACTACTACCTGAATTTCCACATATATGACTATCCACTTTGTTTCATTTAATGTGTTATGGTTTGACTGTGTGCTCTTTGGGGCAGGGTTTATCATTTAGCTTTTAATTTCAACAGTGCTAAGTACAATAAAGTCTCCACCATCTGTGAATGTTAGCTGCCATGGTAGTACAAACAATACTGACACAATGTGCTAACAAACCAACACAGCAGGGTGCCATGGGAAAGAACTGAAGATTAGTTTCAATGAGACTGGCCATGTAGCAGAAAGTGTTTGCAGTTGGTTTGGTGTCACTTTAGTCTGGGCTCTTTCCGTGGAAAATCCTGCGTCAGCACTGGATGCTGGTGGGCAGTGCACAGTTCCTGCTCACCCAGAGAATATATGCCCCTGTGTATCTGGATCTTCCTGAAACGATTTGTGGACCCCCAGAAAAGTCATTCGACAGCCCCTTCTATTTGGCCTGGCTTTATTTCATCAATGATGGACTTTTCATAGCCACATCCTGCTTTAGTTTTATTTTAAACTTGTTACAGCCTTGGTAAATTATTTGTATTTTGCAAAGTACTCTTCAATAAAACAACATTAATGATAAAGAATATATTAAAGAATATTATAGACTTTGGAAGTGGATATTGAGTGTATTCCAGCCTTCTGGTTAAAGCTGGTTATAAGCCAGCCTTCCCCTGAAGTGATATGATCTCATGAAACATCAAGCATTCCAAGGAACAGTTCTTTGTCTGGAGAGATTTTTTTGTCATTTGACTTTGGGTATTTTGAAGTCGTAGAATCTACATTTGGCAGATACCTCCATAAATATCTTTCTAAAGTGCCTGAAAACACATCTTTCACACTCTTCTGTTTAAATTGCTTTCTGCCTCTTTGAGTGCAAGGGAACTGTCTCATGATTATTCTGTTTTCCATTTTTCTTCCAGCTGTGTGTCAGTATCCTTGAATCTTATTTAATGGGTGAATCTTCTCTCACGGGTTGTGTTAACTAAAATAATACCCATGCTGGCTCAGAACAAAAGTCCATTTCATTTGGCACTGTTTCTAAGGGGGGTCTACAGCAAACCTACAGTGGCACAAGAACATGATGAGAAACCATCAAATAAGATCCCCTGCTGCAAGGTTCTGCAGCTCAGAGACTTTCGGAAGCAGAGGCAATGCCTTTCAAAAGTAGTCTAGGAGTAGGTTTTATTATGTTGTCCTATACCTTTAGAAGAATACAATGAGTGTTTTAAACAGATAATTCTACATGCAATTTTAAAGGCTATAAATTGCCTTTAAATTCAGGATCATTCCAAGGAGGTCCCAAAACTATTTTTCACTACCCTATCCTATTATAATTCAAAAATAGACAAGTAAAGGGCTCAGTGATCCGGAAGTCAGTAAGATGGAGAGCTATTCACTGCAGAGCCTACAACTCAAACAGGAGGTGACTGTCAGAAGTACAGAATTTCCACAGGCAGTGTGTACTCTTCTTGGGAGAGGAACATGGTGCACTCAGGAAGTTCACTGAGCACTATATAAAATTAAGAATTCTGAGTGGAATAAATGGCAAGCATAGCTGACTGAGGCACTTGTGAGCAGTAGTATTTGAAAATGGAACATGGTGATTAATGGAAAGCTGCACTCATGAGTAATAAAACCTGCTCTGTTCAGTTCTACACATCAGTGACCCAGAAGAAGGATTTTTCAAAATGGCCATAAATTTGGTGATTAAACAAATCTGGGCAAGGACAGCTTAGCAATACGAGAGTTAAAATGACAAAAAAACAACAATTTAGCTGGAAAAGGGATGTGGGGTAGATGTCCATATTTAATTCAGGAGTAAATATGTGACATGGAGAAAGCTAAGAATAAACAAATGATAAACCTGAAATACCTTTAGAACAACACATATGAATATTTGAAGCATGACAGAAAGCAAAAGACAAAAGTCTTATATATGTATATATATTAAGATAATTTTTTCTAGAAATAGACAAAAGAGGTGCAGCTTTACAAAGTTACCACACATACCTGTTTCAATGAACTTAAGAGCCAGGTAGAACACATGCATCATTTGAATGCAGTAATTATCTATTCATTTTCCTGTGAAGTACACATTCCCTTACGAGTGCAAAGCTGGCAGCCATGGCCAGAGGCTGAGAGCAGGACTGTGTGCTCCCACAGGTGCACACTTACCCACAGGGTCTGTAGGTGAAGACGATGTAGCTTTCCTCGTCGCTGCGCTCGATGAAGGTGACGCAGGTGTGCTTCTCCCAGTGCCGCATGGCCTGCTTGAACATGGCGCGCTGCGTGCCTGCAAGAGCAGGTGGGCACATGAAACCACAGATTATCCTCACTGCAGCTTCCCTCTTACAGCCAATGATAGGAATATAGGCCTGGAAGCAGTCAGTGAATCATGAAGCTCTCTGTGTCCCAGTAGTCCCATATATGGCAAGATTCCAGATATAGGGATGCTCAGGCCATCAGTTCGTCATAACATATGTGCCTGCAAGGGGGCTAACACTGCCTGACACACCCCAGTAAATATAAAATCTGCAATAAAGATCGTGACTATGTTACACCAGAGGAACACAGCAGAAGAAATATAGTATTGCTTATGTGTCTGCATCAGCACAGCATTCACTAAGCAATTTCCCAGATGAAACTATCAAGTGAACCACATTGGGGGAGAAAAAAAAGAAAAGCAGAAAGAAAAAGAATGAACAAAATTGAGTAACTTTACATCATAGCTATCTATCTAGTAGAAAGAAAAAAAATATTAAAAAATCCTATAGCCTTCAAGTCTGGACACCAGTTTAATCTAAGCCATGCAAATAGGCATACTGGTAAAAACATTTGATTAAAATAAGGCTGACATGAACACGGACCAGTCTCCCCTTCTTTTCATCAAAATCTCTCAGAAAACAATGATCCACCAAAAGTGGGAAATTCAGAATTTGGTAAAAGCACACCTAGATATTTGATTTTAAAATGAGAAATACATCCAGAAAAGATCAGAACTATCCCCTAAATGCAGAAGCATCCAGGCCAACTCTCAGCACAGAACACAATTTCAGAGGCAGAGCAATATAATTTCATTGCGTGACAAAAGACAAGGCTTATTGACATAGAGGCAGCATGTGTGAATATATCGATATTGCTTCTCAGCTGAAAATCCACAAAGAGTAGTATTATTGGGGAAGACCGTGCTAGCAGAAATACACTCACCTTGCAGGTAACAAATCTAACCTTTTTAAAACTTAAAGACAACAAAACCTGGAAGTCCATAAAAAAAACCAAGTTCAAATCACATCAGATTCTAAAAAATAAAGGTTATTTCACCCTATCTTGCCCTTTTCTTTTATCTTTAAGCAGTTTTTTCTAAGCTTTAGTATTTATCTTTCATTATGAAAAAGGCAAAATCTTTAATATGGTGCTTTCATTTAGTTTACTACGATTATTTCAGAAGACAATAATCCTAAAGCAAAGTTGACATTTGGTACAGCACTACGTAAATACTCAAACTGAAAGCTTCACTGTACCTGTCAGTTTGAAAGGAATTACTCTGGTTTCTCCATATACAATGTGTGACCATTTACATGTTTCTTTTGGTTTCCTGTATTATCATGCACAATATATCAGATGTTATTTCATATATTTTCCCTTATCTCTTTGCTTTCCTTGCTCCATTTTTGTTTTAAATTATCTCTTACACCCACATTGATATTGATCCATTTATATTTTTCAAGGAAAACAAAGGTTTTAACTTTTTCTACAGTTTTCTGATGAGAATTTTATATATAGGATAGCCAGTCTTTTTGTCATATACAATGTGTGTGTGTACCCATCTGAAAACCAAACTGAAGAATAACAAAACATATTTGAGCCAGTTTGTTAAATTAAATCAGTTTAGAATATATGTCACACCAGTTAAATTGAAGATATTCTTGTGCTAAATATACTGCGTTAAAAAAAATTCCTTAACATTCTGCTACTTAGGCTCATGGAAACAGATGTGCAACAAGAAATATTAGGTAAAGAAATAGAGCTTTCCCCCTCTAAAATGTTGTTATATATTTTTTATTATGTGGCTTGCCTTTGAAAACAATTAAGTATGACTAATATTTTCAAAACAGATGTACTTCAGGCCTGTTCCAACAGAAACCCTTCTACTGACTTTCATAGCATGACTTCACTTTCAGAAATTAAAGAAAAAAAAAAAAGAAGGCCATTTTTAAAAATTATCTTTCCTCTTTTCATGCAAAGCACAAAGCTTACCAGTGAAATTTCCACCTATTACGTATGGAATGACACCACCTGGCCATATTCTTTCTGTTCGTGATGTAGCAGCTCTGGGAAATCGGTTTTTCTCATTTTTCCCTGAGAATTTTACAGTAGTTCTTCCTTTAGATGTATTATTTTGCTCAAAACCTGCAATGATAATTAAACACTGAATGAGATCACACACACATGAAAAAAAGAGAGCAATTATTTTCTAGCAGGTCAAACTCAGATTTCTTTATGCCTTTTCAAAGTAGGACAGGGCTGTTATGTGACAGTATCATTACATAGAGAAACACATAAAATCTGAATCTTCATTTTTTCAATGTAGTTAGAGTAACAATCTTGTACATATGTTTATCAACTAGAATATGCATTGCGTAAGTGCATCTAAATTTTCTCATTTAATGAAAATATTTAAGAAATCGCACTCCCCGACATTTTGGTGGTGGTTTTTGCATTTCTTTTTTTCTGGTTTTTGTTTAGGCCTGTTTTTCTAAATAAATGAGAATTTTTCCAGCAAAGAATGACAGACTTTGAGCAGACTCAAACTAATCAAGACATTCACTATCTCTCACTTTTATTGCATTATCTGGAAAAAAGCAAGTACATTACCATCTTTAAAGCACTGGACAGTAAGAAATCCCACATTTTTCATAAATGAACATTTGGAACTCCATGAGTAGGTTTTACTCATGGCTGGAATTTCTTTACGAAAGAGAAAAAAATGTCTACCATTTTCAAGGGTACTACCACCATTCATCCCATTACAGGCAAATCTTTCTAAATTAGCTGAAACCTACCATGAGAACAGAAAAGGAGAGTTAGACAAGGACTTGGACATGAGAACAAGTGCTTCTTTTGAACAATTTCTAAGTTAGTTTGCAGATCTGGGCAGTTGATCAAAATGGATCCCTCGAAAGGTGGTTAACAAATCCTACTCAGTGCAGTTGAAGCCTTATGTCTTATTCCTTGTGGAAGATTACATTTTCCCTCTGTGAGAATCCCCTGTGGTACCAGCTGCACTTAAGTGTTAATGACTGTGTCAGAATCAGGGAGGATTCCAGGGTAGAGTCATGGTAAGGAATGTTGGCATAGCCCCAAGGCTGAGAGAGCAGCAATAGGAAGAAAAGGAAGAAGCTACAACAGGAGGCAGGGAGGAAGCTCTGATACATGGGAAGAAAAGCCTGCCTTTGTGACAACCAACATGTAACTTGAATTATACCAGGAATTATACAGAAAATTCCAGGGTTTAAAAAACACAAAAAAAAAAAAACCAAAAAACCAAAAAAAACCACCAAAAACAGGTAAAGCAAATAACTTATCCTTGTAATTAAATGAGTGTGTAAATGAGAATTACACAACAAATTGCACACAAAGTGTCTACAGTATAGGCAGACTATTTACAGAAAAACTACTTTTACACTTAGTATGTAGTCATTACTGAACCATACCACATGTTTATTTAGATGTTTTTACATTCCAAATTCTTTTTACTGGTGCTCTTTAGAGGTATAAGCAAGAAATTTATTCCAAATTGCACCCAAAAGATGACAAAAATTTATGCAATACTAAAATTTTAATCCTCCCTTAAAGAACAAAGATTATATATCAAAGCACCTCTGCAAAGGCAGTTACCGTGCTCTGATTGACACAATGTGGTGTAATTACAATGGAGTTTCACATATATTCCTTTTTGAAGTGAGGTTTCACATGACATTGAAGTAATGTCTTCTTGCATCAAATACAGAGTGTAAACTCAGCCAGAATTATGGGGGATTCCACTTCTTTATGCTGCTCAATTCAACTGCATTCATACTGACAAGATTATTATTAATATAAATATATGCTTCATCAGCATAACACACCACAAATGTTTCAAACACAGTATAAATCATAAGAATGCCCCATCTGGATCCAGAAAAAAATAAGAAACAAACAAAGTTAGCAGCATTGCAGCATAGTCTACTTGCAGTGAAAAGACACTGTATTGACATTAGTTAAGCTGTGTGAACACAGCCATAAAACAAAGTTGAACATTTTTTTATATGACATTTAAAACTATGTGATTTAGCTTTCAGATTTCATGCTGGAAGAACTCTAAGAAAATGGAACAAAGAGCTAATATCTTCATTACTATTCTTGCACTAGTAGTTTTATTATTTGTTTATGCCAGTAGTAATACAGAATCATTAATGTTCATGATGCACTATCACATCAGGCAACTTGCTAATTTAAACAGTGAAAATACCAGCACCAAATCTTCTTATCCTCTCTATAAGCTGATAGAGGGCACCTCGTTTTTTTGACATTCCATGCTCTCCAAAGCCACCTTTAAAAAGAAAAGAAAAAAGGAAATTTCAAAAGTTAAAACCGTGGAATTTTACACATACAGCAACTATATTAGCCTAGAGAGACATCCTAAAGGAAGCTTCATATTCCTTGATAATTTCCATAAAAACATTTCAAGTATTCTTGACAATGCAATAAAAACACATGATCAGCTGAAAATTTTTCTAATATGCATTCCGTGAATGGAAGCCAACATGTCTTTGTTATTCAGGCAAGTCATGACAATTACATCATCTAATTATTATTTGGAGCTTTTTTCTTCCTGGTGACCTTGACATGCTCAGAGCTATATTGATTGACAGCTAAAAGGGTTGCTCGCAAAGAAATTTCCTGAATGCATGCCATAATTTTCCCATTTCAAGGAAGGGGAAGGAGAAAAAGCAAACAGCCAAAGTTTCATCAGAAAACAAACAAACATGCCCAGTAAAGCTGATGCAAACTTAATACGGTTGAGTTAGCCATGAAATATTTTTCTTTGCTGCCATGCAAATAGATTTCAATGCACTTTTAAAGCCTTGAAACATCACATGTCAATGTATATTGCAGTAAGACCTGGCAGGTATATATACATATATGTCTGTGTGATAACAGCAGTCAATGAAAATCTAACATAGGAAGCAGTTTATTATTAACATTTACCATGCCATTTACAGAAATAAAACACATTTCTGGGTTAACTGCATCAGTCTGCTACATACTCCCTTCACACATAAACCTTTTGTGGCTACAAGTGGCTTTTCAAACACCAGTAAACCAGAAGCAAGAACACTGACTACACTGTTATTAGTCAATTAAATTGTTAAGAATTGTTCAGAAAGTTTTGTGATTTTACAGGTTTGCAGTAGGTTGTATTTTACAAGTCACACCTAGTTATAGGACAAGAGAGTTTCTAAACTACTTTTACAACTGAAAAAGTAAAATATTGAAAGAAACAGGCCATTAATATCTCCAACCACCACTAAAAAGGCCTTTCCAAACTTTCCATAAAAACTTTTAATATCTATGTAGAAAATAAATTTATTAAACAGCAACTTAAATTCATATTACAGATGAGAAAATTCCATATAAGGCAAGTGAGTGTGTGGCTGCTCAGTGAATAAGTGTGCCTAATTATTTGGACTATGCTGTCACATAGTTGCTGGCTCCCTTGAGAAAAATTTTCCAAATTTTTAAAAACATTTTAAATAGATGAGGTAAGAGATCAACACATTCCTTTCTAACAAGTTGCATGGTAACTATAACATAAAGTGCAGAGGATACAACATTGATCATCATTAATGTAATTGTCTCTCATGTTAACATTCAGCTTATAAAATAAGGTTTCTAGATAAGCATTCCAAATAAATATTAAAAAAATCATTATAAGCACCAACTGTCAAACAACAAAAAAACCCTAAAGAATCCATTAGTTACTTAATGAAAGTATCATACTATATTTTTAGGAGGGAAAAAAAAACCAAAACAAAACACAAATTTCTGTTTTATGGCAGCCTCTGTATTTCATTTAGTGAAAAACCAAAGAAAATGTCTCTTACTTAACTAACTGTCTTATATGACTATAAGTATATATGTGACTATATATGTCATATCTTATATGACTATGCAGCCTTGCCAAACTATATAGACTAAAAAAGTTTTCATTCCTATGTGCTGCATCTTCTTATATTTCAGGCAGAATAAGGAGGATACTTTTGGCAGTTTGACTTATAAAACTATACACATAAATGTTATCAGCTTTACTGTTGTTTCTCTTTACAGTGATTAGGCATTTTGCCTGGACAAAATGAAAAATAAAATAACAGAGCCGTACTCCAAGAAGCTCACAGATTATTTGACCCTGCAAATCCAGGCAGATAATCCTCACAAAAAGGAGCAGTCACATAATGTGAATCAGAGCCTGTGAGCCTCAGGATTTTAATTAGAGTTGCGATAACAACTGTGATTCCACCACTTCATCTTGATGGTTTACAACCAAGTACCTAATCCTTCTACCTGAGTCTGTAAAAATCAACAACAGAAAATGCTCAGAAATCAAGCTTACAATTCATTGTCATTGTATCTGTAACTAAGAGAAAATTTTGTTTTCTAGATTATAGATATCTAGAATTCCTTTTATTCCTTTTCCAGTTGCTACCTAATATTAACGAGCTAGCTGCTAAAAATTTGCTTTTGGAATTAGGGGAAGACAAGCACACAGTTCTTAGTTTACACATCAAGAATGTTGTAAATTTAGAAAAATAAATTACATATGTGAAGTGTAAAATTGACTTCTCCATGACATCTTTTTGGAGAGATAAGAATGTTGAGGGTTCACTGAGAGCAGTTATGAAGTCATTAACAAGAGAGTTTGTTCTCCAAAGTTTAGTCCCACCGATCATCACAATTGCATTGACTCTTGTTGTGCAATAAAGATAGAAAATCTGATCCAAATGCATTAGTAATACTTAACAGGGTGATTAATATCCTGAATAGGATACCACCCACAAGGAAAGGTAATGTGCATACCACAAAACAGGTAAGAAAGGAAAAAATAAGTAATAAAATATTAAATATAATTTTAAAATTGCTTAGAAATGTATATTTTTGTGGGGCAATTAAAAAATAATAACAACTTTGCAGGTAAAAAGAAGAAGAAGTAGAAAAAGCAAGAAGAAATGAGAGTCAGCAAGCCAAAGAAATCACTTGTCTGCTTCTACTTTATGGGGAAATGACCAGTGTTGTTCTACATTTTTTCAACAAAACTAGCACCTGAGATATCTTCAAAGACAATTAAAACTATTTGTTTGGAGGAAAGGAGAGCAGGGACACAACTAACTCTATTAACATTTTAAAATCCAGTCCAGATCTAGAAGTGATCAAAAGCTTTCCTGTTTTGAAAAAAATAAGTGGATGTAAAAGGAGATAAAATAAATTTTCAAATTGTCATAAAACCACTCTAATCACAGTATCTACCCAGAATGAGTAAAAATATTTCTAAATATATCAATATTGAAAGCTTAAATTCAAAATTGCTTCCTTGGTCTGAAAATTTTTTTCCACATATCAGGAATAAGTTATGGTAGCTCAGTTTAGGTGTACATAAAACATGCTTAAGAGAAAACAAAATTCAATAATAAATTTTTGCATTTTCTAATAGCATTTTTTCCAGACTTTTCCTCAGTAAGTTGGCTTTTTTTGTATCATAACCTGAAAGTTTACAAATTCTCAATTATCAATTTACAAATCACAGTCTAAAAGCATAAATATTTTTAGACATTAGACAGACATCCATTTAGGCAGGGATTATGTTTTCTCTCTTGCAAACAGACATATTTACACATAAATAAAATCTCTATTATCTATCTGTCTGAATACCCAGCTGCCTCTGTTAATCAGATTGCAGCTTCTGGTGCTAATGCATTTCATGCTAACTATAGCATAGAAACGTCTATTAAAATGTCAAATAAATAGTTGGTTTTTTGGACAAGGCAAGTTGAGCAAGGATGACACATTCTAGTGTTTCTTCTAGGTCTGGGTAAAGAACAGGATGACACAGTAAAAAAAGCAAAAGGAGGGGTTGCAATGCCAGGCTTCCAATTTTGCAGTGCCAGGATACCACATATGTTCTCCATAGTGTTTGGGCTCTGCTATCAGGAACTTTCTGTGATTAAATCAAAGCTTTGTACAATTTCCTTTCCCACATGACCACCTGCAGAGTAGACTCTATGCTTCCTACCAGTTTCTGCTCCTCAGTTCAACAAGATATTTTTAAACAGAAATGCTGGAATAAAATTAAATGTTTTGCTTCTCTTTTCCCTAAAGCGAATCTATAGTCTTTGTTTAATAACTCTTCTAACTGTAAACTGGTGTTATCCAAGACATTATACTGACTTTCCACATTTAAAAACAGATTGCCTTCTACGCAGAATTAACTAACAGGAAAAAAATAAATTCAAACAAGGCTGAAATAGCATACCTGTATTATGGCCAAGTCTTTCGTTGGAGTGCTGCGTAAGGTCAATCGTCCTGTCAATTTGAAAGATTTTTAAGTCTTCATCATCTAAGGCAATATCTCCCCAAAAGACAGCTTTAAATAAAAAAGAGCTCAATTTAATTAAAGAATTATTTGGACAATAAAGCCAATTTGAAGAATATAATGCTATATTTACAACCTTTGGGAAAGTATATGACAAACATGTATTTATATCACATACATTTCCTTACTGATCTGTATTTTTATATGAAGAAAAAATAAAACTACCTAGTAAAAGAAAAATAACTTATTCCAAAATCTTGCTCTATTTGGTTTCTTTGTACATTACCTAAATGTAATAACTTAAATGTAGTGTCATTCTATTAATAGTTTTTTAGCATGTAGTTTTCTCTATGTAAATACAACAAAGCATAAAAGACACTGAGATGTGAACATTTAAACTATGAAAATATAGTAGTAAAATATATACATTTCTGAGAAAACACAACCCTTACATTTCCTAACATCTTTCTGAAAATAGTAATTATTTTAAGTACTTTTTATTATGTTTGTTGCTTTCTATGTTATATTATGTTTTGCTCAAATAATTTAGTGTATCTGTTTTCTGTTAAACTGTGAAAAGAAAAAACCTTTATTTTTTATTTTCCTCTCAGTTTATTTGTATGCTTTCCTTTTATAGTTAATCTCACCATTAGGATGCTTTCAAATTCTTTACTTTTCAAAGCTCCAGTCTCTTTTTAGCCTTCCTTTGGCCTTTTGGGTGGATTTCTCTTTCTCTCTTTTTCTTTTGCTCTATTTATTTTCAGGTTTTTTCTTTTTCACTTTTGCATAGGTAACTCATCTTCCCTAAGCTGCCTCTACAACCCAATGACCCACTTCCAAGAATTCGGAATCTATAATCTCAAACTTTCCGCCTATTTTTGCTGAGATTTTATCCTGAGATCTCCCTGCCTATCAGACTTAGTATTAAAGCTGAACTCAACAGGCATATTCTCAACTCCTGTGAGTGAATTCAACAGTGCATGTACCACTTAACAGGAGCTGACAGTGGCTGATTATCATCTTTAACCAAATTCCTCCTTTTCCTGCTCCCTCTATCAATAGCTCTATTTTTTTGTTCCCTCAGAGTCACAAAACCCCTGGATTTAATCTTGGTGTCATCCTTTCCTTCTTTCCCCCATCCAGGGAGACATCACTAACTGCTTGATTGTTTGTTCCACAGCTCTACAGCAAACTGCTTTCTTCACTTCCACACAAATAAACCCTAGCCCAAACTCCAGCTGTTACCAAATCAACCTCTCTAGTCTTCCTCCATTCAAACTGATTCTAAGAATTACTGTTAATTGTTTTCTTTTTCTGTCTCTTTTTTTTATATCATGCTTTAAAGACCACTCATCAGACAATATTCTCACTGCAGTAGTTTCATATTGCTGCAAAAGTTACCCATTTCTCAGAATGTGATGCTCACATTCATTGGTGTTGAATCAAATTCACTTTAAAGAGTTTTTACTAAAGCAAAAAGGTAAGTATTTTTAAATAACTCCAAGAAACTGTATTGCCTCCTCCAACTTATATGATTTTTCTTGAACACAAGGCAACTTGGAGAAATTATGTTGAACATGCCTTTAGCCTGCCTTGTAAAACACCCCCAGATCATCTACACAGTGTTAATAATGAAATTATTAGAAAAATTTAAAATTTAGATTTTCAATTCAAAACATAACCAACATTTTATATTTCCTCCAAATATTAATATTTTCACTTATATACTTTTTTACACAAGATAATGGTTCTTAGAAACCACAAGTACTTGAGACCATTACTGAAACTGTTCAGTGAGCACTAGTACATTGTGGAACACTATCCTTCCAAGGGTCACTGTTCTCATGCTCACATTGGACACACTGGAACATCATTCCTCTAGCTAACCTGTTCTCACCAGTGATAGTTTTACCATCACATCAAGACACAAAGCCACTAACAGCTCGAGATGTTTGGGTCTCTTTTCCCTTAAGCTTCTTGGAAAAAAAAAATCTCAAATTATTAGGGTTTTGAACAGTGAAGAAAAAAAGTCAGTAGTCTCTGTCTTGTTGAGTTAAATATTTTTTACTTTTATAAACACCTTCTAAAGGTTTCTCTTATGAAATGCCATTCATAACAGGGACCACTATATAAGCACATGGAAAGACTGTAAACTCGGAGAAACAGAACAAAGTTGTAAAAGAAAGAAACTATTAACATTTCTATTCATAGAGACACAGTGTGCCCCAGCAGAGGTCACACAGATTGCCCACACCAAAGTCGACAAAGTGCTAAAGCTTAGTAGCAAGGCCATTTTTCTTTCCTGGTGATATTGAGAGTTAACAAAAGGAAGATTCCAAGTTAACAATGGATGATGCAAAAGATAGCCCACCAACAGAAATGCATTAGCAGGAATCACTTTGGTTTCTGTGTGTAATACTGATGCATAAATAGGAAAACCCAAAGCAAATCAAACTTCCTACTAACAATAAAGTAGAAAAAGTCCTGGAAAATACCTGCCCTAGTCCTGATGATGAATCTTTATCACTTTTACCACTTCACTGTGGTAACATTCACTTAAAGATGAAAGTACAAATAGAAATACTAATTCGTGTGAATTTGTCTGACATAGAAATATCAAATTCTGTGTACATATGTAAAATATACCTCAGTGTTTAGGCACTGTGTAGCAATTTTGTTGCCTTAAAAAGGAAAAGAAAGCTGTTTTTGTTAAACATCTGGAGCATTAGCTAGTTTTTGATTAGCAACCAAGGACAAGGTTGGGTTTGTCAATAATATAACCACAGTAATATAATAATAAGTGCTGATACAAGGGTCATGTAACTATAAGCAAGTAAACTATGTGACCAGTAGTAGCCATGTTTTCTGACACGCTAAAGAAATAGGAGCAAGCCCTCACATCAGAAACAGATAAGATTATTTGATTAAAATATAATGGAAAGTTTGGAACTTACTTTCTTTATGCCACTGGTTTGCTTTACTCAAGGCAATAAACATGCCAAAACACAGAAACATTGATAAAATTATCTAATTTGGACTTTAGCAAGAATCTAGTAAGTGTCACTTTATTTCTACTGAACCTAACCACTGATTTTCTGAATTAATTTACCTTTATCTAGCAAAAGAAACAACAGTTAACCAGATGTTCTTTGATTTCAATGTAGTCCAAGCAATCAGCAACTGAGACAAAAAGGGAGCTGATAACTCTTTTTTTAAATTACACCTTTTTTCCAGTTAAAAGACTGCACTAAATATTCTGCACTGAATGTTAATTCTGACCTTCAAAGCCTAAAGCAAATCCCCGACAGAATTATAAAAAAAAAAAGTTTTAAAATTATCCCCCATAACGATTAAAAGTATCCTTTAATTTTTTGGAATGCCAGTTTAAGTGTCAAAATACTTTGTAACAAGAGAAGACCATAGTTTTATCTCCTGCCTTAAAATTTTTATGGCCCGAAACCATGTGAAGAAGTCACTCCGTATACTTCATCATGTCACAAACCAATGTTAATGTTACAGAAAGCAAGCAGAGGATTGTTTGGGTATGCAAGGCATGATGTTAAAGGCTTTGCTAAGAGCATGTTAGGATTAAGAGCTTTAGTAGCTCCCTCTAAGGAACTTCTGACAGTCTTAATCAGTTCAGTTGTTCACTCATTTTTCACACATATTTAATTAATATGTTTCACCTGGAAAATTAACAAGAATCTGATAATCAAATGACTAGGCAAGGAAACAACACTGAAACAAATGGATAGCAAAACTTTTAAAGTGATCCAAATGGAACTTTAATGTACCTCTATTTATTTAAGGTTGTGTCATATTATCTCTTATCCTACCTATTTATTCAGTGATGACAAAAATTTGATATTACAGATGGCTTTTTCGATTAATTTGAAAATGCAAGATTGGCAATAAACTTAAGAAATATCTGTTGCAAATATGAGACAGTATTAATTGCAGAGAAAAAATATTAAAATTAGCATTTATGATATAATCATTCTTAAGAAAAAAGAAAATGGGCCTTTTTGTCCAATACTTGATGAAGACAATTCCTTGTCATACCAGATATCATGCTGGTTTATTTTTGTTTTCTATTTTTATATGTTTTATATGGCCACAACCTGATGCACTTACACAAATTCAACAGAGAAAATACATGCATCTGTTTCAGAAAGGTGGACAAAACCTGGTTATGCAGTAAAGGCATGTTTTTCTGTAATAGTGAAAAAGGATTTTTGTGGAGCTGTTAAAATACAGAAGACGCTTAACCAGTGGACATGGTTCTGCTTTCACACAACTAAAAAGCTCTCAGATAAACAACATCTTCAAAAACAGTCTCATTTTGTTTAAAAAGACAAAGCACTGCCATGTAAAGCAGCTAAGTTTCCAACCCATAACCAATCAGCTCACAAGCATGAAAATAAACAGGAACATAAGTAGGTTGTAAAATATATTTTCCATCTAGAGAATCACACCTTAATATTGCCACACAAACCATATTAATGGAAAGGAAAACTAGGATAATCTACAAACTACAGGTGAAGCACAGGAACTACAGCTATGCTCTACTATTTGTAACAGGCTCTATTATTTAATGAAAAATAATTAGTATGCATCTGGAAACTTCTCTGTGCTAATCTTACTCTCCCCCAAAAAGACCATCACTGTGAAAAATACCCAGTATTCTAAAGGACTAAAATATGCTATTAAGGACAGGAAAGAAACATAAATAAATTTATCAAATAATTTTCAAAGAAAGAGATTTAAACTATTTTATGTTTATGGATGTACACACATGGTATGAGTCAATGAGCATATACAGTGAGAATAAAGACATCTTTCACAACTTTCAAGATGTCTGGAAGAAAGAAATTATTTGCTAAATACCATAGGGCTGCAATATGTAGTAGGATGGCTCATTCTAGGATTCAAAATATCAATTAACATGTATGCCTGCAAAATATAGAAAGGAGTATGTTCTTATAATTGCAATAACAAAAGTATCTACTTCAAGCTTCACCACAATTCCCCCTACAATTATTGCTTTTTAAAACTCAAGTCAGAAGCAGCCATTTTTAAATAAAATATATTCCATCTAGCACTCATACCAGTATTAGTTACAACATAAAATGCAAGTCAAGATTGGTAATGTTTGTCCCTACAGCACAGCTGAACTTGATCTTGGGGTAGGTCGGGAGCACTCAGCTACCCAGCAGAGACCAACACCACCCGGAAACCACTCCCAGGATGTGATTTGCTCTGATGACTCCACAGGCTAGAAACATGTTCAACTGAGACCTTTTCAAGCTCAGATGTAAACGGTGATCTTGTCCCGTGAACAGACACAGAATTTTGGCAATGGATTACTCCTATACTGAGAAGATCCCAATGAAAGGATTAAGGAAATACTAGAAGGCATTTCAAAAGCAAAGCCTCAAATTTTGGTATGGTACTGGGAGCGCAAGGCACATAAAGCTTGTGCTTTATCTCCATTGCAAAAGCTGCCAAGAATGGACAACAAAAAAAAAATAAACAGACTGCAAGGCGCAACAAGGAAATCTGAAGAGCTCCTTTAACACCCTTAAAGGTGGGATGCCCAACACAAAGCAAAACCTGACCATGCAGTAGGAAGTGCCAGAAAGCATGCTGGAGAGCTTTAGGGCAGGTATTAATCTAAATCCACATGTACAGCAGTTCTAATTAGCAGACTCTTCTATAGCTGAGTCATTGAGCACTTCCCTGTAACAACACAGTTATGTGCACTATATTCTATCTTGGTGAGTCACTCTATTCTGTACAATCCATTCATGACTTACACAACTGCCTCTAAATCTGAACAGAATATTGAAAGATTAAAGCTATGTAAATAAAGACAATTTTACCACGTTACAAGGAAAGCAACATACACTACTATAACTAATCTTATTCTGTATTAGCATTGTCTTCAAATTATTTCAGTCATTCCAAGATTTTCAGGTGCAATACACTCACAAAACTTTCAAGAGGAAGTTAATTTAATCAAGTGTTGAATAATTATCCAATGGAATTTGCAGAAAAGATAAGTTAAGTGAAACTTTAACAGCACGAAATAGAAGACCAAGGTAGAAAAGTTAGCTATTTCATGATTTTCAGCGTCCAGCACTTCCAAATCTGCACAACTCTAAGCAATTGTCACAGAAATAACAGATATATACTGAAATAAATTATATGCTTAAAAAAGTTCACATAGGCACACCTGAAAAGGGATGTAATCTCTGACAGGCTGCTTCCATGTTTCCACATAAATTATATAAAATAGCAAGTTCATCAACACTCATACCAATTCTATTTTTCAAACTCACAATCAGAAAATCATTCTCCCTAAGGAATGTATCATTTTCACTTCTATCAGAAAAGTAAATAATGATGGCAGAGTACTTTAAATATCTCCAGACTGTACACCAGTTAGAAATTCATTCCTCCTTTTTTTTGAATGTGGCATCCCTTGACAACAGCTCACACTGACACACAAAGTTATCCAGAAATCGGCTAGCTTGTATGTGGTAGTGATGTAGCCTTAGAAGAACAAATTGTAACACAATTTACTCAAATATTTTATGGCACTACTTACATGTTTACAGCATTACCTGCAACTCACCAACATCACCCACCTCTAGAAATCTTCCCGGTGTTCCCCATGCACAACACTTCTGCCTTCCTTCCTTTGACCATGTTTTCACATTTATAGGTAGGATGCTGACAAGGCAACATCCCTATTGGGACATTCAGGTGCAATATACTTTTCTTAAAAATCATTAAAATTAGAAAAAGACAGGAAAAATAAAGAGGATACAACAGGGAACTAAGTCCCTGTCCTTGCTCCCAAGTTACACTTATGGAGCCCCATCTGAGGTATGTAGCATTTCACTACAGCCACTCCATGCTATTTTCCAGGAAACTGACCCAACTAGGACAGAAAAATAACCAAGTAGGACCTGACTGTGGACACAAAAACAGCTATAGACCCAAGAGTAGGAGAACAGAAAAAATTGCTGGAAAGCCATCCACTGTCCTAGAGAGTGAACTCGTTCCAGATAGCCCTTCCAGGAGCATGGCAATCACATCACAGTGCAGGTGGGCTATGGGGTTAGTGGCAGGCAGCACTGGGGCATATCCTGATTTTTTCAAAGCAGGAAACGTCTCTGATATAAAGCAATACTCAAAGAAAATTGAATAATTGTGACACCCTTTATCTGAGTAGAACCTTCACTTACCAAAGGAGACATTTGTAGAACTTGATCTTTTTGAAAGGGGACACTAATTTAATAAATATGCTTCTTCATGGCACAAATAAATCTCAATTTACAGATATCCGTTTACCCTGACCTAATTCCAGTTTTTATGTTGTTCTTAATTGCAAAATATGTTTTTTTCAATTCCATTTTCCTTCTGTTTTATTTTTTAGTGATAATTTTCACATTTCTTTAAAATTAGTGCCAAAAAAAACTTCAAAAAAGCAAAGACAATTCTGACAGAAGTTGCAGTCTTAGGTAAAAGGACAAGCTTCACTCCTAAACTTACTGCAAGGTGTTTTGAGGACAGGTTCTTCAATATTGCAACAGCTACTCTGTGAAAGGTTTTGTTCTTGGTTAAGCTGCTCAACCTGGCAAGCTTCCTGACTTTCAGTAACTATTTTCTTTTTTTATGCAAGATCGTCATCAACACCATGCATGCTTTGTAGCTGCTAAAATCGATTCCTCATATGTGGGTTAACCACTGAAGTGAACGCAGAGCACCCCGCTCAGCTAACAGTAAAGGTGTCCGCACACTGTTGGCAAAACAAGCAGCTACACAGAGAACTTCCTTCACCACTCATAACTGCCTCAGGCCAGATATTGGCAAAACAAAGCCACAGAGAAAAAAATCTCAAGGAGGTCCACTTATCCATCCTACCATTAATATTTCTCATTATAATTTTCCACTATTTCAAGTTTTTAGTATGCAGAAATAGTTAGAAGCTTAATAAAAAACAAATTGAATTGTGAGGCTTTATTCAGAGCAGCTATTAACCACTTTGAAAGGAAACACATAGCAAAAAACCAGTGACTCTTGGGAAGATCCACGAATGCCAAAAATATAGGGCAATCACAGCTAATGTTACCACAGCAAATGCTGACCTGCTTTATATGAAACCACATGCAAGAAAGCCATCGTTTCCTGGCCCTATTACTCCTTCTGCCACTGAATAGTGGAGAAAGTGGAGAAAATAACTCTCCATCTTCCTGGGAGGGTGCTTGTCACCCCTAGCAGAAACCACTGCAGCAATATTAGCTGAACTTCAGTTTAGTGACAACTGACTGATTTCTGGCATAGGAAAAGAAGGCTAACAGGTCATAAGGGCTTTTTTGCTGTACCCAGACACCTGCAAATGCTGACTTCTTCTGCTATAGCTAGCTTTACTAAGGAAGTTAGAAAAATACACTGGGGGAAAATTCAGATCAGATAAAATATCACAGCAGTCATAATTATCCTAGTTAGTCCTGTGTGACCACTATGATGCTATAATATTCACCTTCATTTTACTTTGAAACTCCATTATTCTGGACAGCCTTAGGGTCAAGATCTACAAATTTAATTATACGGCTAAGCTTTCTTGCAATAAAAAAATTATCACTCTTAAAGTGAATTTTTTTTTTAAATATTGAAAACCCATAAACATACAAGACTGAAAAGAATATAATTTGTTCTGAAATTAAGAACAGATTTTAATTATTTCTGTTACTTAGAGAATGGGAAATTTGATAACTTCAAAAGTAAACCACATATAGATGAATGGAGAAAAATCCTGGTTGGAAAGAAAGTTGTCAGTCTGAGTGTGCCACCTACATGAAACAGCTGTTAGGGCTGAGACAGACACAGCAGCTGCCACAGGGCCTCCCCAAAGTTGCAAGTCTTAGACATTTTCATTCAAACACCAAGAAAACAGAATATCAGCACCAAACCAAGTTAATTATAAGCTAACAGATAATGCATAGCACAAGCCAAAAGATTAATTTAGGTAGCTAAAAAGATAGAGGTAAAATCTTTTGTATGCTTTTCCAATCTCCACACTTTAGAAAAGAAAAAAAGGAAACTTTCAAACCATTCAGTGGAACTGAGGCATTATTGAATTGTAAGGATTTCTGAGAATAAAATCCCTTTCAAAGATGAAGATCAAAATTAATAAAACATCTATACATAAATAGACTACTGAGGGTATGGGGCAAATCAGATTTGATCTCAACTTCAATTTAACATCCAAGCCTTTCAGTGACAGTAAATTACAAAATTAATCAAAAAAATTATTGTTTCTGATAAGATGAAGGATTAAATTTATACACATTACAGGAGAATGGTAATTCCCTGGCCTTACACCTTTGTAAGCATACTTCCCTGGGTGCTTTCTTCTTCCACAAACACCCAGGCAAGTCAGATATGAATGGTACCACTTGAAAGAATCCTGCTACAAGGACAGCACAAGCATGCCTACAGCCAGCGGGGCATAATCACTGCACATCAGTCCTGAGGGGGAAGCAGCAGCAGACGTCTGGGAGAGGAAACATAATTTTAAAAAAAATTTTCAAAGGAATAACTACTTAGATAAGCTATCTGGCTTTGGCAATACCAGGCTTCAAGAAATTCCACAACCACATCTTTTCTTTAGTGTTACAGGTTGTTACGATGCAGTAGAAGTGGATAAGGAACTCAGTAATTAGGGAGAGAACTCCCCTAGTAATTTTGTTGTATGACAATAAGAGGCCACAGTAATACTTTCTTTATAACCTGGCATTAGAACATAATAAGAATGTCACAATAATGTTACAATAAAGCAGCACTGATATATGTGGAAATCCTCCCCTTCTGTACCTTTTCCTCATCTATGGGAAATGAAAAAAATGTATTGCATTTTCTCAAAGACATAAAATCCCAAGTAGGCTAAAGTAGTACCCTGAAAACAGAAAATCCTGAATAATCATTAAATGCAACCAAAGATTTATACAGAAAGCCAAATAGCACAGAAAGGAAAGTGCATATCTAAGGGATTATCTGGCATTCAGGATCAAGGTTGTCATCATACCACATGAAATAAATATTGTTCCATTTGCATCATCTTATGTTTAAACATGGAGAATTATTGAACTATATATAAATAAACCCCTATTATAGGTTTCAGAAATGATTTTCATTATCAGCTGCAGCTTCCTGTTTCCATCGTTTTTGTCATGAACCTCACTTAAGTCATTCCATCTCATATTTTAGCACATCATTCTGCAACTTGGCTCTGTGGAAAAGACAAGGAAAGAGACCAAATAGCTCTTAATACTGCTTTTTTTGGCAGTGGTCCAGTGCTTAATACAGTGAGTTCTGGGTATTGGACCAAGGCAATTCTACATTTCTGTCTTCATATTCAGTAGTTGTCTTCTATCACATTTTTTTTTTACAAGAGTACAAATTTAAGTCAATAAAGCTAAAAAGTTGAGGCCTGATTCCTTAACACTGTATCATCCAATTCATGTAATCATTTCAAACACAAATGATGAGTCTCATGCATCACAGCTATTTTCCTTGCTTATCTCTGAATACTGTTTCCTCCCTCTCCGTCCCCCCGCATTTGTAATTTAAGTGGTTGGATTTTATTTTCCCATGGAGACTCTGCACAGCTGCTGATTATTTTTTGGACACAGCAAGCAAAAGAGAAAGTGAAAAATTATCCTCAGAGTTAGTGAGGTGACAGTAAATGTACAGTGGAAAAGTACTGATGTTGTCCAATGCCTAATATCAAGTTATTAAGTAGAATTTAACATTTGATGCCTCTGATTCTTACATAGCTTAATAATCTGAGCAATTTTAGCCATGAGAATACTTGAGACAGAACTTATTCCGTCATTGTAATATTTTGCCTCTTGATGGATACAAAGAAATCTCATTTTACCTTTGCATTTATTTGTTTGCTCTTAAAAAGCCCTATTCAGCATAACTGCTAAAAGCTTTTTAAAATCCTTCTTTCTAACTAATAAAGAGTATTAGCCTTTTGCAAGTATTCTGCTGCAAACCAGCAGAATCTCCACCCCGTTCTGAAGAGAATTATAGCACTGAGTCCACACTTACTCATTTCCTAGTTTTTGGCACAGTGGTAATGCAAGTGTCATCCACAGAACTTAAGCGGGGGAGGTAGGGGAGAGGACAATTAAAAAAATACACAACTTCAGTTTTCTCCTGTCCCTATAATTCCTTTGCAAGACTGTATTTATCCCCAAACTTGTGAGGCTGCAACCACTATTGCCACCCTCAGGCTGCCACAAATTGATTAGGGTAAATTGTGCATATTTACAGTGGGATTTACATAAGGACTTCCAGTTTGCTACTTGTTTGCAGCTGATTATCAGGCTGATGCATCGCAAGCAAAATAAGATAAAATCAATCCTATGGTGAGAAATACCCAAGTCCCATGAATTTAAATACAGACCATTCTGTTGTGTAAAATGGTAGCTATGTGAAGGTTCAAGAATTTACAAATCTTAAAAGAAAGCACAGTTGTACTTTGGTTAGTCTTTCTATTTCCATAAAGTCAGTCTCATGCTGATCCTCATTTTATAGGGCATTTTAGCTTGCATATCAAACTGAAACACCAAAGGGCCAATTCAAATAACAGATCCCAATTTGTTCTCCATGTCAATTATTCTTCTTTTCTTGCCTTCATTAAGCCACTGCTGCTCCTTATGTATGCTCACCATCAGATTTTGTGTGCTCCTTTCTAATAGCAGCCCATATGTTAGCAGGAACAGCATACCAGGGTCCATTTGCCATCCCACTCGCAGACACTGCTTCTCCCTTTTCAACTACAACAATTGTAGCTGCTGTTTGCATGAATACAGAGAAGATAGATACCAAGTATTTAATTTTTTAATGGATTTGTTTCTTAATTAATAAAGATGTTACTGCCTAAATTTGTCTCAGAGTATTTTCAGATGTCTTTCAGTACAATTCAGCAGCTGAAACAAAGTACTTGAGCCAAACATGATGTTTCTAGCCAGCTCACCCTGGGCTAGCATGGTCTGCTGGCTATGAGGGCTGTGTCTTTTTGACAGCAACAGTGGTGACCTTAAATAACCTCTTAATATATCTCTGGAAATAGGAATTACACAAGATGCTGAAAATACTAAGCTTCTTTCAAGCTCAGATAAAATACAAATATTTAATATAGCTAACATTCAGAGCAAATATGCCAAATTAAATATTAAGGTTTTCAGAGGACTGCTGTTTAGCCTATGGCATTCCAGGTCTAATATTTCAAATTTCCTTGACTATTAACATTTTAGAAATGGAGACTTGCAGTAGGTTCTTTAACTCCTAGATGATCTTCTTTCTTTATTCTTTTATGCTTTCAAAGCAAACAATCCAGAATAAACATGAATATGTAGAAAACCAAGGAAAAGCACTTGACCAAATAAAGAGCAGTCAGAAAACATGCTACTGTATCACTTACCCCTTAAACAGACCATATGTATTATTACTGTGTTTAAAAACCATTTTAATTTAACTCTTGGACATGGTGCTGGAGACAAATCCTCTATTATCAAAAGGCATACTCCTGTAAATATTTAAGAGACTTGTGTTCCATATGTGGGAGGAAAAAAAAGACAGGCATACAAAACATATGCTTTCTTCTACCCACTATCTCTTCTCATATGAATTCTGGTCTGTAAATCATAATCCTTGATGTGCACATTTCTCACGTACAAATTGTGTCAGTACACATACTTGTTTTAAGTGTTTGCCCAAGTTAATACAACAGTAACTGAAAACAGAATTCCTAAAAAAGAACAAAATAGAGGTATTTGCTGAGCCAGTGCTCTAAAGTAGAGCTCTTTAAGGCATTGGTCTTTGAGTATGAGAGTGCTCAAATAATACAGTGGGACAGATAAGATTTCAGGTGAACGATCCTGAGTCACTCCTTATCTTTGGAAAGGAATGCTTTAAATTTTCTGTTCACAACTAAAATATCCGCAGACTGTCATTTTATAAAAATTGATCTATCTGAAGATCTTTTAGGAAGACAAGAGTTCAGATTGTGGATTGGTAGCATGAATACTGCTTCAGTTATTAGAAGTTATTAGAAGTAGGAAGCATAGTTTTGGGTTGTGCATATACCAGAAAACTGTCTTTGTGACATCCCAAAAGCTTTTAACGTTGATAAATGCATTAGAAAATCATGAATGCACAAGGGACACTTTGGAGAGCAGTAAATAACCTAACACAAAGGTTGAGAACAGAAGACATCTTCATGTGCTAAAATGATTTCATTTGTATTCATAAAACATGGGAGGAACATCTGTCAGGACAGGAAAGCATTCTGGAGCAACTTAAGGCACCGGAGCTGAAATTGGCAGGAGGGATTTGGGGGTTGGATTTTTTTTCTGAATGCTTGTTTGGCTTCAACAAAGGGTACTTCACATTTCTGTGACTTAGAGAAAGTGAGCTAGAATCTTAGAGCTCAAGACTCTACAGAAAAGATTGCAAGGTTCTTATGAATCTTGACAAAATATAGTAAATTAAAGATCTATGGAGTATGGATTTTAGGAGATTAAAAGAAAAACTTATAAAACACGTATCAGTGCTACTCCATCTGAAACAATACAGTCCATTTGTAAGAAAACACCAAAAAGCTTCTGAGTTACTAAAACCAATACCTTTATTCCCACTCCTATATCCTGGGTGACTTGATTGACTCCATCCATTTTTGTCAATTTGTGATATCTCAAGAGGTATTTATTGGATTTGCACTAAAATAAGTTATCTTGATAAAATGAGACAAACATCTCAAGGAAATAAGGTGCTCTGCTAACTCCCCAGGGATTTTCCAGTACTTAGAAAAAACCTGAAAGGTGAAATGCCACAGCCACTGCTGGTTCCCAGCCTGTGCTGAACAAAGCTCAGTGCTCACTGCTGGTGAGCTGATGGTGCCAACCAGCAGGGCCCAGTGTGCACAGCATCTCCCTGCCCATCCCAGAGAGCTGCCCCAGGGCATTTCTGGAGCACTGCTGCTCTTTAAAGAGCACTCATAGCCCCCAGACTCAGTAAAGCTACATGTGCCACCACAAAAACATCATTTGCCTGACTATTGTCAATAGATCAACATATATGTTCTTTTCAAGTTTGGAATCAAATATTATTAGTTCAAGCATGGGAGCATGAAAATAACCTTTTTTTCTAATGATTACATTGTTTTCCATTTGGTAAATGGATTTTTTCCATTTTTCAAAAATAGAACTAAAATCAAAATCACTACTTTTGGTTAATCTGTCTAATTGAAATTTTCTTTTATTTAAATTGCAAAACAAACAATGAGTGAGTAAAAGTAGAAATTATAAAACATTATAACCTAGCTTATGAACAATATACCTTTTATTTTCTTTTCCATATTAATTTCAGTTTCTCTGTATAAGTGTCAAAAATAAAAGTTCAACCATATATTCAATCAAAATTTCCATGGAATTCCCAGAAGTTTACTCTTTTAACAACCAAGAACTTAGCAATACAATAAAAAGATTTCACTTTGAAGTTCTGTTAACAGAAATATGCAACTGGTTGAGCTACTAAATTCAGATTCCTGCTGGCACACCAACTTTATTGCATGAACCTTCCCATAACTTATTAGGAACCATTTCGAAAATAGCACATTTCTTTCACTGTTCCTACTGAATTCTTTTCCTTTGAGTCTTTCAATTTGAAGCTGACCTTTCTTACTTGGCTTAAGACCTATTTTTTGAAAAATAGGTTAGCACTACCACTCAATTTTCATAAACCAATACCAGAAATACAAATGTAGAGACCATTCCTACCGTAAGAGTTTAAAATACATTAAGCCAGAGAGTAAAATTTTGTGACAGTATCACTGGAATTCCTACCATGCAATAAAATTCTTTAAGAGCATTTAACTCATCACATCCTTCAATAATAGTAATAAAAGTAATAATAGTAATAATAATATATTAGGATTGAAGTCTTACTGAACAGCAAGATACAGATAGCTTAAAATTACTAGCAAATAATGAAGATAAGTGGACTTTTAGAGAAAGGCATGATGCCAGCTGGAGTCAACTTATCAGAAAAATTTTACACTCAAAGATAAAAATAATTACTCTAATACTTCCAAATCTCTAGCTTAATAAGAGAGAGATGAACTAACATTGTCTTTTATTTGTATCTATATCACACTTTCATGTCAGAAACTAAATGTTCCTTCCATACACAATTGAAGCTGTTATCTTCATATTACTACCATATATTACTACATAGTAGTTAAAATCATTCATATTAAATTGATTCAAATTGCCTTTTGACAAAAGAAGGCACAATTAAGTACAAAGAATTATCATTCATATGTATCTATTTTCTTGCAAGTTATCTCTTTAGCTTAAAGCTATACAACTATTTTTCAACTAGAAAAATAAAGGGAAACATTTATGAAAAAATCAGCATTTAGCATGGGGCTACAGTAATTGTATACAAGGAGAGAGACAAGTCCTAAATGCAGAGTGACCTGAACTTCTTGCTAAACCGAAACCACAACTGTCCAAACCAAGAGTTAACAGTTAACTCAGGTGCATTTTAGAAAACTCATACATTCAGAACAGGGGCATGCAGGTGCATGTACCTGTGAAGAAAATAGATCACATTATAGGAAGCAGATGTATCCTCAGAAAACAGAAACTCCCCCAAAGGATTGTTAGTTTGCATGACATACAACCTCAAAATCAACAGTTTGGTTCAACAGCAGCCAAAAGCAGAGCCTTGACTGACAACTGAGAGGCCACCCTTTCACTGTTCATACCTCTGTCCACCTCATCAGATAAATATTAGGCATGTGGATCAAACAGAACCTGCTTGGTATCTTATCAAGTTGGTAAGCAATGGAAAACAACGTGGGAGAGAGCTGGGAAAAAGGCCAAGGTTCACTAGGCATGCGGCTGGACAGAAACGAGAAATTGCTAATGACCTACTTACCAATGACATGGAATTAGCAGAATGGTGAATAACCAGGCAAACATGATTTTCAGGGCAACATTGCAGCCCCAACAGTGTAAGCTATTTTAACAGACAAGTAGTATTAAAGAATAGTAGATAGTTCACCTGGTGAACGAATTTAGTAGGCCATTAGCAGCACAGCTAGTTCAGCTTTCATATATACTCTCTCAACAGAATGCTGACAGGCTGGAACAGGTTCATAAGGTATTTGGACAAATGATTTTTCAAGGTACGAGAGACTTGAGGAAGTCACTATATATAAAATGTAACAGAAACAATATTAAATTATTTGGTAACCATTACAATGGTAAAGAGAAGTTTATTTGCTGTGAGACTCTTAGTCTCACAGAGAAAAGGCTAAGAAAACAGAAATTAGTAACAGGACAGATCAAACTGGACATAACACACTGTTACGGAATAAGGCGTACTGGAGCTGGGAAGGCATTTACAGTACAGCAATGATCATTAGCTCTATTAATCATCACTCCTCTAATTTTTGTCTGTTGCTCATCAAGAATGAAACTCTATTCCACACTCCAGAAAAAAAGTGAGTTGCAAATACATCCACTGCCATATTAAGGTAATAGAAAGCAAGGAAATTGACAGAATTGTAGTAGGCAGTCAAAAGTATAAGTGCTTGATGTGATGATTACAAGAAGTGAATTACCAGTTAAAAACACTCATTTTATGGTTACTGAACTCCAATCCCTGGGTAAAAAGGTAAGAGAAACAACTGTCATTGCTCTACAGATTTCACAGAAGAGTAAAGCCTCTCCTTGGAGGCAGGACAAAGGACACAGTATCTGGAAAAGAGACAGTGAGAAAACAAAATCACTCTTATATGAGCTCATCAGAAGTAGCAGCCAACGAAAGTTAAGTAGTTTCTTAAAGAAAATAGCAACATTATCATATTCTGGAACAGCAAAATATCTCAATTTCAAGAAAGCTATATGTAAAACGTATCTGGCATGGACAATCAAAATAACAGACAGCTCTAATAAGCTTCATCTCTGAAGACCATGTGGAACTTCTTTTATCTCTTTCAGAGTATAAATTTCACACAATTTTTTTAATATGAAGGTCAAACATATACTTTCCAGAGCTTTCAGAAGACCTGCTCTTTACTGTCCATATCTTATAAGTAAATTTCTTGTTGTAAAACATTTTGATGTTTAAAAAATGTAGAAAATGTATCCCAGCAGTCACACAAGAAGTTTTCATATAATGCTTTAATTGACACACACAAACTGACAGAACATTTTCCTTCTCACTGCTTAGTGAGAGGTCAGTACAAACAAATTAACAAGACAGCCTGTATTTCACGGATCTGGCTTCTTTTGGCTGTCCTTGATGCCTGATGTTTTGCAGAAAAACTTAGCTTCACCCAAAAATATTTTAGGGTATTTGTGGCAAGCAGATAGTCAGTGAGCATTCTACAGCTGACAGCAAAAGCTGTTACCACTAAAATGTGGCTGTGCCACTTCAGACCAGGTTTGGTACCAGCTGGAGTAACTTTGCATGTTATGACCACATGCTTCCCACCACTTTCTACTTTGGATCTACAAAATACCCTAAAAAACCTATATAAACGCGTAATTGAAAAGACAGGATAAATTCTTAACATCTGTTTTCAGTTGGTTCAGATGCCTTGACAGAAATATATATTTTTTTCTGAGCAGCATAGGAAATGACAGTGAAGATTCACAGTAATCTCATGATCCTTGAGTTTAAAGTAATCACAAAAAAGACACACATAACAAGATTTGACTTGTGGTAAAGTTATCAGAAAAGCAAAAATCTCTTGGCTATACATGATGGACAGATAAATGAACAGTTTTGATCTTGTGTTTTTCCTATCATCCTATTTGATCTGGCAAAGTCATCTGCCAGTGAAGCAAAAGCAGCTTTCAGGAATGGAATCTTTGGTATTTTCCACTGGGGCAGAACTAAACTTCTGAGGCAATTCTGTATTATGATAATCAATGAGGTGAAATTTAACATGGAGCACTGTACAAATGATATCAACAATGCACCACTGAAGAAGGTATTTACTGAAATTGCAACTCCCAGAAGCACTCTCATCTTCAGCAGAGAAATACTGAAATGAAGCAAAAAATCTCATGTCTGCACTTGGCAGGAAAAAGGCTGAGCCTTTGGTCTGATTAATTTGAAAGAGAATTTAGCTTAGGTTTGGAGAGAAAAAAAAGAAAATCCTTAACAGAAATTTGTGTCACCATAAAAAAAAAAGACACAAGAAAAAGTGTTGACCAAGTTTTAAAACATAACACGTACTTAGTGATAGGCTGCTACTGGAGATAAACACTTGATTTCCTACCAGTAAACATCAGCCAGAGTACACTAGTGTGCAGCTATGTACACACCTTTTCCAACACTTGCATCCTAAACTCCTTGCTTCTTTAACAGTCAAAAGCACACTGTTATGTATGCTGTGCTATTGAGTATTATGACTTTGACATTCTTCAGAATAATGTAAAGGCAGTTTGCTTTCACAATAAAATGTTTTGGGGGTTTTTTTGGTTGCGTTTTTTCCCCCCTCTGAGTACATGGAATTTCTTCCCTGCTATGGAAACATTTTGAAAATTGCCTTCACTTGGTTTGGAACAAACTAACATTTTGTTCTGATCTTACATAATATTTTCTGTGTGTATATATATTACAAGATTTTACTTGCAGTAAAATGTATTAAAAAGCAAAACACTCTTGGAGATCTATAGAGTAGTATTACTCAGAAGTACCAAGGAGTTGGTATGATGGTGTATTTTACACTATAGTTTCAATCTCTCAACAGACGGGATACTTTAAAAGGAGCATATCATGCAACCAATTAAATGGTAACAATTTTTAACATTTCATATACTGACTTCTATTGCATTTCTATTATTTCTGTCCTGTCTTTAATTACAGGAAAAGACTACATCTGAAAAATCAATGCCTGCAGGTAAAATATGAAAGTTAAATTTAGGTACAAGTTATGCAAATACAGAAAAAAAGACTAGGCCACACTAATTACACTTTAAGGTATCAGGATCAATTTTTTTAATCTTCTACATTCGACATTTTTCATGGGTCTTTTCCCATTTTTCCACTTACCAGACAAGGTACAACCATCAAGAACAGTATTTTTTACTTTTTCTCTACAGAATTCTTTTCAGCAGCACCTATGGCTAGAACAAATTTAATTTTTCTCCCCTGCTCTCTTGTATATTTCTGCACACAATTTCAATAAAAGTAACTCTTAGTAGGAAGCATGAATGAAGAAGAGTGGTGTGACATTTACAGCTAAGTGGCAGGATGCAGACTACCAGGAAAAGATAACTAAAGTCCATGGTGAGCACTTAAAAAACGTAAGCCAGTTTGGCAGAACCTGACACTCTGCTGCAGTCGGGAAACTAGATAACAAAAGGTTGGCAATGTGCTTTCTGCTCTTTAATAGAAAAGATAGTATCAGATAAGCTGACAGCCAAATATTCACATCGTGTCTTTCCTCACAATAACATGGACAGGAATACCTGGCAATACTAAAATTTAATGGTATTTTGTTTGGAAGAAAAATTAATCTGAACTGTATGCTCAGATGACCTTTCATTTAGATAAAACTGAATTTAAAAACTACTCTTTCTGAAAAGAAAGCGATAGCGTAACTCATTAAGACAATTTTCTGTAAAAATGATAAGCATCTAACCATTGTTGTACATTTCACCACTATAAAATGTAGGACTATCTCACTAGTAAAACTCAAAGTTTTCTGCCAAAAGAGCTTAGCTAGTGAATTCAAGAAACAGATATAACACTAAGGCTGTTTTACAAATAGAGCAGTCTTCATGGTAATGTTTAGTTTTCCTTGTACCTAAATTTCATCGAGAGTGCACATTTGAAACAAAAACTTTGGAGGAGCTGAAATTCTTCCATCTCTCCCATAATAATTCACATAAATTGATCTCTTAAAAGAAAGGTAAAATAAAGTATGGGACTGTGTTTCCTGTTTTGGGGCTTTGAATTATGATATGACTATGATTAGGGAAAAAAAACTCAATAGCAAAATAAACTAAATTTAGATATACAGACACTTTAAATCTTTTCTTTTGTAGGATTGTTTTTGAAAACAAAATAATTTGCAACATTGAGGATTGTGTCATAATATGCTTCCATTATGTATTGTTACAAAGCAGGTAAAAATTATTTCAGATTTCCTAGCTTTTGCTTTAAAAAGTGAGAAGTCATCTTCTAGCAGGGCCAGCAACAAGGACCATGTACCCAACATCATGAGTTTCAGCCTGAAATTACAGCAGAGACTTCTGTCAGCTGAGCTGCAGCAAGTTAATTGGCAATGGAGGAAGGCCTTATCCCAGACAGGGAGATGGCTCATGGAGCTGAGTGCTACTTCCAATGTCAGCCAGAGGAGCCATGGCTCAATTTATCCCACTCTTTTCTCCCACTCTGGAGGTGGGATCTCTGCCACATATTTGTGCCCCCAAAGGAGGGAAAAGAGGCTATGGTTTAATGGAGAAAGCCTGGTCAGGCTGTCTGCTTCTCCAAGTTTCCCAGCAATTGTGAGAACCTTTTCTCCCAGGAGGTATTCTGAGAGGCTGATGGAGCTAAGGACAGGAGGTAGGACTTGACTAACTTGCTTCCCTCCAAACCATATTGCTCTGTCAGCTTCCAGTGTAATGTAGTCTAGTGCTTTGGTGGCAGCCTGGGATCCTCGCCCTGGAACAGCCACGGATTCAGTCATGGATTTGGCAGGCTGAAACCAGTTTCCTGAGAAAAAAAATCAAGTGAAGGGAAATCTGGTGTCTAAACTGAACTGTTTAAACTCAATTAAATCTGAATAAAATTGGATGGGAATTACAAAAAAAAGTCATTTTCTAGCTCCAAGGTCTTTTTCCCTCCAAATTTCAAAGATCTGCAATGTAATAGCTTTTCTCTATCCCACGCCCCTAGAACAGTCAAAATAATCTTAAAATACCAAAGACAATATCAAGCCTACAGATGAGTGTAGTAATCCTCTCCAATTATAAAATTATGGCAGTTGTAGAAATTTGCATTTGAGGACTGTGGCCCTCACTCTTTAACTCTGCAATAATGCAGAGAGGGCAAAATGAACATAAGCCAAAACATAGATTAGAGCAGGTGACATTTCAAGAGAGACCACTTCAGCAGCAAAGCCCAACCTTGTTCTGAAATCAGTAGCTAAAGTCCAGTCTAGAACCTTTTGTGGTCAGCAGACATTACTACTTAACTACAATGAAGCTTTCATGAAGTGCATTTGTGAAGCTCACCCCACACTATCCAGTACACATGTGTTAGCTCTATAAATAATTGACAGTTTTATTGGAAGGCTCATCAGAATCGTCATCACAACAGCCTAGAATTGCCATGTAAGGCACTTCATGCTCTGCATCACTTCCTAATACCTATAAAAATAAGAAAAAACAAACATAGAGTGAGAAATTTATTTGTCCATACATTTGTGTACCTAGTCTGGAACCATAGTGTACTAATATTTTATCAATGAGAATTTTTGTACAAAAGTCTAAGGAAACGGGGTGGATTCATTCATACTTCTTTGATTATATCTACTTGATAGCTTGAAAAATTTTGTAAGAAAAGTCAAAAAGTATTTGCCATTTATTTAAGGCACAAATGTAAGCATAATTCCAGGCCTCGGCTTGCTCTCTTCTAAATTCTAACTATGAAGTACTGTTGGTGATTTACACAGTGTTTGTAGATTCACAGAAATTTTACAGATTTATCTTTGTTGTCCAAAGTGATACTTGTGTTCCAAGTAACTGGTGAATGGAGGAACAGACAGGCAGACATGTGGCTGTGAACACTCAGAGGACTGAAAGCAGTGATATCCAACTGACTTGTAGTCTTTCCTCAACTTTCAATATGTACTAACATTCGTTTTGTGCAAACTTTTTTTTTTCTTACACAATTTTAACTTTGTTAAGTTTGATGCTTCCATCAACTCTTTATTCTGAAATTTTGAAAGTAAATATCCAGTTTCTTGAATTATTTGAAAATATTAAAAAACACACTTGATTAATTATTCAAATTATCATCTTTCTTGAATCCAAATAAATTTGAAATCAAGGAAAACAGTAGTTACTACCTATTATACAAAAATAGTATTAAGTGTTGATCAAAAGCTAATTTTCAGGAAATACACAACAGCTATATAGAAAAGCAAGTTTCATAGAAAATTAACATCCATGTTATATAAGGCTGGCATACATACATTGAGGAAGCCTTTTTTCCAAACTTACTGTTATTTGCTATACATGCAAAATCTGAGCATTCACCAACCAGAAAATAATAATATACAGTTTTGCCTATTACTTACTTTCTATGGTTTAGTAAAAAAGTTTTTGGAACCACCATACTGCCATTACTCCCACCACACTGAATGAAAAGTGGGCTATCCTACAGTCCCACCCAGCAGCCACATGACCAAACACTTTACTGACGACAAAATCAACTCTTTCAGAGGAGTCTTTGCTTCTCATCTGCTTCTCAGGATGAGGAGGTTTTTTTTAAAAGTCTTGGGTTATCTCTTCTTTAAAATAAAACATTGGCTATTTTTATGAAAAGAAGGACTTGTTTTCCTTCTTTGTAAGCAAGAAAAAGTGTACAGCTTTTGCCATATCATGTTTACTTTTGCTATGAGGACAAAGCTAGTGTTGGAGCCAAGAAGAAATACATAATACAAAGGAAAGCTATTGAGGAATAAATTTGTAATGTTTTCTTTTCTTTAACAGCATTATCTGTTTCTAAAATTGAATATATTTATTTTTCATAAGTGAGTGTGATTGCAGAGCACATGGGCCAGGACTTTTTTCCACTGAGTTAAGAATATCCTTTGAAAGTCTCTAAGTCTAATGCTGAATGTCTGCTAAATTACTGAAAAGGAAGTAGATTTTAAAAAGGGAACTTTCAGGTATTCCTCAGAAGCTCTTATTTGAACATTTCCTCTCCATTTGTGTGAATTCCAGTAAATGGACAAACATCAATGTACTCATCCAGTTTTGGAATAGTTCATCTCAACCATTAATGAAAGACTTGACTCTCAAAATGGACATTTTAAAAACCAAGAAATCCTTGGAAAGAGTGCCTCAATACCATTTTTATGTTTTGAATGTAAAAATATCAAGGCCTACCAAACATGCAAAAACAGGGAAAAGTGAAAACCAGGGAAAAATTTTTAAAAAAAGGACCACCATACCTGCAAAGTGAAGGAATATCCAGTGCACAGACATTGTGCTTCCAAACTGTTGTCCTTTACAAGGAAAACTCAGAAAAAAAAAAAGTATCTGTCTGTAATATTAAATCAAATACCAGTTATGTGAATCCACTTGGTAAACAGGCACTTGCACAGACAATTTTAATGAAATAGAATATCTGATCATTTACTTGGGAAGTTTAGCTATTCCCTCCAAACTCAAGAGTATCCAAAGCGCATCTCACTGGATCATACGCATCTATATCCACTTTTCCAGCAAGAAGAAAGAGACAAAAAGGCATTTCAAGCCCAGCCCATGCACCCATGACTAATGCAGATGTCTAACATAGGCAGGCCTAGTGACTGACTGATAATGCCACATCTCTCTTCAACTCATTAGAGCAGAATGAGACATGACAGTTTAAGCTAAACACCTGTCTTTTACAAGGCTAGCCTTAAGGGACATAGAACTTATCTTGAGTGTTATTAATGATTTACCACATTTCCTCCCCAGTATTTTTCAGATGCAATAGAGAAACTGGATGCAGAGTGTTGTGCCTTATTTATTCTTGCAGCAAAACTACATTCTCCGATGAAGGCAGAAATGTCATTTAACTCATCTTCAGAAAAGCGTGGCATTTGTGCAAGTTAGAAAATACAAGGCCATATCTATATGAGCAGCCACTTTTTAAAATTAAAATATAAAACACCCTAAAATACTGGGTTTGAGTTCAAAAAATATCACTTCATTAAGTTCCTATAAAACAATTCTACACATTTCAAGATACAAGTTACCTCTGTTTTTTCTATTTAAATGATATTTCCAGGATTTGAAATGTTAACCTAACAGTGTTAGGCTATTGAAAATGAGGAGACAAATAAGTAGCTTCATTTATTATTACTATGCAGTAACCTGAATACTCAAAGGTGCTTGCCAAAATTATGTCTTAATCTCCATCAAAAGATTAAGACATAATTTGCACAGGGGACTGTGCAATTACCACTTACTTAGGTAATTAATAATTTTGGCAAAAAAGGTCCACATGTGACAGAATCTTTCCTGTAGATTCTTAGATCGATTATATAAAAGACCAAACAATTATAAACATGAAAAAATACTGAGTATAAAAAGTAGCACAGTTAATTTAACTACTTTTATTCTAATTTCTGTAATTGCTGTAAAGCAACGTTTAATATACTTGTTATTTTAAGCCCATATCTTGATTCAATTCTGAAATTAATTAAGCCACACATAAAACACTGTACTTTAGAAAAGTCTGTTCTAAGGGCCTGTCAAGAGTTTTACCAGTTACTCCAGTACTTTCAGAGACATGAAGAAATAGTGCTCTCATGGTTTTCCTGGTCTTACACTGATTGCTAAGTAAAAAGGGGACCAAAGCAAATAAATCTGAGCATGGGGCATGTGATTATCCATTCTCCCTCACTGTTTCAAATTGCTCCAACTTGCTGCTTTCCAGACAAATGTTAAGTGTGCTCATAAACGTTCACTCCAGAGACCACTTTCCAACAAAACCGCAAATGCTCAGATCCCACCAGCTCAGCTCTTGAGAGCTCTCTGGTCTCTCCTGACATGCTGCAGGGCAGGAGATGCATGCCCACATATACATACCCTTCATCTCATGTATAAAAACCCATCACTTCAGTAGAACACAGCACAGCCCATGCCTGTTTTCATACTTCGAGCCAACAAGAATACCCACAATCACAATCATCAATGTCTCTCCAAAACAATGTTGGGACTCATTATGAAGCTGAAAGATGATGAAAATTGCATTTTTCTTGGTTCTTAAAGCTTCTGAAAAAGGTCTGAACAGCAGCAATATGCCAAAGTTTATGCCAGGCTTAAGAGACAAGAGTATAGAATCCTTTGATATCTCTGGGTACTAGATCATATTTTTCTGAAAAATGAACTGTTAGTTTTCAAAGAAACACTGCTCAGCCTAATTAACATTTAGTAAAAGTCTTTAAGGTCCTTGGACGAAAAGCAAGCTCTCATGTAATTTATGATATCACACCAAGTCTTAATTGGCAACACTTCAATTACTTTAGAGAATAATTAACCTACCCACTAAATTACTAATTTGCCTAATTACAAGGAAGCATCATTCACAATGCCACTAATGGAATACAGATTTTCAAATTACACACTCTTGTAGGTGAGACCATTTAGTTTATCTGGAAACTAAACTATCTATCTATCTGCAGGAGTGCAGTACTTCAAACCAGCGCATAAAACACTGGTTGTTGGTCTTCTTTTTTCTCTTCAGAAAGGTATTCTGCAATTAAGTGCAAAGGCCAGAAGCTAAAATGCTTAATCCTCTTTCAATTTACTAATCCATTTTATTAAGAACAATGAAGATATTTTTTCTTAGGCATATCAGGTAGGAAAAAGCTAGTGCTTGACAAACAACACCGAGTTCAATAAAACTACATTTTCAGCTAAAAGAAGTAAAATGAAACCTCTTTAAACAGTGCCTTAAGGCAATAGTCTCAGAAACACTTGATCAGCACTCCTAAACAAACTTGCTTTACTGTATTTCTCCATTACCATCTACTGTGAGAATCCTTAACTCCATAATACTGTAAATCTCTGAAAAGAAAGAACCAAGTTGAAAGGCAAATAGACTAGTGCATAATTGACAAAGGGACTAACATTTAAAGAAAGGTAACACCAAAAATCAGGAAAGATAGGTATAATCTCTAGTCCCTCAAAGCAACAAAGCATCCTTACTACTCCAGGAGCGAGAGAATTAAAATAAATAGGTGAGAACAGCCAAAACACAAAGAACAAAAATCCAAAGAAAAACAACAAAAGAACCCCACCAAAATCAAACAAAACCCAAACAAACCAGAAAACCACCAAGACAAGGACTTCACAAGACGAGACTGTAGCTAGCTGAAACTGAGAAGGCACAAGACATGGTCATGAAGCTCAGCATGAACGGATCCCCACCATCACCTCCACCCCAGTATCAGCAGCACTGCCACCACGTTCGCCTCCTGCCCAGAAAGGCAGAACTCAGGGGCAGCTTCAGCCCCTCTCCAGTCAGGTACGTGGGCTGGGGGACGGCCCAGGCTCTCCAGGATAAATGCCATTAGCTCCATGGGAGGAAGGGATGCATGGAGAGTACAGGAGCTCCCTCAGCAACTACCCAGGAATTAACGCATTGCAGCTGCAAGAGAGAAAGAAGCTGGGAAAAATAATGCATATATCGGATAGAAATGGCACTCTCAAGTATAAGGAAAGCTCACCACGTCTGTGGGATTTGATCATGCATTTTAAAGAGGGACAGAGACAGGCAGAGCAGAAAAGATAGGCTCTAACACAAACGTTACCATAAGAGATAAACAATAGGGACTGGAAATGAGAAACTCCTCCATAGTGGGCAACAAGCTCTGAAAGTTTCCATCATTTCAAACTCAGTGCAGAGAGGGGTCAAGAATAAAATTCTTACTTTTAGGAATATTTGCTGTGATCTGTTCCTTGAAAAAATGACAGCTATGGAATCAATCAAGTAACTCCTGTGAAAAAATCATCTGTTCTGCAAAAGGCAACTTCTCTGCCAGCTGGTATTTAGAAGACAATATCATATGAAGAAAAGTAAAACATAATTTATGGAATACATATATCCAAATTCATTAAAAGGTAAAATATATTACTTATTTTCCTGACTGTAAACAGTTTCTCCTCTCAGATACACAAACCCACCAGTATCACAGCTATGGCAACTTCTAAATCTGAAAAAAATATTCTTAGAAATCATGTGTGGATTATCAATGTCAAAATCCGTCATGTGGATCCATGAGAAGAAATTCACCCACTAGCCTATTTACCAGGATACTCTCAAATTTATTCCTCAGCGAATACCTAATTAGAATGGTATACACTATGGTATATATGTGACAGAAAGGGACAGATCCTTCTGAGATGCACCTTCACTGACACTTGAAAGATATACAGTTTTATGACCATTTCTAGTTTCATATTTTAACTTAATAGTCATCCTTCAATTTAGTTGGATTGGTCCCTGAGCAATTTGAATTAATGGGTGACATTCCTGCCTACAGCAGGAGGTTTGAATCTATATGATCTTTAAGGTCCCTTCTAACCTAGGATATTCTGTGATTAGTAGTTACCTTCCAACCCATTTAACAAAAACAACTTCGTCTAGTTTGTTCTAAAAAAGAACCAGAAAAACCCAACCAAGAAAAAAAAACAAACAGGATTCCAAGAGTGAAATTTGCACATATTAAAATAAACTTATTTTATTTTTATCCTCTAAATACGCAAATAGATTGAGCTCTATATATAGCTATAAAGCACAAATTATACACCTGCAATGCTCAAATTAAAAATTTGGTCATGTAAATATTTACATTCCCACTAACTGCAGAAATTTATTACACAAGCTGTTAATCAGTGGTTCCAAAACAAAGATGACTTCAAGCCCAATCTGAGAAACACAAAGCAGAGAGGGATAGTACCTCTTTGAACCAAACACCACACATCCAACTAAAGTACTGAGATAAACTGTGATCCTACAAATATTTAGCTACAAGAACATCCAATGGAACTGGCCAAGGATGTCAACAGAAGCTTTATTTATTGACTTTAGCTAAGTGCCCACATGACAAAAATCTGCTTATCTTCACTGATAACACTCTTAGAAAGTCAGAGGAACCCAGCCACGCCTACTACAATTTGAAAGCACTTGCCAGGCCCACCTTAGCTGCTCAGATAATTTGACTACAACTGCAGAGCAAGTGGGAGAACGGGCACAAGCACAAGCTTAGCAAACATACAGCTATGAACTTCATTTAAAGTGTTTAGGAACAGAAACTTTTGAAACATCTTATCTCATCAGGCCCTTATTCACCACAAAAACTCCTGTTTTGTCAGCTAAACTGGATCAAAAAATGTTTGACAAACACAAGTCTTCACTATAAAAATTAAGTGGCTTACTGAAAGCACCCATATAATTAAAAGACACAGACTTCTTTCTCATACCTACAGAATAACAGATTTAACTTAAAGCTGAGAGTTTTTATAATGAGTTTCTTCAGTAATTAAATATTTCAGCTGCTTTCTCCAATCTATCTTTGAGTTTGTATAACTAATTCAGCCTCATTAACATTTCACACACTCTGCCTTATTCAGATTTCCTCTCATTCCACACATGGAGGCACTGCTGAGAGAAATCAGACACCTAAACAGAAGCTCAGATCAGTGTTTAGTCAGCATGCTTTCAAAATATCTCAATTCTGAGATGCACTCTTTACAAAGCATTTCATTCGATCCAAAACCAAACTAATTTAAATTCCAATGGAATCACTATCTATGCTCTCTCCCGCCAAATCAGGTCACCTCAATCGCAGCATTCAGTCAGTCTTTCTCTTGGCTTATACCAAAAAATCCCCTGTGTGTCGTAAATGGTAAGCAGGTATATAAAGCTCAGCTGAGAATTGTATCTCACAAATCACACCAATGGCTTTTCAATGTGTTTTATTGCTCATATGTTCTAAAATCAAAAAAAGTCAAAAAAATAAATGATTGTGGTAAATTAGACATTTAAAAATCCAACTCCTAATACATACTTGGTAAGAGACACTTTTTAATTCAGCTGGGTAGACAAAAATAAACATATTTTGTCACAAATCCTACTTCAGAAAAATCATCCCCGTCTGAAAATAAGCTATGTATGATGCCACTGTGATTTCACTATAATGACCTAGTGCTTCACATTAGGGAAAAAATAATAAATTTCCAAACTATGGAAGCTGTGATTGCATACTACTTCTCTCATTTAAGCAATTAAGTGGCAACTTAAGCAATTAAGTTGCCATTAAATTTTAAGATGCTTTGTCTTCTCACCATCCTCTACAGAGCCCCTCAGTACATAAATGCACAAAGAGAAATTCAGCACTTGGCACCACTGACAGGTAAGGGGGAGGCGGGCTGACAAACTCTTCTTTCATGCCAGATCTATCCATAATTGTTCTATCAAGGTAAAGATAACAAACCTATCTTAATCCATCATTTCCTACTGTGTTTTCAAGAAAGCATTTAGGAGAATAAACTTCATAGTAGAACCTTCAATTGTATCTGAGACCATTGTTTTAGCAACTGATTTGACTAATTAATGCTGTTTACACACCAGGTTTGCTGGAGTTCTTTGCTTTAAGAATGTTATATGTTGATTTAACTAGGAAACATTAGCATGAGCTGCTCTTAAACTGAAGAAAGAATGTCTAAAGAAGGCAATGCCTTGTTTAAACTGATCTCTAAACTTAAGTGATTTAAGCACTACACTTTTCTTGTGTACACAAGGCCTTTGTGTTTCAGCAACCCCATGAAAAGGGGCTTCAAGGATGCTGAAACTTGATGGACCAGGAATCCAAAAAGAACTGCAGATTAGGTACACAAGGCTTTGTTTGATTACTCCCTCCTAACTAGCTTGCTCTATGCTAACAGCTCTTAGGATAGCTGTATTTCCATTACAAGGAAGAAGAGATTTTTAACTATTCTGTGTGTAGAAGGAGAAGAAGTGGATACCTATTATGCCACTACACTGAACTAAAACATTATAACTTAGGCAAGCCAAGGCTGGATAGGCTAATATTTTTTTCCAAAATCTATGCAGCACCATGCAGACACAGAAAAAGAAAATAAAGACGTTACTCAGAAAATAATTTACGTTTAGCAAAAGGGATTTCATTTATCACAGTCTATGCCTAACAAAACAAAATAATATCTTTGTGAAAGGAAATTTCATGTACAAGCAATCTGCATAATGAACTTTTATCCAATAGCACTTGCTTTCTTCCATATAATAGAAGCCTGTGTGGATGACAGTGCACATGCTCCTGGTATAATGCCTTGGGAGAAAACCATAATTCAGTGAGGCAGGGCCCCACCTCCCTTCCTTCACTGACGGGTGCTTGACAGTCCTTGTGCCCAGCGCATGCAGCTGTGGCTTCCCCTCTCCTCCTGCAACACTTAACACTATTCTCACCAGCTGCTGGACAACTCAGGGTAGCTTGTAAAGACCTCTATACATACCTCCTTTTCAAGAATCTTAGGTGTTTGAATCTCACAGTGGTTTCCTTTCAGGCTGCCCTATAACCTTCTTTCCAAGTTTTTAATAGCCTCTTCGGATTTTATATTCCTCTAAAAATATGAGGGATGGATTTTTAAATCTATTGTTTTCTCCCTTATTGTTCTATTCACTTGCATGAATTTTCACATCCAGATCAACAGAGATAAAAGTAAGACTCTTCTGTCCCTTCTTTCCTATACCTTCCATCCCTGTACCTGTTTTCTCAGAGATTTTTCTCTCATGCTTTTAATTTTTCCCATTTCACCTCATCTTCCTTGGTAATCAATAAAAACCATCTAGAATGCCTAACAGCAGAGGAGAACCTCCTTTCTTCATACAGGAAACAGAACAGTGATTTAAGGACACACATAAAATGCAGTTTAGCACCTGCACAAGTTAATGGGCAAAAATTCCAATTCTTCCTGCTATATCAGATCATGACAATTATTATCAGAGTACATTCCTACCTTATATGCCTCTTCTCTTTCACTTTCCAGCAGATTTTCAGAGGCAAGACAATTTCCTTTAGTACAGAGCCATACTTTACCTGAGTCTACATGAAAACTGAATATTTTAAAAAAACTAGGCAAAAGTCTCACATTTATCTTCTAAAGT
This sequence comes from Toxostoma redivivum, assembly GCA_013397375.1. Taxonomy (NCBI): domain Eukaryota; kingdom Metazoa; phylum Chordata; class Aves; order Passeriformes; family Mimidae; genus Toxostoma; species Toxostoma redivivum. The sequence goes on along the minus strand of VXBI01004598.1, from coordinate 371,262 downwards.
ATTAATTCACGAAATATGTCAAGTGTTTTCTGTGTGTCATGGCTGCCTTATTTGTCTTCATTTCTAGAACTGAGGTGTATCAGAAGAAGGGAAGATGTAGCCTCAAAAATGAAGCTACCTGGGACAATGGACAGCATTAACAAAGGATTTGACATAATTTTTCCAAAGTTTTCCTACTTTGCCACATATCCTACATCACCTGAGAGAAGTCAGAGATATCATACCACCAATATCTTCCTGGTGTGACTGGGAAAACTTCCTGCTTTCTGCAGACTATCCCTTACAGATGAGGCAATCAACAAACTTCTGAAAAAATATTTTTAAAAAGCTAAGAGGTTTTATTGCCTCCTGTGTGATTTGCACATGGGCAAACTACAGTTCTTTTGATGGAGGTAAAAATCCCCGTTCACTTTTGGCTCTTCCCTGAACTCCACACCCACCTCTGGTGTCAGCTGTGGTTGTGGGTGTTCAGTTTGATCCAGGATTTGGCACTGATCTTCTACAGCTTTTCAGTACTAGCATATTTGGGTATTTTCCATCACCTTATTATTGCTCTGAAATAGTAATTTAGCTTTTTAATTTTTTTGTTTAATTTACTGCCAGAGTAAAAAACTCAAGAGTCTGGACTACTATTTATTTATTTGACCTACCTGATCACTTCCCACAGATGTGCAAGGTGGTCTACTGATAAACAGCACATCATGCCTCAAACAGGGATAGGTAGTAAAATTTTCTTGCTTTCACACTTGATTTCATATATGTAGTGTTTTATTTTCTTTAGTGACAATATTTTGTGTCTTTTGTGTAAGTTAAAAAGGGGTTTTCTTCATTGTGAAAAGCTGGTTCTCAAGCTAAGGAAGATTTGGAGGAGGGGGTTCTAAGAAACTAGGAGAAAAATAAGTTCTTTGAGCAAGTCACAGTGATTTCAAGACATTGGATAAATATCTGACTTATAGAAGCATGGAAAATAAAGTATCCAAACCCTACAGTGTAACTTGCATAATGGATCTTTCTAAAGAGACAAACATACAAAAGCAGAAAACCACAGCATTTGTGAGCTCCATTTACTTCATTAAACCAATGGAAAAACTATTAACATCAGTTTCATGGAAATATACTGAGAAACATTTCTGTCCTTATGTTTTTCAGCCAATACACCTGCCCACAAACCAATGTGACTTGTAAAATAGTTCTGCTCTATTTCATGGACCTGAGCATCCTAGACAGCAGCAGAACTGGCAATTTCTGGAATAAAGTATACAATAACTGACATATTTCACAGAAGTTTTGTTTCCCACTTAGAACCAGTGTTGGAATACTGCCACAAGAATGGTAGATATAATTTGAGCTTATGTGACCAAATCACCCAAAGCACCTCCTAACAGAGTCCCTGGAAGAAATATTTTAGCCAGAATTTCCATTTTTGTCAATAGCAACATATTGGCATATGCACTGAGTCACCAAAGACGATCTTCCAGGGCAAACATCCATCTATACAAATATAGATTTTGCCTGGGCAGAGTTTGTAAGAGATCATTTTTCCAGATGGAGTGCAAGATACATTTCGTTTGAGGCCCTCAAGTGCTATAGAAACAAAACCATGTTTAAAAGGTCCTATTTTTATCCCTGTAATGGCATGAATAAGGTAGAATAAATAACTAGGATTAGATTGTAGACAATGTACTTCACAGCAAAAAACAAGAGCCACATGGAATCTGATCTTCTCCCTTTGAGCCTTCAAATGTCATCTCAGCAAACACCTTCTTCTCAAAATTCTTCTTTCATCCACTACATTGAATTTCTTGGACTCAAGTCAGACCTAACTGTAAAGTTATAAGTAGCAGCTGTCTGACCACAAAGTTTGTTAAAATGACCAAAAGAAACCCCAAACAATTCCACTGACACACATTACCACCTGCCTCACAATGTATTTTAGGCAGTGTTACCTATGTATGCCTATAATTATTTACACTGCAATCCAGTGATACCCAGTATGTTACAGTGATGCTGACCACCATAAATTTTTATACTATGTCAGAACAAAAGTATTTACAACAATTCATTAGTTACAAGTAATACAAAAGGACAAAGTCTGGCTGCATAAAAGCCAGTAGTATAATTTCTCCCAAGCTTTTAAGCTAAGACTGAAGGTGAAGTAGTAAATGAACATCTGATCAGGGCTTCTGCCTCACCACACTACTTGTATTGTTTCACCCCATACAAGCCAGTCAGCCTTTATACAAGTGCCTTCCTCAAAAACATCTTCCTGACTCACAAATAATTCTTCAGAATCCTGATTCTTTATGAAGCCCTATCACTTCCATAGATTCTCCAAAAACAAGAAAAGTATCTTTTTTGTTCCACTCCTTCCCTGCTACCATAATGGGAAAAGTCCACCATGATGATTTCCCTACCTGCTAGCAGTTCCTCGTGGCCATGCAGGAAACAGATCATCCATCAGCCCTTAGGGATGGTGACATCAGCAGGAAGGAGTTTTTCAGGACTTAACAGGCAGTAATAGTAAGCACCTGCCTGCATTAATCTGTTTATTGCAGGACCAATGTGAAAACCAGGTAACTTCTGAGTACAGAAAATGATGTAGTAGGGGCACATAACAGATTTTTTCTGATGAGACTAAGGGCTCATCAAGTCTTGCCAAGATTAATTTAAACCTTCAGGGCTTAAAGCAGGGAACAAGTTTCCCCTGTGATAAAGGAAGAATCAATTCTCCCCTTCTGTTTTCAGAAAAAATAACAGAGGCAGCAGACAGTCCCAGGCAGACTCCATACACCAGGTGCCTTCTTACATTCTAAAATGGATAGAAGAGAGAAAGTATACTTAGTCTAGCAAGGTGCACTAGAGAGAGAAAGATAGAAGATTGTACTGGCTAAGAGGCTCACAGCAGTAGCCATCAGGTCTGCAAACTCTGTTGAGTGCTGATGCAATGCTCCCAGTTGCACTCCTGTTTCTTCCAGCAGCTGCCCCAGGGAAAGAAAGGCCTTCAACTGTCAGAGTTGGTAGGAAAAGCTGACTTAGGAAGATTTGGGGGTAAGGAATGAAAGATGAATCAGTGCAGCGTTTCTCCTCCAGGTTTTGTCTACCACAATCACATCACTGTGCCTGAAAGCACTATGAATAGCTGATTTGCTAACATTATCATTAAATCCGCTTTTTTTTTTCTTTAAGTTTAGAAGATGTTTTAGGCTCCCTAGACTTTCTCTCCAGTGCAGGCAGCTGAATATTACATTCTGACTATTTTAATGGTCAAAGGAAAAAAGTTTGTCCATAGTTATTTTTGAAAGTGAAAGGAAGATAAAATTTAAACCAAAAAAATCTGTCAAATACACTTCTGCTTTAAATATCTCTAGTTTACACAATAGTTCTGAGACAGCAAAAAGTACTAGTGGAATATATAAAATAGATATTTGAAAGAAAACCAAGAGCTTGTATAGAAGGCATGTCTCAGTAAATGGATAATGTAAGATTTTTATTAAACTTCTTTTGTTCAATAATCTTTTTCACTGTTAAAGTTATTAAAAAGCTTTTACATTATAAGTTGCCAGCATTTTATAGGAAAAAAAAAACCAACCTGCTAACTTAATATGAGGCTGTCATAAATGTCAGTGCTAGGCTGACACAGAACTAGTACATTTTTTTTCCCTACCATTAATTAAATTCTCAGTATGACAAAATGTACATTGCAAGAGCAAGTGAAAAAAAATACAAGGAAAGCACTGAATGAATCAATTCATTATGCATTTATTCACTACTAAGGTCTTTTTTCTTCTGTTACTTCCCCTTCTAAACCTTCTGATTAAGCTTTACATTAAGTCAGACAAGCTGTCTCCTATGAGTAATGAATATAGGGGTTTCACTATAATGATATGCCTTTTGGTACACCAGCACTACACAACTACAATTACATTTTCACCAGCTAGATGATCAAGGAAACTTTGATTGTGCTTTCTGTAAAAAAAAAAAATCCATGGATAAGAGGTAAAATACCCTGTGAAATGGCAAACACATTTGAAAGTGAAATGTGTAAATAAGCAGACAGTCATGTATATGTGTGTTGGTTTTTTTGTTAATATAATGTAGAGCTCTGGTTAGAAGCTTAATCACTTGAGAGCAAATGATTATTCAGCATCAATAACTACTATTGTGAGTTGCGATTTTTTTAAATTAAAAGTGCTTAAATAACAGAACAGATATAAGTTACTCAGAAAAATTGAACAATTGCTTTTTAATAAATCTAATTTCACATGCATTCATACACTTTTTTCTGTAACTAAGAGGACTTTAATTTGAAAAGTTCATTAGATAAAAAAACTATTTTCCTTAGCCCTTGTAACATACTTAATTTCAGATTTATTGGTTTCTGGTTTAAGTAACATATACAGCTCTAGGTTAAATCTTTGGACACCTGTGAGGGAGGAAGAACAAAGGAATACTCAAAGCCTCAGGGAATTGCCATATTCTCCCTTTTAGCAATGAGATAAAATCCTGAAAGATTCTGACAGAGATGCAGAATAACACCTGCATCCAACCCCATACCCTCAGAAAAATCAGTGATGTTTTCACTTATTTGCAATTGTTGCTGCTGAATTGAGGCCTGAAGAAGAAACTGCGGAATAAAAGAGCAGATGGAAACCACAGAAGAGCAGATGAAGAACTGCCAAGAGTGACTGAGGTGAAACAGAGCCAAATATTTTTATCAGCTCCTAAAAGAAGACATTTTGGTAGTGAGATCAGAAGCTGAGCAGTCACACCAAATCATGCTCCAACCTGAGAGGAAAGTTTTAATTTCATTCTTCCAGCCAGTATAAACAATAAAATAAAAGAAAAACATAATAGGAACTTTTCTAAATATATTGAACAAAACCAGAGACAATCTTATAATTTGCAAGCTCTAGAAGGGAAGTCCACTGGAAAACAAAATAACCCTGGTGAGATGGGAGATGATACACAGCATTCTGTTTTGCAAAGGTGAATGTGGTTTGTAAGATGAAAGTTATTTTTCTGTTATTGCTTATCGGGGTGTTTTTTGTTCTGATGGAAGGCAAAGATCAGACCTACACTAAAGAAACTTTACCTGATTATTCAGAAGTCAGGGTTCAAGCTTTTATTGTTGCTGTTTCCATTAACAAAACTGCATCTTGGGCAAACTGAAAGGTGATGCCTGGTTCCAGACTACTGGTGCACAGCAGCCTGACTCCCTGAGGTGCACTCCTGGGAAGGATGTCTGTGATGGGCTGAGAGGGCAATAAAAGCTTTCAGAGACTGCTCAGGAATTAATGTGTCTAACTAGAAAAGAAACCAAAAAAAATTGATCTGTCCAAGTTTTCATTCACCAAAAGCAAATTTAAAAGACTGTGTTCTATCCCACTAAAAGATGAGGAGACAGAAATCCTGGAATTCATTAAAGACCTCTGTTAAGTATTTTAACAATCAAACCTAAAAAGGCTCTGTACACAGAAAAGAGCCTTTGATTAATTAAAAAAATAAAAAATAAAATATTTATCGTTCATCAACAACAAAACTACATATTGTCCTCAGTGGAAAAGGAGGATGACCAGTGTGGAAGACAAAACGTCTTTGAAAGTGAGGAGCTGTAACACTCAAGTTTGAATATAAAACTATCTGGAAAAGTGACTAAACCATAGAGAGGGACCCTTTTGCTTTAGAATATGCCACTTGTACCAAAACCTGTCCCTGACATGCAAAAAGAGTGACCAGCTGTATGTGGAACCACTGAACTGGGCTATAATGAATTCTAGCTTTTCTAGGAATTGCCCAACCACTGCACAGCAACGGCATGGTTTTGTTTTCCCTCTTCCATCCAGCTTCTCATCCTCCTACAGCTCGACCCAGCCTGTTATGCAGTCCACACTGCTTTTTCTGTGCTCAAGTTTTGAGAGGTTGAGCAACAGGAACTGCTTGCCACAGTGCCAGACCTTCAGAGTCCCCAGGAAGCGTCAGATTTATGGTAATTTCTTGTTACTCCTAACCTCTGTATAGGAGGGAATAGGAGTCCCCAGAGACACTGGGCATTGGCAGCAGGCAGCACAGGCACATTGCTTGCTGCTGCTGAAAGCCAAGAACTATGCAGCTCGATCTGAGAGCAAGACCCTAAATGACAGGTATGACACAGAAACAGCCAGCTGTTTCACTGGTTACCTTGCTTAACATAATGGAAGCATTTTTTGCATAATCAGAGATGGAAGGGACACACAAAGACGGAGTCCAGCTCCTGCTGCTGCACAGGAACACCCTAAGAAACCACACCATGTATCTGAGACCACTGTCCTAGGAAGCCTGCTCCAGTGCCCAACCACCCTCTGGGTGACAAACCTTTTCCTAAACCAACCTAAATCTCCCTTGACACAACCTCAGGCCATTCCCTCGGGTGCTATCACTGGTCACCAAGAGAAGAGATCAGTGCCAGACCTTCCCCTCATGAGCAAGTTGTAACTGCAATGAGATCTCCCCTCAGCCTCCTCTTTGGGTTGAACAGACCAAGTGACCTCAGCTGCTTGGAACTTTGAAACAATGCATTCAGGAGACCAAGTAATTTATGTCCTTGCTACTTTTATTAACATTTTCACTAGCACTTGCAGTTCACTTTGGAATGGTTTATTTTGTAATAACAGGAGCTCCTACACGACAAACATTTCTGCAAGTACAGTAAATGGTTTGAAACAAAGATATACTTTGTTTCCAGGAAAAATCTGCATACTGCATAGATCAGTAAGCTTTTAAAGCAAACCATCTTCAAATGCAAAGTGTTCCCCATACAGAATTTACTCCTCCAAATTTATTAGTCTGCTCTGTAAACCAGTGAAGAGGCTGACAAATGCTTCCATAAGATTTTACCTAGAACACATAATGACAGCAAGTTCCCATTTTTCATTTACATTACCAAATTACATTAAACCTTCACAATTAAACCCAAGTTCATGCACTTCTTCAAGTTACAGTTGATCTATCAAACTGTTTCTTTGTCAACATATACTACACCTAGATGTTCCAGCACCCTCAGTTTAATTGACCTTATGGAGCTGACTGACAGTGAAGTCTTGCTTTGTCACCACATTATGTTCATTTTGACAGCACAAATGAAGCAGACATTTTATAACCAAGACTTGCTAATGTTTTAGTATAATAAGTATCTCAAGTCTAAGCTGATGATCTTAAAAAAATTCAAACTGCCACAGCTCCCCAAACATATAAGAATTAAAACACAATGTCATTTATATAACCAGCAACTGGAATAAGAATTCCAGAATTATCCAGTTTCTTACTTCTCTCCTAGCTTTGCTGTTGAACAGAAACTTGACAGACCTAGTCAGGGCAAACTTTAACAATCTCCTTCAGGCAGTCCTCTTTGGGAATATTTTTAACTCAGTTTATACCTACAAGCCTGTGATGCACTGGCAAGCTTTCCTCACAGCCACGTCACTGAGTGCACCAATATTGCATTTTATTACTAGCTATATCCACACCAAATTAATCCATAGCCAGTCTACACAAAGAAACACTACTCCCTCTCTCAAACTTGCTGTACCATTTGTCTACTAAAGACCTACTTCCTCCCATACTAGTGTCAGAAAAACATCAGGAAGAAACTGTGCAAACTTTATTTCAGACAATTATTTGAGAAAACAAAAATAAATAAAACACAACAAACTCGGGAAAGCAAAACTCTCTGGGGTAAATTATAGACGTGATATGAAATCCTTAGACAAATATTACATAGTGAATATAGATATTAAACAGCTAAATAATATGATGATATGCAATAGTGGTAAAGCATAAATACACCTGAGTCCTTAAAAGGTAAACCTTCAATACTGGACCCAAAACCTTACTTCAAAAGTAAGGATGAAAACAATATAGATAGTTGAGCCGAATTCTTATAGATAGTTGAGCCAAATATTAGCAGGACAATAGCTGAATGTTTTAGCATATATTTTTTTTTCCAGGAAGAACATGTACATTTAACTACAGGAATTCATTTAGACCACAGAAGATGAAAAGAGTTACTCTTGCACAAAAATAAAAATACAGTGAATTAAAATAAATACAGAATCAAAAGAACCTGGAAAGATGTATTTACACTGCCTTCTAGACCTTTAATGTTCTCTCTCCTTGGAGCTCAAAAAAATCCTCTTATTAAGGAGGGTGGGTTTCTGTGGTTTTTTGATTTTTTACGTGTAACTATATGACACCTTTTTAAAATAAACAGAAATTCTTAACTACAGACACTGAAATACACCCATGTTAACAATACAAATCAAAATTTCTCCCCTGTGTTAGTTGAAATCTTACATTTTTGCTGTGAGTGCAAAGGATGAGGAACTTTTGGTGGCATCTTACCAGTGACCCTCTGAAAACTGTGAATAGGCACAGAAGTCTCTCCTTCCTTTGAATCAGGAGGAGATAGGAAAAGGATATCCAGGAGAGAACTCTCAGGTGCAACAGAAAGGACAAGGTTGTATTTCTGCTCAGGGAGGGAAAGCAATAGGAATAATGAGATCTCCCAACTTTCAGCTGTCAAAATTATTGCCTTACTATCAATAAACTGCATAAAAAAGGGAAGTCTCTGCTTTCCTTCTGTAGCCAACGGATAGAAAAGGCCATCCACAATGTCTCCACTAGTGCCAAGTCTCAGAATGCACAGGTATCAAGGTTGGGAGCACTGACTGTCAGCCAAGGGCATTAGAAAGAATTGTTAGAAAGAATTTAGCCACCTATACAAAGGAGTCTGAAGACAGACTACAGGATGGGTTGGCCTGATAAGCATAATCCAGCAGTTCTGCTTCCTTGTAAAAAAAACAGTGACCTCAGTATCAAGCCTGTATGTCACAATAGCATCCCCACAGATGAAGGTGACAGCTGTTTCAGTGTCAGAAGCATTGTTTCACATCACCCTCTGTGCTGGTATACCATGAAAGTTGTGCAGAGTAAGTTTGCATTGAAATTCAGGAAAAGCCTGAACAAGGAACACACAGTAAAAACTATGAGACAAACTAGCAGGAGAAAAAAATAAGACAAAACAAAATAAAACAAAACAAAGCAAACTGAACAAACCAGAACCCCTATACTTTCTTGTTGAAATATACTAGTGGTATTAAGTATCTTCTGTACTTTTTTCCAAGTATGCCAAACATTTCCAGCTGGACAGCTGCTTGTCACCCTTGAAAGATGACACATACAGAACACTAACTATGGTAAGCATTTCCCTGCTCCAGAGAGTTAAACATATTTTTCTTCTTGGATGCAAAACAAGACAAAAGTTATTAAACACTGTCCCATATATCTTCTATTATAGAGAAAGGCTATTGGGAAATGGTGTATATTTCGCCAAGTTTCCTTTGAGTCAGCTGCGAGGTTCTTGCTTGCCAAATGTAGTTAAAATATAAAGTATAGAAACTGACAGTAACAATTGAATCAAAAGTTTGGTGCTGCAGTTTTAATTAAAATCAGAGCTAAGAGAAAATACTGAAAGTTTTGTGGGCTAATATGTATGTTAAAGAAATGTATCAAAGACCAGAAACAAAAAAGAAAAAAAATTTATTTAAATTCTTCTCTATGCCTAGAAGATGCATCATCTACAGCACTTAATAAGATGCCTGAAATTTGTTTTATTCTAGATACCAAAATCTTTACTACCTTATTGTTATACTTTACATTAAAAGTATATTTAGAACTTTAGCACATAAACACTAGTTGATGTGCTAAAACTATGTGGAAAAAAACCCAGAAAATAAAAGCATCTTATTTTACACATGTTTCTGGTACATTTTACAAGGCATGCTACGCTGTTTTCATTGTAGTAAAATCATTTACCAAATATGAAAATCCTAATATTCTTGCAGTTCTTTAACATCCCATGGAAGCTTAGATTAATAAAATGTCAATGCATCTCTTGGTCTCTATCAAAAAAAGAATTTTTCAAGATATACTAAAGGACACCTGAAACACTACAGTATTCCTCAGTTTTCTAAAATTCACTCCACCAGCCCCAAGGAACTACAGCAAGTACCCTCCAGACTCAGGGGGGAGCTGCAGGATTTATTCCAGAGCCTGCTGTGGCGTGCAGCCAAAGGAGTACTTTAGCAGAGCTTTTGGCCAAGCAGGAAAGTGTTCCATTTCTTCTGCCATTCACTAAGACCCACGAGGAAACTGAGACAGGAAGTCAGACTTCCAGATAATAGGAGTGTTCCTAATGATGTCCTTTGGCTCACAGCACAGAACAGTTCCTCTATGCTCCCTCTTGCTACAACATCTTCTCTCCATATAATTTCCTACTGTAAAGGGAGGACAGAAAAAGCTTTTAAAATTAGTTTTTCTTTGCATCCAGTTCAATAATTACCCAGTTACCTCTTGACTCCACTGTAATGGATTGTTGAAAAAAATGCACTCCAAATAAGTTTCAGTAAAGTGACAATTTTTCTTCAGCCTTAAATTCTGACTTCATTAAAGCGAGTGCCACCATGCCATTAATATCATTAGAAGTAACAAGAGATCCTGAGAGGCAGTACAGCCTGAGTGAAGAATTCAGCCTTATACGCAGCCTTATTCATCCTTATGTGTTGCAGCACATAAACATAAAGCATTTAGTATTCATACATAAACGTGCTAGGACACAAAATCCAGATAAAAAAATGAAAACACTACTTTATCATAAAGAGAAGGAAACCCCAAACAAAACACCTTCCTTGCCTGCTGTGGGTCTCTGCCCAGAGCATAGCTCCCTGATATACAGTCCATATCATGATTCATCTAACACAACCCAGGGTCTGTTCTACATCTGTTGGATCTGCTGTATCCCACGGCAGGATACAAGCTATGGTAGTCCAAAGAGATGAAATTCAAAGTTTGCAAGGAACCTTTTCTTAGACCAATCTCACAGAAAGAAAAAGCGTAACAAGCTTCCTGACATAAAATCTTTATATGCCAAGGCATTTTACCAGGTGTAAGAGCTACTGAACAATCCACAGCAGTGTCCAAAAGCAAAACTAAAAGATCTGTGCAAGAACAATTCATCTGTATTTAACAGAACGACAGGTTGGAACAAAATACCACAAGGAATTTCGATATGTGTATCATTAATTAAAAGTCACAACTTTAGCAGCAGATAAACTACAGATAGCAGTTTGTTCTGCAGAAAAAAAGCCCTCAGACATTTCTGCTGGAAATAATCTATGGCTGCAGAGGGCTTAGTGCAGGATAATTCATCTATAATATGCATCTCAATTTTACCTGATTACCTAGCTTTGTCTGGCAAATAACCCATTCTCTATGACTTCTCTATGATTTCTCCATGGTTTCTATCCAGCTTTAAACACTGATACCTGTGACTCCTCAGGCAAGAATCAGGAAGGGAAACTAAATCCAGAAGTGATTCTCAAGAGGACAGGAAGGAAAGATGCAGTATGTGTTTGGCTGTGCCCTAGGGGGCAAGGAATCCCTTTAGCTCCATTAGTGCAGGAGCAAGTCTTGCACATGCTCCTTTCCAATGGATAGTTGTACAAAGGGTTTATTTCCATATCAGTAAAGCATAAAAGGAATCACAATTGAGGAATCACACAAAGAATGGGAATGTTAACTTTTTTCATTAGCACTTGCTAGTAGATCCAAAATCTTATCTAGATCTTTGCTGATTTTGATGACACATCATCTGCTTGTTGGAAGGAGAAAAACATTTCTCCACTGATTAAACCTAGGATATTTTAGGTCAATGAAGTCAAGCCAGATTATGTGAGCAGAAACCAAGGGTCAAATACTTTTTCTTCTTCTATAAGATTATGTAGTTAGAATGAAGGATTCCTATTTACGTTCTTTTTTGTTGATTTTTTTCTTTATGGCTGTTATTTAGTCTGACCTTGTTCATAATTAGGAAAGACAAAAAAATAATTGGAAAGACTTGATTATAAGTGTAAGCAATTCAGAAAATTATTTTATTTCTTAACAAACTTGAACCTAGAATGTCTAGATCAATGAATCAGTAAAAATACATAATATGTGATGGAATGCTATACCATACACCAAATAAATCTAAGACACATTATTAAAAATCTCAAAAAATAGTCAATAAAAATTAATTTTGTCCAAATTGAAAAATGACTTCAGCTGACTCTCCACATTTTTGATTTAAAGCACCACAGAATAGCATGCATTTCTCTCTAACATTTTAGCTTTAGCTAAAATATCTGCATATCTCCATAAACATATTACTGATCTAGGAGGCATCTTTGTGTTTGGCTCTCTTCCATAACGCAAAAGGAAGCGTATGTTATAAATTCACTCTACTCATGCTTCACTTCTGTAGACACACAGACTGTGATCCATCAGCACTACAATTCATATTTAATTCAGCTTCTTCCAAATTAAAGGTATTATGAATGAAAGCATCCAAAAAGCTTGGATTAGGTTTCTGCATTTTCACCTGCATTTCATGTGTGAAAGGGTTTCATCCTTAAGACTGAAGATAAAAAACTGAAAAAAAATCAGGAAACCCCTTTCCTACACTCTCTGCTCTCTACCATTCCTGCAATTTAGTGATCAAAGGATCAAAAAACTGTAGAAGGTGAATCTTCTTATGAAGGAGAAAGATTTTTCTCCTTACTTCTTTCCCTTACCAAGTAAATCCAGAAAACTCCGTAACTAAAGCCAAGAACTTTCATCAACAAGAATCCTCAGTCAAACCTAGACTCACTTATCACCTGCAGTTCTCACTCTGGCCATAATTTAAGTTCAATGCACTGAAGAAACAACATCAGAAAGAAAACAGAAATTTTCAAAACACAAAAGTAACAAACTATATGGTTAAATGCAAGATTTGCACAGAGTTAGGCTATGTTGTAAGGTTATTTAATTCTATACAGCAATCTAGAGCTTTTCCAATCCATCCAAACTATATATAGCTGTGGGGGGAAAAAAAATATTTTCTGCTTCCTTCTTATTTTGCCATTAACTAACTCCTCAATTTAATAAATAAATGGGGATATTAGTACACCTGTTCCTCCTGGTTTCCCAAGATCTCTTTAGCTACTAGCCTCCTCTGCATTAGAATATATGTTAATTTGAGGACATTGCAGATCACTGAAGAAACTTTCAGGGCTTGTCAAACTTTACCTAATGGTACATGATTGACACCAGTTTCACATGCCTGCTGTATTTTGTACCAAATGGCTTACTGTCTTTGACTTTACATTTCTTGAAATTATACAGATAAGGAACTGCATATGCAACTGTAACAATCACGTTCATCAGCATCTTTAGCCATTTATCAGATTGCCCAATTAATAGATTATTCAGCTATGATGAGAAGAAACCTATCTCCAAAGGCTGAGAAATTGTTGCAGTAATCAAAATCTGGTCTTATCCTGAGGCTCTCATAAGGGGAGAAAAAGAGAAAATCAGATGCTCTTCAAGCTGCTGGATTTTTTTCACACCCCAGTCCAGCAAGAAAGAACCTGTAATCACAAGGTCACTGAATGCAAGATTTCATTATACTCTTGTGTTAGTGATGACAAGTACAGAAGCTGGGGCAAAAATCCAACTGCCTTCATTGATGTGCCTGCAAAGCATGTGAGCACATGCATTTAAGTAAGCCATAGCCCAAGTGCACAGAAGTAAATTAGTCAGCTCTGCTTATTACTTATTCACCTATAAACATTATCTCTAAAATAACTGGAAACACTCCCACTGAGTCCAATGGCCTCTAGGTCAGATTTACTCACAAGTTACCTTGGCATTTATAAGTGGGGGAAAAGCAAAAAGAAGAAAAGCATCCACACAATCTGTATACGTGACTTTAAAGAGCCTCTATAAATATTTCTATATTATCTATGCTTCAATGGTAGCTCCTTAGGTAGTCAGGTGAGCATGTGCATACATGTGGTTTGTAGATAAATGTGTACAAGTACTCCATTGGACACATACTGACAATCTAGTTTTCTTCTTGTATGCTTGCATACATTCATTTTCATCAACTATAGTTGGTCAATGTGTTTACAGTGATATTGAGCTTTGAAATTCATTCACGTCCCAAAATAGCTATATTGCATTTATCTTTTAGGCATGCTACAAGACATGAGTTTTTGAAATAGCACTTAGGGAGGCTGAGGAACAAAGGAACTGCAACACTGGATCATATCCAAGGTCCTGTCTTTGACAGCAGTCATCACCAGCTGCTTCACAGAAAGAAACAAGAATCTGCAGTAGATAGACAGGCATAATCTTGCCACATATTGGGGTTCACCCTTGTTTCAAGCTACTAAATACTGACTTGAACTCTGAAGCCTGAGGTATACATCCACTTGAAAATCATTACTGTTACCATTACTAAATACCAGCCCTCCCGATACCTCTGCTACCTATGTAAATGTCATATCATATATCCAAATACTGACTCTGTGGAATCCTTTAGCAGATTTCAGTGTAAAAAAAAGTAGCATAAAATCCCCACATCTTCTAGTCTCTGTTCTGAATTTTCCGCTTCAGAATTTAACAGACTAATAGAAGTAGAAACAAATATCTTCTATTTTATCTTCTTGTATAATTTCTGAAATTGTTCATGTTTATCATGTTTCTTCTCTTTCATTTTCTCTTTGCTAACTTGAACATCTTTTTACCCTGTTTTCATTAAACATTTTTTTCCAATATGTAACCTTGGGGGAATTAAATACCCATGCAAAACTAGTTCCTTAGCAATTTATAGGCTGAATTAATATTTTTTGTCTAAGGGTTTATTCTGGGTTTTTCTTTAACAATTTATTTTTCAAGCATAAAAGATTAATCTCTGTAAGTTACCAGAACATAATGCAATTATGGCATATCAGTAACAACAGAAAAAAAGATTCCACAATTCAGTCCTGAATCAGTAGTCTTGAAGAGTTCCACAGTTAAAGACTGAATAGTTCATATTATGACAAAAGGATGGGCTGATGGACTTATCAAAGATCCTGGTAATAAAATGAACTCATAAAAAATGGGTAACATGCCATTCAACATGGTGCTGGCAATTTTTCATGGAAACACACTATGCTCTTCATTTGAAAAGGGCTAAGCAGACTGCCCAAACACAAAATACCTAATTTACCCATTTGCCTTTACACTTATACAAGGGATGAAGTACAGAATTATAAGTATGGAAACAGTTGTAAAGTAGTATGGCATAACCCACCTACAAATAAAGCTGAAGTAAGAGCATGATTGTAAGAGAAATGTTGAGTAAGGGAAAAAAGCAAGTGCAAGTGAAAAAGAAGATGCATGCAAATTTGTTATAAATACAAGGACATTTTACCAGATGGAGAAATTGGGCAGTTCATCGTCATGTTCTCACATCCGCTGAGTTGTTCTAAAACTATTCCTCATGAAAGCAAATATAATTCACTCTGCAAGTCAACTGTTGAAATAAATCTTGATATTATATAAGAACCATCTGAAATTATTTTCTTTGCTTATCTGAATAAATCATCTGGAATCATCAGAAGTTCTGCCTTTTGGCCACTCTTTGGACAATCACTGTGCCCTAAGCAAAATTCTTTATACAGTTCTGGGAAAGTGAAAAAGTGTTGAAGGTCTTTAGTGCTACAACACCCATGAAAGCAAGAACATTCCTAACTAGCACCTATTAAAACATCAGACACCAATAAAATGGATTTGTTTTTGTTTAATAACAATTAAACTTAGGAATTATTATTAGGAATATATTTAACTGCTGCTACCGGCATGAGAAGAATGTAACTCATCTGTGCAGCTATTTTGATACAACCTCCCCAGCTGATGTCCTTGTCCCCTAACTTCTTATAAGAGCTGATACTTAAATTCTACCATACAATTTACAATATCCAAGAATCACAATGTGGCTGGAGAGGTACTGGCACCTTTCAAATGCAGCAATGTGTCTCTGTCATTCAGTTTCTGTAGGAAAAGACATGAAATTCACGAGGAGAACAAGACAGAAAATTTCCAAAGTCAATTTAAATGCACTGAAAATGAATTTTAAAATAAACATCCTTCCTTTGCAATTTTGTGTCCTGACTTTGCTGATTATTTCCTGATCAGGCATCACTTATAACCATCAAAATGAAGGAAAACATTTCAAAATCAATTCTAGTTAATCAATTATTGATGGGCCTTTTTATCATTAAAGTATATATAGCAAAGAAACTGGTTTCATAAACACTGCATATCCTATTAGGCATTGTATTTCACACACCTCAAGAAAAAAAATAGGAGTTATTTTAGAATAATATTGATTTTTTGGCATTTTGGTCCTGACAATCTGTTTTGTAATATTGAAGAGAAAACCCACAAACCTACATTTTGGAGCATTAATGCTCTCTAAGAGCTATCTGATTGTGCTCAAATATTTTCAAACATCTGATTCTCACTTACAGTCACTCAACATTTGCACTTGCAGACCATTACTTGGGCAAAACTGCCCCCAAAAAGCCATCTGAGAGTATCTGTCTGAGTGGGAGCTGCCTCTGTAACACAGTCTGCAGGAGCAGTCATTCACATGGGTCGCACACCAACACTATACATACGTCCACTGCACAGCCTCCACCTTCACACTTCCCAGCTCAACCTGTTCTGCTGCTGTACTATTTATACAACCTTTGCACTTCAAGTACTTTGAGTACTCCTATTCCTGTTGATCAGCAAGGGACTGTCTTCACATCAAATCTTGATATTTAGGTATGTGAGTCCAACAGAGAAGGAAGGTTTGTGTATGTGTTCTGTATAAACATTTGTAGCTGGATATTTCAGGACTGGCTGTGCAGTGCTTAACAGATCATTGCAGCCCACTGAGCATCCAGCACGAGGCCTCTGAGAACATGCTGGTCACACACAGCCCACTCGTCTTTCTCCTCCTCCTCATTTCCAGCTGTGTGCACAGGTGCCCAGTTTCTTTGCTACAGAGCTATCAAAGCACTAGAAGACAATCTTACAGAAAGCCTAACGATGAGCTGGAAGTTATATTTGGAGGGAGTAACTGTTAATTGTAAGCAAGAGAATAATACATCGAGGGAGGAAAACAGGGAGGAGTAGAAGGCTGGTCAGGCAGCACAGGGAAAAGCTGAAAAGCAAGTAAAAAGTGCATTCAGTGGAGGGGGAATCCAGAAGCAAGGGAACTTGCCATAGTAACAATGAAAGAAATTACAGGAAAAGAAGTAGAAGATACAGAGCAGACACAAGGATGAATATGCATTAAAACACATTAACAGATTGGCCATTATCTCTCAGCCAAGAAAAATACCCTGACAAGACAGAACTAAAAATATACAAAGATTTCTCTAGTCACACTTTCAGTTCTGTTGCTCTGAAGAGATGTAGTAGGCAAGCGGAGAGAGGTCGCTTCTGGTTAAGAATGGAGGGTATGGACTGTATTCAGTAATGACTGAAACAAGTAGATTAGAAAGATCCTAAAGAGGCTGAGTAAAGTCTGAAGAACCCTATGAAATGCTGCTCATCCTACTGAAAGCTTTGAAAGGCCAACATTTAGTTTTGTTCTGCAATACTGCTCTTCCAATATATCTTTACTACAGATACATATTAAAAACAAAGAATATATACCATAATATTTTTCTAAGTTGAAAGCCAGACTATAAACAGCTATTTCAGTTTAAGGAAAAATACATCTTGTCTAAACAAAGACTAGAGATTTCTCCCCTTGTTCATTCACTGTTATAAAATTTAGACTACTATACTGTATCCAAGAAGGCAAAAAAGAAGTCTTCCTTCTCCACAATGTCCATTGTGCTTGTGAAAACCAGAAGTTGACTCTCTGATCTTACAGCTCGTCCATTTTACAGACATTCTGTCACTACCATGGACCACAGACATGATTTTCTCTCCAAAAAGAAGTGAATGAAATTATGTCATAAGCCTATCAACCCTACAGTCCAGAGGGGCAATCAGAATGACATAAGGCAGACATCCAGGTGTGGTGAATGTTTCAGAGTTTGCCTTGGGGACTTGACTCCAAGCTCAATTAGATTTGTCAATTAGACTCACTTTGCAGTGATGTAATACTGCTCCTTGCAGTTTGACACACTGCATGTATATTCAGAAACAGACGCCTATGGAAAGTGGTCAGCACATGAAATTGAGCCTTTGGTGTAGAAGGATATTCACAAAGTTGGAACACAAAACATATTCATTTAATGTCGTTTTCCCAGAGTTTCATATTGAATTAATCTTTTCAATGAAGCTGAGGAGGACAAGAACATTATGTTCTCACAAGTCTCTTTCAAAGGTGTTGAGAAACCACATTTAAGGGCATAAAAGATAAAGCAATGGTGGAGAATTCTGGGGGGAAAATATTTAAAAGCTAAATTTGTCAGTAGTCTTATTTACCCTATAAGTTTATCCACAGCAGGATAGAAACCAGTTGGGAAGAGTATTCAGAAAAGCTTGTTTCTGTTTCAGCTGCCTACACTATGCATTTACTACATGAACAGTCACAGTTCTGTCAATCTGGAAAGTGATATTAGCAGCACAACCTCTATATTAGTACAAACTGCACAATATAGCTTTAAGAGTCTACTACATAACTGAACTATAAATATGAAACATCTTGATCACCTAAATTATGCAACAGATTCAAAATACATAATCAGAGGTTATAAGATTTTTCCTATTACCAGAATGCACAATTAGAATGCTTACAACTGAGCACACGTCCCAGAGCACAAGAGGGAAACTAAAATAAAAATGTAGCAGTATGGAAAGCTGCTGCTACAACATCAGGAAACAATAGTTAGACTGCAGTTACAGATAACATTGCATAATAATTGCACTCAACATTTACCATCAATCTTTCCTGTTCCGCTATTTTATAAACAAAATATATTACTAGATTTGACGATGTGGGAAATAGTAATTTCCCTGCTATGGACAAGCCAAACTTTATTATTATTTATAAAGGTGCAAAGCAAACAAACAAGTTTCTTAGATTCTCACAGGAGGAAGAAAGGGACATGTGAGGACAGTCTGTCTTAATTTTCTCTAATTCTCAAGCAGGCAGGCATTCATACATATAGAACTTGTTCTTAGTCAAATAACTGCATGCTAATGAACTTTCAAGGTATAAAGCTGCAAATTTAAATTCATTTTTTTTACACTTTTATCTGGCTTCACTGAGGGGAAAAAAATAAAAGCAATTCATGCATCATTTGAAAGGAAAAAAATCCCAATTAACTGGGTTTAGGCAGGGGGAGTAATCCCAACTAACTGCAGTGAAAACTGTAAAAGTTTCAGTGACGTTTTCCTTGGGAGAATTTCCCCTAGTGCAAGATAAAATTTCTGCTAAAAAAAAAAGGAAAACCAACAAAAAAACCAGATCCAGAAAAGAGAAAAATAATAACCCAAGGAACTCAGCTTCAAGCTTATTCCCCAAACCTTTAACGTTTGTTTTAGGAAGTGAAATACCTCACAGAAGAAATGCTAAAAGAGACTTATCTGAGGACAGTCAGCTGTCCAGAGGCTGAAACAGCACTGTGGCTATACAACAAAACTAAGACTTCTTGCCTAATCTCCCACAGTTCATGGTATTTTAATTGGAAGACCACACCAGAGTACACCCTCTTTTTTTATTTGCTTTGTTTTGTTTTAGGAAAACAAAGCTGTTGAGAAAACAAAACAAAAGCCTTCAAAAAACCTTGAATATCAACTAAATCCAGGTTATGAATAAGTATTACAGGATGGGAAATGATTTTTCAAGCCATCTCACTCTCTATGTTTCTTAGCAGATATCCTGAATAAGTCATAAACTGTGGTAAGAATAGAAAAAAGGGAAAAATTTCAAGAATCCACAGATAAATGCAGGTACAGGCTGCAATCTGAAAAGTTTGATGATGCCTCTTGAAATCTAACTCAGCATTTTCTTCTTTGGAGCAATATCTGATTATACAAATGCTGATCTATGTCCTTAGATTTTGAGTATGGCATTCTCAGTCTCACATCTTCTGGCAAATCAGATCTTGAAGATGAACTAAGAATGCCTTATACTTGAACTCACAAAGGTAAACACTGAGGGCAATATCCTGCAGAGAGACACAAGGAAATATCCGAGACATCAGAAGCACAGAAACTGTGTTAGATCACATCCCGCTGTTGCAGTGTGCCAGGATTCTTGTCATAAGGAGGAGTAGCATGACCCAAAATTCACACACAGGTTAAAGGTCTGCAGACAAACCCATGGGAAACCACACAGCTCATCAAGTTCTTCGGCACAATGTCAACAGCTTCCTTCCAGTGGTCGTCTCCCCAACAGCATCACAACATTTCTCCAGGCCCTTCTCTTCCCTGAAGCTCCAGGGCTCCCAGTGTGCTGGCTTCACTACTGAGACTGTGCTCTGGGGGTTGTTGCATAAAAGAGCTGCTGCTTTAGATGCAAATGGCAACATCAGTTCCAGAAACACCTCCTAGCTCTACAGGACATCTGACAGACTCCTGTTATCTGTGGATTTTTCACAAAGCTGGAAATACTGTAAGAAAATGTACTTTTCAGCCTCTTTAGCATCCAATACTGTGCTGCTCCTGCTGGGATCTTTAAGTCAAAGCAGCAGTGTGATTCCAGGTACATTCACTAAAATGATCCCTTCCTCATGAAAATGTTAAAATACACATGTAATACCCATAAAAAAATCCCACAGAATACCCATTAATAACCCCTCAGAGGCTGTCCACATCATGTTTCTGGTAAATTTCTTCATTTTTTTCACAATAAAACAGGGAGAAAGGGACCTACCAAAAGAACATTAATTCAACAGAGGTAGGTATCTATGAAGAGATACAGAATTACAACTTCATCTAACTATGGATCTGATGCCTCATGTACAGTGCTTTCTGCCACAAGATTACAAGCATAGTCTATGCAGTAAAAAACTAAGCAGCGAACACTACTCACTGGAGAAAATTTGAACACAAATAACTTCTAAAATACAGGTGAAAGAGTCTTGCATCAGCGTATTTGGGGGTAGGTCAAATTATCCTAGCATGTCTAAAATTTGCACAGGTATCACTGGAGTTTTTGAAGCATGTCACTAGGTGAAACCATAAATTACTTCAAGTGTTTCCTAAGTTGCAGAAATTCACTTATATCTGGTTCCTAAGAGAACACTGACTGACCTGAGCAGCGTGAACAGCTAAAAAAAAAATAAAAACTTTTACAGCCTCAGCTGCAGGCCCCCAAGATGCAGTAAAAGCAGGTGTTAATTATATCTACAAAGCCTGCATACCTTGAGTGTTATCTCAGTAAGAATTCTCTTATTTTATCCTGTTACATGTGCATAGAGTGACACACAAATTTGAGTGTGAACGTCTCACACCCTGAGTGTGAAGCCTGGCTTTGTCCTTCTATAGGGCCTCACTGTGGAACCCATCCTAATGGCAGAGATCAGTAAATTTACCCCTTGGGAGTCCAAAATCCACCACCAGATGATAAGAGCTGACCTAAGGAGAGCACACACTTGGGCTATGGTGCTAAAAGAGGCTGCGCCCCGCTACTCCCAGCATCTTTGATCAGGCACTAGTACTTTAAAGGCTGAGATTAATGGAGCCTTTAAGGAAGGTCTAGCAGGAAAAGTAAATTGGGAAATACTCTTGGAGGATCAGTTTCATTGATATATAGAATTTTTAAGTTTTTATTAAAAATTATGAGTACATGGTACACACTCTGTGTGCAGCATTGAGGCGCGTTTTTACTTCTGAAGAGGTACCACACACTAAGAAGTGAACAAGAAAATTTTTTTTACTGGATGGAGAACCTCAAAGTGACAGCTTTTAAGACTAAGAGGAACTATACACAGGTAAATCTTCATACACCTACCCATCTCTCGTCCCTGTAGTACCTAAGTTCCCTATACTTGTGAAGCAGCACAAATAAAAACTTCAATAAAATGTTTCCATGGGCCAAATTTTGCAAACAAATGCTTCTTTCTCCAGGCAAAACAAAGTGATGGCAGAGAATTGGCAATGCAGATCAAATTGCAGTCTCCTACTGTTGTTTTTCTCTCATGCATAACCTCAAAACACTAAGTATCATGAATTATAATTGCTAATTATTCCCACTATGAAACAAGAATCCAACAGCAAACTGAGAGTAAATTTCTCCTTATATAAAATGATGCATGTGAATCTTCTTAAAGAATTACAGACCAGAAGAAAATAGTTCAGGTTAACAATGACCAGTTACTTATACTTATTTTTGAGTGCTAATTGAGAAAAAAATAATATTTTGTTTGCAGTTGCTTCTGTTCTTTTTGAACTTGAACATTCTTCAGTTGTAAGGAAGTCAGACCTAACAATTCACACTTAGTAACAAAATATTTTTGTGACTAGAAAAACAAAGTGTCTGCATATTTGGCATATGCACACCACATTCTCTTCAACAAATTAAAGAAAACCACACAGATATAGAGAACACAACCTTTGGCTGAACTAGTTTTCAGAATATAAAATAACTAATTAATGTAAAGAAGGCTGCTAGAAAACTTGAGCACTTGTTTAACAATAGAGCTGTTGGGAATGGACAACCACTGTTGTTGATAACACCTTGGGGAGGATGTAAAAAGCATCACCGAGATACACTCGTCTACTGAAATACCAGTGGACCCGGCTTCTGAGGTCAGTCCTTGTTACTGATAACTTTAACGGGTGAAGAATTGTATCTAGCATTTAAGTCTGCAGCCCTAAATCAGTAGGATAAACGTTCTAGAAAACCACTGTACAAAGTGAGAAGAGGCTGTAGCTCAACTCTTCCCGCACAGTGCAGAAAGGACTCTGTCGGGCACCGCACACGCAGTGGAGCACCAGCCCGCAGCAAGCCCCAGCCGGGCTCTGGCAGCGGGACGCGTGGGCTCGCCCGGCTGAAGCCCCGGCACTGTCAGCATCCCTGCGCAGCCCTGCCGCTCGGGAGCCGCACTCAGCGCATCCACATCCACGGGCGGCCAGCGCCGAGGGCCCGCCCCGGCCCACGGGGAGGGGTGCCCGGCCGGGGAGCGACAGGTTGGGATGGAAGAAGCGAGAGGGAGGCGGAGGCGGCGCCCGGTCCCGCTGGGGGGCGGGCAGGGCCCCGAGAGAAGCCGCCACCGTCCGGCGGAGCTCGGCCCGGCCGCTCCGTATTCCCGCCTGGTGCTGCGGGGCCGATACCTTCGAGCCCCGCCGAAATGCTCTCTGCAACTTCCGCGGCTCCGGCGGCGCCGTGATTCCCGGGCTCTCGGCCGGCACGACGTGCCGGGGCCGCGGAGCGGTGGCGGCCGGTCCAGCCCTACACGCCGCCGCGCCCCGCTCCTAGCCCAGCTGCAGACCGTAGGGGAAGTAAGTGGAAGTCCCAAAAAAGCAGGTCCTGGGTACCTTCCCCAGCTAAAGCGGCTGGACGCAGGGCTCCGGCTGCGCTGGCCGCCGCTGCCCCGCGAGGGAGCAGGTGAGCCCGGGACTCCCCCCTCACGCACCCCGCGTAAATAAAGCCGAGACAAAGTCACCATCTGGGAAGGGGGCGGGGAGCTGCATTAGACTTGGAAGTCACTTACCGGCTTTGCAAGGATCCTTATAATCTATCGCCTCGGCTTTATCCTCTTCAGTGAAATCGTAAGTGTAGTCATAATCAAGACCAGAGCAGGACGAAGGCTTTCCGCAGACAGTCCACCCGGCCAGCCACAGTGCCATCCTCCAGCAAAGCATCTTCATCCTCCCTCGGGCAGAGAGGTGGCGAGCAGGGCGAGGGTGAACTAGGCGGCCGGCTCTGCTGTCCTCGCCGGCTTGGGAAAGGGGGATAAGGGCTGGAGAAACCATAGGTTTTGGGGGAGGTGAATATTTTTTTCCTTCTCCACCTGGAGGCTCTTCCAAGAGACGGTGCTCCCTTAGGTAGCCCCAGTCAGACGGGTGCGACACAGAGTGAGGAGCATGAGCGCCGCTGCCCCCCTGCCCCCTCGCCGGGGAAAAGTCGCTGGGTGTGTGGGTGGGCGCAGGGGGTGGACTCAGGCCGGGAGATCCTGTCTGTCAGGGCTTTCCCTCGCTTCTGTCAAACCCCAGCCAAACTTCCCGCGGAGGAGGAGGCGGCGGCGGCTGCTGCTGCCCGCGTCCAGCTCCGCG
>VXBI01004598.1:257769-345588 GCA_013397375.1 Toxostoma redivivum | reverse complement strand
GGAGTTTCCATGGAAAAGGGCGGGGGGGACGACGAGGGGCGGGTACAGGGGTGTTTCTTCTGCTCCCATTTCGCCGGGGTGTCACATTTAACACGGACTTTTGAAAGAGCTGCCGCGGAGAGGTGGCTGCGTCTTTATCTCACGTCCGAGCCCGCGCAGGCTCGCCGTCTCCGCAGCACTTCCCAGTAGCCTTCCCTGTGAGGCAGGGGTGGAAATCCGGAGATCTCCCGGTCCCTTCCCCTGGCTGTGCCAGGAGCGCAGGCAGCGCGCCCCTTGGCCCGCTCCAGGTGCTGCGGGGGCGGGGGACACGCCGAAAGCACTCGGGCAAACTCCGGGTGGGCGCACTTTGCTATCGAGCTATCGACGGAAGGAGGGAGGGAGGGAAGGAGGAGGCACAGCTTCCTATCGCCGCTGTCAAGACTTAGCTGCCCCAAAAATACGGGGATCGGGTGGGGGCAAGGTGCAAAACTTCCTTTCGAATGACGAAACTTATAGTGCCTACCCGGGTACGCTGCATCTGCCCCTGCCGTCCTGCAAATGAAGGGCTGGTGCTGCTATAGATAGGCACTCCCGGCAGGTAATAACATTAAAACTGGAAAGGTCAGTTAAGACAGAGCTAATAGGAGTTCAACAATATTAAGAAGTCTGGCACCGAGTAGCGTCAGTGTCTTTGAAGCATCCATGTGCTTCCTTATATTTTTGGCATCCAGGTTGTGACCACATTGCTCCTAACTCAGTCTTGTTGCTCCAAACTTGAAAGCCAAGGAATGGGTAGCTGCCACTGAAAAGGTGCAGCCTTCACTAGGCAATCTTTGTCCCAGCAGTTCAGTTTGCCGTGTGTCATAAAGCCCTCAAAAACACCACATACCAGATGAAAGAATAGCCTGAGAAACTTGTGGCCTGCTCTTTTCCCCTTTTCCCCAATATACTTTCTATGAGCAGACACCTCAGATACATGGAACTGACTCCAAGGAAGTTATCAGAGACACTTTCTGTCAGTCCCTCAGAGCAGTATCGGGGCTGGTGACTACCTCTGCTTGCAGTGTCATGGTTTGGTGGGCTGTGTTTTGCTAAAGATATGAATCTGAAATATGGTTTCTTTTATTTTTTTTATGTCCGCAAAGGAGGCAGCTTATTTTGCAGTGTTATTAATTACATGCTCCTTTGAAAAGGTGGACCCCTTCCCAATATGGTTTTGTTACTTTGCTTGCTCTTGCTTCATATATACACACCTTTAAAAAGTTAATTTTCTTTCCTGTGCCTTTGCACCTCCACCCCAAAAAGAAACAATCAGTCTACCAGGCACATGTTTGTCAACAGAGCTTTAGAAACACTGATTTTGCTGATTGCTCTACAGACCAAGAAGAGGAATGTACAACACGCAATCCTCAACACGCCAGTCTCCCAAGTGAGGAGATTATTAGAGCCTCTGCAGCGGGAGATTAACTCTCCCAGCAAGGTAGGCACTGACATCACCTCCAGCCTCATTCTGCCCGACCTCAGCATCCCCAGCACAGGCGGAGCAGCACCGAGCACTCGCAGCCTTGAGGACAGCTGGCCTTGCAGAGCCCTGACTAAGACAGGAAACAAACTCAGAAACGCTAGATGGGAGTCATGCAGAAATCTGGGCACATGAGTGCTGTAACAAATGTGTGTATATGTCAGGGTAAAAGCTGTTTTCTGCTTGTAACCCAGAGCAGCTACACATTAGAATTACTCTTTAAAATATGCATTGCAGCTCTGCAGAAGCTATTCTACATTGCTTAGTTATTAATATTCCCATCAGTCATATTAGTAAAAAGCATTCTTTATATTAAAAGGATTTTTTTCCTAGTAACCAAACTGTTCCACATTAAAAAAAACCAACTTTTTCCCTAAGTAACCTGTTAATTATTCAACCTAGCTCCTTTCATGATGCAAATTTTTGAAACATTTTAAGTAAAAAAATATTTTTTCCTTATCACACATTCATGTCTACCATTCCAAAAAGCTCACAACTCTGATAATCCATCTGACAACACAGTCAATCAAAAATCCATCCTACAGCCGTTTCCAAAGAAACGAATACATAGCCAGGAAGACAGAATGCTTAAGCTGGAAGAAAACCAACCAAAGGAACACAACAACAGCAACAACAAAGCCATTTTCCCTTTTCTTTTAAATTTCCTGATTTGTGGGTATATTACAGGGACAGAGATAATGGTAAATGTAGTTATGTTAAAAGTGGTGGTGGTATTTATATTTTTTTTTCTTTTATCCAGAAAGCTGGAGGCTTTTCAGCTCTTCCTACACAAAAAAGAAACAACCAAAACCAGAAAAAACTTTAAAAAAAGGACAAGTATGTATGAAAGACAAACACAATCACAGAACTAAAAAAAAATACATATGAAACATCATTGCTCACACCTCCTCCTCATTCTTTGGCTGTCTGTCTGCTGCTTAGGCCTCTATCTAGTGTGGAGTTTTAGGTGGGTGGACACAAAGGGCTTATTCACAAACATCAAGCTCAGCACATGCCTAAGGCTTTGAAGGCTGAAGACCATGGTGGGTCAGCTCCTTGAGACCAGGACTTGTGGGACTTTTCAGGAGGCTGAAACGGAGAAGTTCTGCAGAAGCTGGTTACCTTCCTGCTTTATCTCCTGATAAACATACTCACTCAGAGGTACCTAGAGCACTTCTGAAACAGCTGTAGTTATGTTTAAGTATTTTCCCATTCCCCAGGTGGTCATTCTGTAGGGAAATACTGAAGCTGAAAGCGCATTATGATAAATAAAATGTCTACAGTAATAAACATGCATATACACAATCATAACATCATACTGAGTGAACCATATAAACTAAAATTAAACTTTTGAAGCTAAAACTCAAGCACCCATGATCTTAACAGCAGTGAGCTCACCAGATAAACCATATTTCTCCCTTCTCTCCTACATGTATTCATATATTATGAAAGTTACTCATTGCATGTTCACATACAATTTTTTCCTACAAACCTCTGTG
The DNA here is from genome assembly GCA_013397375.1 of Toxostoma redivivum. Lineage (NCBI taxonomy): Eukaryota > Metazoa > Chordata > Aves > Passeriformes > Mimidae > Toxostoma > Toxostoma redivivum. The sequence continues at coordinate 342,588 of VXBI01004598.1, read as the reverse complement.
CTTAATTAACAAAAAGCCCTTCAATGTTATGTTTTCTGTTTTATTTTTGAAAGCACACCCCACGCTTTATTCATTACACATTTATTCAGATCCTATTCTGCATACAGAGTTATTAATTTCCTCATGGGCATTTTATGAAGCTTGTTGCTACAGTATTTATGGGCTTCAAAAAATATTAACTGTTTTAGTTTCACAATACACCTCTCAGATGAGAGGATATTGTGACAGGATATGAATATTTCGTTTGGGAAACAGCTATAGATTACCTGGTTTGATATCTTGTAGACCTGTCAGCACTTGGCACTATAGAAATGCTTATTTCTTCAAGGTCCAGTTCCCACTGCTTTCAGTTGTAGTAATTTTAATCAGTGACTAACTATCTCTAATCAAACCCTGGAGTTTTCAAGCATCTGAAAATGAGAAGCAAATTATCAAGACGTGTAATTTAAAAGCCTTGAACCAGCTCTATCAAGGAACTCTGGCAGAGTCAAGAGCTAAGACGTGAATTTCAAACTCTTTCAGCTCTCTCAATCTCTCTCAGCTCTCTCAAGATTTTGACACCTCTTGTCTTCCCATAATTCTTTTTCTTCAATGCTTCTTTCAGTTTCTAGAATAAACACAGAATAATTTATGCCAGCAACAGCTTCCTTAATGATACCTACATAATTCATCCACTGCTTTGAATCTTCTGCTCCCCAAAACAGTACCTGTTAATATGAGTATGTCATGCTGTGTTTGGCCCAGTATTTGAAAAGATGTGTCTCTCTTCACCACTGGATTTCATGGCAGAAGAGAGAATCTTGGGATCCCTTCCAAACTTTGGGAGAGGGTGCTTTTAAATAGCACACTCCCATCTGTTTGCTTCCCATGTCCATGCTTTGCCTTATCTTAGCTTGTTATTTCAAACCTGTCTTCATTCTCTCTTCAGTCTTGGCTGATCCCACTTTTGTTTTTCTTATTTAGTTTATGCTAGCGTTTAATTCTCATCCCAGTTCCAGCTGCTCTAGTTGCACTTTTCTTTAATCTCATTCTGGGACTTCTCACTCTCAGATTCATCTTCAGCTATGCAGGGTTCTTTTGTTGTTGTTTTTGCCATTGTTTTGTTTGCATTTCCAGTACCTAGTTGATCGTTCTCTTCTGTCTTCTTACCTGATTTAACTTTTAGTTGTGTTGACATCCAACCTTCTTGTCTATACTTTACTCCAGGTGTGTACCACAAAGCTGGTCTTGCTCCTTGACCATATTTCCCAGTTGCAGAGGGAAAGTCCTCGCTCGAGTCCTTACATTGCTGTTCAGGCAGTTTTTCTTTGTTTGCTACCTTCCATCTACCTCTTCACTCTCTTACTTCTCAGGCACAGTTTCCTTAAATGAAAAATTTTGTTGTCCCAAAATACATCTATCATTCCCATTGAGGATTTCTCCTGATCACACCCCACATTCTTTCTTAGGAGTTTTGTGCAGGCTCAGCCATGCTGCAAAATCAGTTGTTCCTCCCCATCTATTCAAGTGAGACAACCTTCCCCTCCTCATCCCATAGATATGACTGAGGTGGATTAAGTATCTGAAATTAAAGCTTCTTCTCAATTGTTACGGATCCAAGCAAGGCACAGCTCAAAATGATCATGTGCAGGTGGTCCACTCAGGTAAGAGAGCTGCTAAAACTGCATCTATTCAAGGCTGGCTGTGGTGATGTGTAAGTCCATACCAAAGTTAACAGGAAAAAAGAGAATATATGTCTTTATATAAGGATGGATATTCATTCTATTCTGTTTTAAGATTTAACTACATTTCCTCTAAGCTGAGCATATTGAAGCCTTTCCAAAAACACTGCTGTGATTTTTTATTAGGATCAAACTCATATATTCCCATGTTTCATTTTCAAATACCTCGATAATCTAAGGTAACATTCTGAAAGAAATATTGATGAAAAAATTAAAATTGAAAATCAGCTCATAGCTGCCACTACCATGGAAAATATCATACTAAATCTTCACAATTAAGCAAAGGTCTGTAAGCAACTTAAACAGTATCTACCAACAGAGAGTATCAAGAGAATTTAATATTTAATACCCAAGTATACTGTGTTTATAACGTGGTTTGTGTTATATTCTCTCCATTTTTAATCCTCTAAAAGCTGCAGAGAGCAAAACCACATTGATAACATATACTGAGGTTAAAACAAGTAATCAAGCAACAACAACAAAACCACTGGTGCACTACTTAAATTAGAAACTGTTCTGTGTTTGCTCAGCATCCCTGATCCTCATCAAGCAATAAATCAATGTGCAGTAGCTGTGGACAGCTATTTAAACACAGAGCCAGAAGAGCTTAATTGTTGAAGCAGTGTTCAAAGCTAGTAGGTATAGGAGGTTAGTATAAGAGGTCATATTAAATATTCACTTGTCTGAAAATCTGAAAACAACTGCATTCCAAGTATTAGGAGGCATCCTGACCTTCTCTTAATTAAAAAAAACAAAGTCTATGAGCTTTGAGCTTAGCAGAGCTTAGCTTGCAGTTCTTCAGAAGACAGAGGTTGCTAGATGAAAAACAGGCATCTAAATGTTTGCCAACTTGATTTTGTTTGGTTTACTTTATTGTCTAACATAAAACAAACAAACAAAAACCAAACAAAAAAAATCAACACCCCACCCCCAAAAAACCAACACCTCCCCAAACCACAGCCCCCCAAAAAAACGCAATAGCTAAAAGCTGTTTGGTTTGAAGTTTTCAGTTTATGTTTACAAGTTGATAAATCATTCAGGATCCAATTCTCAACGTTGTAAGATGCTGGTCCTTGTCAAAGTTGACAGCAAGTTCACATTTGATTTGTATCAGAGCTGATCAGGGTCACTTATCAGTAATAATTGTAGACACTGGTAACTGGTGAACATAGTTTCTTTGGCAATTCTATGATAATGTAAGTGTAATAAAATAAAAAAATGATATTACTACTCCCAGATCTGTTCTTCTATGAACAAACATTGCTGTTAGACTCAGAAGTGACATTTGTTATTCAACTGGCTAAGTGCACAGGATTAATCTTACCCTCCAGTATTCAGCATCCTGTCGCATAGCTGGGAGTCAGTGGAGGATTTTTGACAGAAGAAAGCCTCTAATGAGCCTGATCTTGAGTGACTGCTGAGCATTTTGATCTTCCATTCATTTCTAGAAGACAAAGCAGCTGAGCACCTTGACAAACAGAAGTCACTGTTTTGAGCCACGTGCCACTCAGATGAAAAATCTCTGGTTTAGTTTACATCGTAATTTATCATTTATAACATCTCTGGCACTTACTGTAGAAAACATGTAACACTGACACTGGAGGTAGGAAATCAAAGCAAATAGAAGAACCTTGCCCTAATTGGGTTACTACATAGACACAATGTATTCTAACTCTGGCTCACTGAAAATAAATAAGATCTATCACCAACACCCGGGAAGAAGAATGGCAATTGTCTTCCAGGAAGCAGCATGGAACTATGATACAAGCACTATCAAAGGCAGGAATATTGTCCTGTAGTTATCAGCATTGTTTTAGCTGTGGTAATACTTATAAAAGTTCTCTAAACAGTGGAGAACTTCCACCTTTTTCAACACTGTCTAACATATATTTCTCATTAATACAGGTAGTAACATACCCATTGAATTTTATGGTGCAGCTATAAAAAAAAAAAATCCTCATATACCTAAGGTGTCTTTCTTGGCACCTTTTTCTTACCTTCAGTGTCATAAGATTATAAATGTCTATAGCAAAACCAACTTAATTGCATCCACATTATCCAGCCCTATCCAAAATGATTTCACTCTGCTTATTGTCAATCTTCTTTACTACAATAGAACATTTTCCAGAAAGAGCTGGGAAGGCACTGATGCACCACGCAGCAATAACTAATAACCTCTGTCTGGAGAATTCAGGGATTATATTGTATTCTAAAGCTGAATGCCCTTTCATTCACTAAGGTGATAGTTTTGTGCAGGCACAATCAATATTTGCTGTAAATAATACATGTCACAGTAATTACACACACATATATATGGAATACACACGTTTTACAATTTGAGCTGAACTTGCAGCCGTCTTAGTACAATTTTCCTTCAGCATGAGTAGAATACTAACCTTTTGCAATTCATTTTTTGCCCCCCTACTTCAAAGCTATATAATTTGCAATACGAGAGATGTCACAGATGACTGACTAGAGACAGCTATTGTCAATTGAGGGCACATATATATGAATACTCAATATTAAGGACACAAACTAAACTGTGAGACCAAAGCACTTCCAAAATTAATTCCAGAATCTGGAACCAGAATTTACATAAAATTTTTATCTTTCCAAGAAAAGGGTGAAAGGGGTCCCAGGCACCACTTGTACAACAACTGTTCTGTGTTGCATTTAATAGAATCCATTCTCACTGCAACAGCAATGAGGATTTTCTGAAGAGTTGGATTTATTATACATTCTCCAGACATCTAGGTTTGTGTTTCTCATGTGCTGGCAGGAATGCCCTTGTCAGATTAGTCACTGAAGCCCTTACTTTATGAGTACAGCCTTAAAACATTAAATATATGAACAACTCAGAATCTTCAAGTACGAAACATAAGAATCAAGGTGTACATTTGTATTGCTGTTTATTATTATGTAGAACTGCACAACAGGTAAGATTTATTTTGATTTATTTTTTAAGTATGTGTGTGCATGTGCATTTTATTTGTTAAAGAGTTGCACTTACCATATAAAAACTACACTTAATTTCCAATGTCTAAAAAGCCCCATATATATATATATGTGTGTTTGTGTGTGTATATACCATATATATGGTATACCATAGCCAAATTTGTATCTGCATGGATCCTCTTTTTCAGTGAGTGACATGAGTAGCAGTTTGCAGGACAGACATTGCAGATAAACTTTGCACAAAATGCTACCAGTGAAAACAGAACAGTCCTGGTTTAAGACTAGCCTACATTGAAGCAATAGCTCATGACTTCTAAATGATCCAAGCAGCCTTCATTTTGTGCAAAACTCTCCTGCTACTACTTTTCTTCCATTTTAAACCTGTTTTCTTCTCCCTATATTCTGTTCCTGTAACCTGTCACAAATATGCTGAAACCCATTACTTTGTCACTCAACTCTATAGAAATGGATACAGTCAGTTCATTTTTATCTTTATAGATAATTATTTTTTTGGTGTCAAATGTCAAACTATTGAATACGGGTTTTTATATTTGCATACTTCATTTGATTTTTAATACAGTTGCTTGATGTATTTGTAACAAGTTCTCTAGTCCTGTCCAAGTCCCATTTACTTTAATGAACAGATCAGTTTGCCAATTGTCTCCATCAGTAAATTTAGGTCTTTGGTTGTTATCACTTGTTACTTTTCTTTCTGCAACTTCCATCGACAGTGTCACCACAGGAAGAAAATCTCTGTTTGGGAAATAAAGATATAGGAACGTATCTGAGATCTGGTTTAAAAAGTAGCGGCAAACTAAATGAGGAAGCTCTCTTCTGAAACCCAATCTGTGATTATATTTTAGCATCAGAACATTTATAAGGAATCATGTTGAAGTAGCCTCCATTAGTTCTTTAGATAGTGTACACATAATTGGGTTAATCAGGTAGTTAGAGAAGTGATAAAACGCCACAAGTAAGGATTCTGTGTGAAAGAAGAGACTGGTACTTATAAATAAAATTTATTATTTTCAACAGTAAGCACTTAATGAGAATAATATAGAAAACACTCCCTGACCAAGTCTCCTGTTAATGTCCAGGTTAAGGTCTGCAACAAAAATAGTCTCACCTGTACCAGCGATAGGCCTTTTTTACAGATTACCCACCACAGGTAGTTAATGGTAAGTAGATGGGGTCGTCTTCCCAGACTAAACTCTCTTGTCCTGAGCAAAGCTCGGTTTTAGCAAGAGACCAGGACCACCCGGAGAGAGGGCAGCGCACCGTCCCGATCCTTGGGCGCGTTTTCCCCAGCTGGCAAGCGATGGCATGGGAGGTAAGGTGCACCGTGCGGTGGCATCCCTGCCCTCTGAGCGAGCAGTGATTTTTTGGCATCCTGCGACCCCTAGTGAGAGCCGGGGCCGCCCCTGCCCCGCCCCGGGCCGCCAGCGCTCCGCCAGGCCCCGGCGATTTCCAGGTCGCGGGCAAAACATCTCCCATGGGATTTCCGCTTCCCCCGTTAACTGACTGAAAGCTGCTATGAAAACATCATAACGCGTTGCCTTTGCTCGCTGCGAAACAATGCGCTGATTGTGTTGCAACTTCACAAAAAGCTGCTGTAAACTCTCAAGGCAGTGCAGGGAGAGGCGAGAGACAGCGCTCATCTTCTACATACCACCCCGGGAAAGAAAAGAAAGAAAGAAAGAAAACTGCCGGCTCCACTTCTACTTAATTATCCGCATGTAAGGCCTAAGCCTTTGCAAATAGCGACCATCAGTAGGGAAACGCGTTTGTTTGCCCGCTGGTGCTAGGAAAACATTGGTGAGAAGTTAGTCTCACAGCATGCAAATTTGCAAGCTGAGCTTTTTGCTGTTGCCATCATGCTCAGATCCACCAGAACAATGGAGTTTAAAACAATGATTGGTTCTGTTCTAAACACATACATGAATTAAAAGCTGAAAATGTAAACATGCAATTATTGAAGAGGAAAGGGTATTTCTTAACTTGGTTCAGTTCCCTCAGCTAAGATCAAGTTGGTATAGTGCATCAGAATGTGTTTGAACATACAGACAATGGTAAATATCAAACAGTTTTCTGTACAGAGACATACTGTACACACAGTTTTAGGGCCACAGCTACAGTAGGAAAGGGGGGAGAGTCTGCTATTTAAACTCCTACAATTAACAAAAGCATGCTAACAATTCTACCAAATGCTAAAAATAAACATCCTAGAACTTTAATATTGTGGTTATCCCATAAAAATTATAACACACATAATATCACTTTTTCAGTGGGAAGATCTTGACAGTCTTACTAGGGAAGCACTGTTATCTGTCAGATTAAGAGATTCCAGGACATGAAATGCACCTGGTTTTCAAAGACACATATTAATCTCTTGTGATACATTCATTTCCAAAGAAGCAGTAGAGGCCTAGAATGAAGGAGGTTTATTCAGTCTTTTACATCAAAATAAGTATGGCTTGCCTTGATGAATAGAATTGTCTTCTGATTCATAGCTTTCTAAAACCCACTAAACTCAAATTCAAGCCTTCTAGTCAGTCTTCCTAGAAGTTTCCAACTGCTTACAACCAAAACTAAAAGATCTTCAGCTGTTCAGATTTAAAAGCCTCCTTTAAAAGCCTACTCACTCATACGATTTTCTTTGAGAGCTGAAATTCTCACAGATGTTTGAAACTCTCCCAGAGGTTTGCATAATGGGAGCATGGATAATATGAATGTTAGACAAGCCTGCAACTGCCATTTCCTATTTTTCCAAAGTTTCTTTTACATGTTTGAGTGCCTCCTATCCATTGCTTACTTTGCTAAATCACTACTTTAAGCATCATACTGTCATGCCTGTAACTTGCCTCTGAGAAAATGACTAGTGTGGAGAATTCATTGTTAGTTATACTGCTTTTATGTATTTAAAACACCTATCCATTATATACTTCAAAAGAAAGAAAGGAGTTCACCTTTCTGCTGCAGTATGGTGAATATCACAGCTTGCATAACCCATAATAGTACATTAGTGAACAAATAGTCAGTAAAAGAGCTGTGTCTTTTCTACAAAATCTCTCCTCAATCTGCTGGGCTAATTTTTCTTTAACTTTGCCCCATGTATGGACAACCTACTACACAGAAGCTTTTGTAGAACTGTTTGGCTGAGCAGAGAGGCTGCAAACCCTCTAAATACCAATATAATCCTGCAGTGTCACACTGAGGGAATGGAGGGTAAACAGTCTACCAGAGGCAGTAAACCTCATTCTGTGCAGCAATGGACATCACGCCGTTGGCTTGGTTCAAGGCTATTGGGTCCTTCACTGCTGCACGAACCAATTTGTTTAAAAATACTTTTATGCAATTGGAAGTGTACGTTACTAAAAGTAAATTATATAATTTTTTAAAGCATATAGTTTGTTTTCAGATTTATGTATCTTATTTACTGAAGACTGATCTAAGCAGAAAATAAAGGCCTGTTTTTTTCTGAATCATCATAAAAGCTTCCTATAAGTCATCTGTTCTTTAACCAAATAATTCTGGAAATTCTCACAAAAAATGCAAATTGTAAGTTGATATTTACATACATTCTCTGTAGGTGTCAGCATTGCTTTATATTGTTGTAGAGAACTGTATTTTTCTCTTCTCAAAGAAAGATGACATGCAGACTTGTCATTTTCCACATGAAAGACAACTTTTACACTGCCAGTTTTTCTTCTACCCCCTATGTCAGACTAAAAGATTCACTACTATATTGCATACATGCAATATAAACGTACAGCAAAAACCTACATTGTTTTCCTATGCACCCATTTGAAGTTTTAAAACTTTTTTACTGTAGTTATTTTTCAAATAAATATCAACTGTATAGATGTAAACACGAGGTTCATGTAGGCTTTGCAAATGTTTCTAAAATACTGCAAGGAGCAACTCAGTTAAATAAATGCTAAATAAATTGTGAGCCTACCTTCTTTACACAGACAGTTAACTGGACCCAGAAAAGTTCTTTCGACTTTCTAGTGGAATTTTCAGAAAGCCACTATAGGGCAAGTATTATTTAATACTTTCATTCATAAACTTATCATACAAAAGAAAATCTACCTCTGAGATCTGCTGATAATACATTGTTGAGATGAATTATCCATGCAGAAGAGAATTGTACTACCATACTAGAAGTGAATGACCTTGGAAGCCAAAGTAATAGTAATTGGATGAAAATGAATTGTGGAAAGTACAAGGTCATAAATAAAGCATAACAACAAGAATTGTTTCTGGGATCTCAGGCATAAAGAGTGATTGAAGAATGATATTAATTAAATAGTCAAACAAAATTATTATCAACCTCCTATACCCATGAAAGAGAAACACAATCCAAGCATCTGTGAGGCAAGATATTTTCAAATTAAAAAAAAGAAGCATCGATGACATTATTACAAGCTCAAGTATATACGAACATTACTTGAAATGGTGCATATCTTCCATCCTTTTTATCATAGGAACAGAGAGCCTCCTTTCCAGAAGGCTCTTAAGAGAGCACTTCAAAATAATTTGAAGGGATATGTTAGCTTCCTATAAGAGTAGTGGAAAACAAATTAACTATATAAGAAAAAAATCAACACAAGAAAAATTATCTACAAACTGGTCAAGAATGAAATTAAATCTGGTACAGAAAGTCTGACACCACTGCCCAAAAGAAATAAAGGAAGAAAACCCATCTACTTTTCAAAGAGAGTTCAAAAGAGAAGATATGACCTGTCTGCTTGGTCTAAGAGTGTGATGGAATCTGTGTCTCAGGGAGGCCTGAGTAGTCCAATATTTCCTTTGCATTAAAGGTTTGAGCCTGGTGCTATACCTTTATCTATTGACAAAGTCAAGTGCTACTTATAGTCATTGATGGTGGACTGTCTCAGTTGGTCTAAGTGAAATGGAACAGATGAGAGTTTGTGGGTTTTTTGCAGTGGTAGTCTCAGAATCTATTTGAATTAGATTATCTGGAATTATCCTTCACTACAAGTGAAAAGCACCTTGATTACAGAGACTTCTCAGCCACAACCAACATTTTTGAGTTAGGGAATTTAATTTAAATTAGGATTTCACATTGGGCATTTACTTAAGTGCAAGTTTTGCCTATGTATTTCCATAACACACACCCTTTACAAAACATTGCTTCTAAAGATTTGTTTACATGTACCTTTTTGTCTTCTCTGGCCCCCTCACACCATGTCTCTAATAAATTTGTCCATAAAACTGTAGAGCTACACTGACTTATTTTTAGGTCATCTCAAAAGTACTTAGAAGCTCCTATTAATGGCACAGTAGAATGCTGAGTTTTCTATAACTCCGTAACTGCAGAATCTTGTCTCTATCACAGATTTGCCCTTGGGCTGCAGAATAAACAAAGAGAGTATTTATAGCCCTTCTCATACAAAGAGATTTGATCATTCAGAAAGAAGGCAATGAATTGCACAGAACTTTCTATATCCCCAGGCTAAGTACTAATATTAGTGTTAAGGAAACGCTGATGTCACCTGATTTGTCACAGTATCTGCATTTGTACATCTCTGGGTAAAAATGGGCCAGAAAGGTTAACTATTATATTTGAATTAATTTATTTCAACACAGTCCATTGTCATGACAGATTTAGAAATACCGGCCTCCACCTGAATTACATCAGATTGCTATAGTTGATACAGGATATAGGAAAAATCAAAGTAACACTTCTCAGAGTTCATCCAAAGAAAGTTTTAAGGAAACAGATGGCTCTGACCATTTGGAAATGCCCCATAGCTATTACACTTAATAAGAGAAGCTGGAGATGAGGTAGAAAACCCCCACCCCCTTTTTTTTTTTTCTCAGGCTGTAATTTGATTCTAACATAAGATTGAGAAGATTATTGTAAGATTCACAGCTTTTTGTATATAAGAAGGAAATCAATAGAGTAAGCTCTATGACTTAACTGGCCTTCTCAAAGTCATTCTCTACCCTCTAAATCCAATATCCTAGTTTTGGAGAAGTTTGATTTAAGCTACATCTTACAATGTGGCACCCAGCAGAGGTTTGCTTTGTGAGACTACCCCCTGGCTGGAAGCCTCACTTACTCAGCTGGATTGAATCCTCTGTGGCTCAGGCTACTTGTGCTGCAGTGTCAGAGATATTCCTCTCTCCCTTCATGCTGAGTACACACACTTCCATGCTCACAATCACAGCCACATCCGGACCCTCCTCAACCCTGGAATATTCTCATAAAGCTCAGTCTTTATTATCCCAAACTAAGGTTGATTGCTGTAGATAAAAACTTAAGTAAAAACATCCGAGTTTATGACTTTGCCTAGATTCTATGATGAATAACTACCTTAAAAGCAAGATAACCTTTTATGACTTTAAAATATATTACAATCCAGCAGAACCATCAAATTGATCTCACTTTTTGTTACCTTTTCCTTTATTGTTTACTGTAAATCTAAAATCCAAATTCTTACTAAAATTTTTAAAAAAGGATTTAAACATTCAAATCTTTAAAACAAACTGCTAAAAATCCAGAGTAATGACAAATTGGATAAATGCTCAAATCCAAGGAAATATTTTTATATTACTAATATATTGACATGTATATGACATTTTGTCATGTAATAGGTGAAGAGATAATGAAGTATTTGCTAAGTAATCAATCACTTAGAAAATAAGAAAATTTTGGCAATCTCAGTTTGATTTTCCACTGTAAAACAATAAAGTGATTTTCAGTTCAGTTACTTCAAAGCATGAGGACTAGAAACCAATAATACTTTAAAAAGGTGGGAATCCCCTTATGATCTATGGCATAGAGATCCTGTTTGTTTTTGTGAAAGGACAGAGTTTGAAGATGTCAGAGATAAGGAGGAATTTTTTTTATCTTATGATACTAGATTTGAAGAAAAATTATATTCACATTTTAGCAATAATTCATCTGAGCAGACTGGAGTTTGCAGTGCAACTTTCAAGTGCAGTGTGGATCCTACTTTTTATTGATTAGGTCCTTCCTAAGTAAAACCTAGTTATACAGGAACAGAGGCCAACTGGATTACTTCTACTTTGTTCAATAATTAGGAAAAATTAATTCTGATCACATCATTGTAGCATTGACTAAATTGATGTCTAAAAGTAGGTGGCGAAATGGAAAGGGTAATCGCAGTGAGATACATGGAGAAGAGACCAGATGCAAATTGAATTCTTGAAAGCTGGTACACCACTTTCATTTTGGTTGTGATTTTAAAAGAATCCCTTACAATGAAGAGAAACTAGATTATTTCAAAAGACATTGTAAAAGAAAACAAGTCCTTCACAGAGAGTTTTCAACTACTGTAGTAGGATATTGATCTGAGTGTCAAAGATAAATGTACATTGTCATAATAAATTAGGAAACCTCTAATTAAGATGTTTGTTAGTTTGCACTTCTATTTCATATCCATATATACCAAAGACTAACTTACTCCTAGTGACTTTTTCTAGTTTTCTATTTATCAGTTGACTAAGTGTTAGATATACAGATAACTGTTATTAATACTTCAAATAGCTATAATGAGTGTAGAATATGGTGTACTGAAAGCATGAGATACATTTATACAACTCCCTTGCAAAACAACTTTTAGTATGATTGCACACTACATTTTCCATAAAGTGCAAGAATAATAGTAATCACTGGGTTCAACACTTTGTTTCATACTGGTAGTATAGAATGTGGATCCATGTCCTCAGTTTTCTCAGGAAATTAGGTGTTTTGCTTTTTCTCTCCCAAAGCAGTACTTCACAGGATCTTTTTGGCAAAGACAGTGACAGAAACTCATTCTCCAGAGCAACACACAGTTTCCTCAGCTACAAGACCATCCTTTCTTTTCTTGACATCCCAACTTATTCGAAACACATATCCCGACTTCCTCAACAAAACTGAGATGAGACTTGCAAACAACAGACTCTTTCACTGTGTTGTGCTGATTCATTCCAAGCACTGTTCATCCTGCACACTGAATGAGGCATTCCTGTGGGAAAACAAAGGATGAGATCATGTAATTAAAGACTATCTCATAATGTACACAGGGATTGAACTACAGTGGCCTCAACAGTCTTAATTCTATTTCTTAACTCTTGAGTGATTTAGAGATTTCTGTTTTCTAAATCAATAGTTATGAGCAAAGACATTTTAAAATACCAAGAAGTCCAAACAAAAAAAAGTAGCAACATGGAACCATACCAACTACTGCTTCATGGTATGCAAGGAGAATTACCAGTGGATCCAACTAGAGTGGAAAACGACACTACTCCTTTTGTTGAACATTCTATTCTGAATTTGCCTATCCATTGATGTTTATACGTTTTCCAGAGAGGTTTCAATTTTAATGTAATTCTGGCAGATAAAAATATTTTCAAATTCTGCCTTCTGATTCCCACAAGGTCACAGGCTTGCTTACTCCAGAAGGATGCTGATGATTCTCTTCATATTCCCCACGTCCACCTGACAAACACAGAGACCCTACAGACCTTGTTTTCTGCCATTTCTCTTCTGAGTGCTCTGTCAAGTTGGACACAGAATGGTCATTCCATTCTGAAGGAAATTTAACTTTTTGTAGGAACTCTGAAGGCATTCAGTTTCTCAATCTCTACTAAAACGGATGTCTTTCTCCCCTCCCTCAGCACAAGTCTCTGGTACATGTACAGCTCATTTGGAAGCTGAAAGCCTGAAACTCAGACATTCATTGTTCTTTGACCATTCCCAAGAGCTGCATCTTCTGCAGGCCCTGACAGCCATCCCACAGCAAGAGATTATTTTGAAAAAAACATCCCTCCTCCCTGAAATTCTAGATCTGGAAAGCACTTTGTTTTGAAGCTGCAGAGAAACAGATTTCAGATGCTCTTGAGCCTCATGCTTTCTGTCTCAGCACACCAGTCCTCCAGCCCTTAGGCAGTGCTGCTCTGCAGGAGCCCAGGGCAACTCCAGCACAAGTCTGGCACAGTTCTACAGCACACCAACACCATGGGCAGGAGAGGGCACTGGAAACAGGGCCCATCCAGGCACTCCAGTAGGGAGCAGCTGGAGACAAGGCTTGAATTAAGGCTGAAGCAGGAAACAGAAGGGACGGAGGTAAGCAACAGACTACCTCAAGTTCAAGGTCCAGCAAAGGAAGCAGGGATGGATGGATGGACAGACAGACCCAGCACAGCTCTAGAAGGGACTGGAGTCCCAGGTTTGAGCTTCCATGGAGACTCAGGGCCTGTAGGCAGAGGGTGTGTGGGTGGGGGTCCTAGGTGAGGCTGCTCACGGATCCTTATGCCAATTAGTGCACTCGGGCATGAGAAATGTTATGTTCAGTGCTGGGGTTAAAACTACAAATAGAAGGGTCTTCAGGGGCTCAGCATGTTCAGCAGTTTGCAGCCTCCAGAGGAAAGTGTGAACTTCTATGAATAATTCTCATTTGTTTATTTTCCCCCCTATATTCATTTGGGGCTTTGTGGCTAATATCACTTATTTAAAGGATTTACTCTTCCTCTCTTTCTTTAGTTATATTTTGACTTATATTGGCTTCATTTGTTTGAAGCCACATCCTTCCTTTCTCTGTTCTTTTTGTCTTCTTTGTTCATATTTTATGTTTGTTGAAATGTAAACTTCTGGGGACTGCAGTGCTGAACAAGTTCCTCAACTCCAGTTAAAGTCATTAATGTTGGGAAGAGACAATGGAGCATAAAGGATGTAAAAACTTTTGTTCCTCATTCCTGGACATTCTTCCATCACGTGTACTTGGAACTCCACCTCCAAGAACCATTTCTAAGTTTCTCTAGGGTGAAGAACAAGTGATGAGTAGCACAGCAACACAATAAACCATTGTGGCATTGATGGTGAAAAAATGTTCCATAACCAGTTGAAATATGAGGGCATATGGGGGTGCTGTTTCTATGAGAGTGCTGTTTCATTAGTTTTGCCAGAGCACCATTTTTAAGATTTCCCACCAGAAAGCACCATCCCATATTGGATAATTTCTGACACAAAAGGTAGCAGGTCATAGTCTCAGTTGTGTTCTGTTTCCTTTTCTCTGTTCAGGAACCAAAAACTGCTGGCAGAGCAGACAGGAAATTCTCAGTATGGAAGAACTTATTATGAAGAGCTGGGCTTACTGATCCCATGCAACACTGGACTTCAGATGCACTGAGCTTTCAGAGCAGTACAGATACACTGTGAGAATCAAACAGTTACACCAAAAAAATACATTTTCACCTGTTACAACAAGAAATTGCACCTGGCAACACAGTTGATACACATCATCTTAAGAGTAATGGGTATAGTGCAGGGGTACTCTGCTGACTTCACCCTTGCTGTTACTCGCTGATCTCTCCCAGTACAGTCGCATGCAGACAGTCATGAACTAGTTCATTCACTCTCTGACCAAGCATCACACAAGATTTTATTGTCCCAAAATTCTTCAGAGATTCAGAAGCTGACCCTCTCAACCTCTCTATGAAGCACATCCAAGCAGGATTTACAAGCTTAGACACGGTTCCCTGCTAACATGGTCTAAATGCTTTACAGACCACTGAGTGAACAAAGTGGTGTCATGACTTATGTGCTTGTACTTGGACAGCTACCCAAGTGCTAGAAAATCCAACCTTAATTAAGTTGTTAAAACAAACTGTTAGAGATGCAGGATTTGACTGCTTACATAAAATAAATTATGCTGGTTAGATAAGTATGCTTATCATAGCATTTTTACATATCTTCATTATTCCAGTGGACTGTTTCCAATCTACCAACATACTTCTATATATTTTCACTAAAGCCCAAGATACAGAGCAAAGCACTCTGGGCTTTCTAAGTGAGAAGATGATCAAAATTCATAAATATGCATTTAGTAATTCATTCAGCCAGTGCTAAATGGAACCCTTTATATAGATTTTTCAAAAACATTAGCATGTGAGGTGAGTTCATTAATGTGGTGTAGCAGATTTGGAGCAGCCAAGATTTGGCTTATAGCAAGAATGATCAGCTTAGTCACTGCTGGTTTTACTAAAAGATTCTTCTGATGATATACAGTAGGACTAGAACATCTAAAGAACTGCTGTTTTCCTGGTCCTTTTTCTGGTGCAGAGGCTGTTCTTGGAAGAATTTTGAAGTAACTGAACTATAATTCTACTTAGAAATCACTCACACAAACTCAAATTAAATACAATATTGAAACTGTTCAAACATTTAATTATGCATAAAGCAGAGAATATATTTTAGTGATGAATAAATCAGGATGAAATGGAGTGGAGAGCTTGGAAGAAAGTAAAATTCCCTTGTTAGTAGCAATTCCACAGGAGGGCCATGAATATGATCAGAGGACTGGAGCACACACCTATCTTGTGAAGAAGGGCTGAGAGAGATGGAGTTGCTTAGCGTGGAGAAAAAAAGGCTCAGAGGTTTTGTGACAGATGGTGACTTTTACCATGGCCTGCAGTGGCAACACAAGGGACAAAAGTTTTAAACTAGAAGAAGGTATATTTAGATCAGTTATAAGCATGAAATTTTTTTTACAGTGGAGATGGTGAAGCACTGGAACAGGTGCCCTAAAGAAGTTCTGGATGCCCCGCTCCCAAAAGTGTCCAAAACCAGGGTGGATGGGGTTTTGAGCAACCTGGGATAGTGGAAGGTGTCCCTGGCCATGGCAGGGGGTGTTGAAATGAGATAATCTTTAAGGGCCCTTGCTACCCCAACCATTCTGTGATTTTCAGATTCTACTCTCTTGACTTATCTTTAAGCATATGAGATTTTCTATTATGGTCATGCATATATACTCTGATAATGACAAAAACATTTAATTCTCCACTTCAACTCTTCTTATGCATTTAAATTAATAAAAAAATTTTCTTTAATATTATAAGTATATTTTAAATGTACACGAATTATAAGCTCCTCCTTCTGAGATCAGTCAATACTTAGCAAATTTTGAAATATAACTCTGGGATGTATGGAGTGCACATCTATACAGAGTTATAGAAAATTCTAGTATGTACAAACGAATAGATCAAATTGTGTCTCAGATATTAAAATGTAGACTGCCAAACATAAATAGCAACAAACCACTGACTTTTGACTCAAATGTAGCAGTTGCATTGTGTTCAGGTACTGAGTTAGAACTGCTAAGAGAGTTTTAGCAAGACAATAAAAAAGCAGGATTTGAACAAATCTTCACCAGTTTTCATGGCTGTGTTTTGATGCAAAATCCATGTTAGAATAAAAAAATAAACAGCATTATATTCCATTTTACTTGTTAAAAGACTTGAAAAAAGGCAGTATCCTAGCAACTAGACATCAGAACTTTTCAGTGCAAACACCTCGACCCTTCACTGTGGGAAGCAATAAAAAGAGAATAATAAAATTCCAAACTTGCAATAAATCCTAACATCAAACCTGAAAATAAAACAACTCAGCCACAGATAGTAGATTTGAGCTCATTTTTTTTCTGGCAGAAGTATATGCTGAGACAACCTCCATAATACAGTTCTGTGATTGATAAGGCCAGAGAGTTTTGCATTCTTGTCCATGTAGATCTCTAACTGTGAATCTCTAAAACCTTATTGTATAAAGTTTCCTTTTAATGACTTTTATTTGATATCCAACAACTATCTTTTTTCTGGACTTGTTCCTCCTATCTAACACAAGCTGTCAAAAGCCCTGGTTGTGGTCCTTTCCTCAATCTGCTCCACCCTAAAACAACACAAACTGTCGTTAATACATCAGGATACTTGATAAGTATCAGGGAGTACAGACCCCGGAACATCTAAAGAAAGTGCCAGAAGTGGGCCACATGTCACAAACCAATAAACTACAAAGCATTCTATAAAGCCAGCTGTATAATAAAAGTACATTCATTTAATGTCTCTTCCATGCTTTCAAAGCACTTACAGATCTAATCAAAAGAAACTCTAGCTCTATCATGTACTGTTGATGCCTGTTTCTAGAAGACCATCAAAATTGCTGTTAGCTCTGCAAACACTACAATACTTTTTTTGGTCTTGTATGATATGTACTCATTCCACTCTTTTTGGGTACTTCCCACCTTGGTTTTATTCTGTTGCCATAAGAGGGAGAAAAATAAAGTGATTTGGATAAAGAGGCTGACACCAGGATGCATTTCATCTGCACGCTACTCAATAGCAGCCAGAGCTCACAAGGAAAACATGAATCAAGACTTTTTTCTCTTTTTGGTTTGGGCATGGGTGAAGACCTGAATGTGCTGACCATCCTCTCCAGTAAATGGCATGCTGAAATGTGTGCACTATTTCCAGTAAATTCAAAACTCCTCACTGCCCCATTGTATAAAACAGAATAGCATAGAGGAAGTTAACTATAAACATATTGCTGCCTTTGCATGAGAAGGGCACAGGATTGAGGGGGAGGGCAAGTTGAAAGGAGAGAATCTGGGAAGGCCAAAGCCCAGCCTTGCCAGTATTTGTGTCAGGCAACATCTTGCAAATGACCATCAGAAGGAGGGAGGGCTCAGCTCCTAGGTAGGTTTCCAGTTTCCAGTTCAAATCTCACAGCGATTTGCCAGCCAAAACCCCTCTGCTGGGCCTTCTGCTCCATATGCTGGAGCTTGGGCAGAGGTTAGCCAGGAGAAGGGTCACCAGTGTGTCCCAAAATGGCTCTGCTCTGTCTGAGAGACAAAGGTTACTCCCAGCTCACGTGCTCCGTCACACTGACTTGGAAAAAGGCCCCTCTCCCAGCAGGATACTGCAACCATCAGGTTATCAGGCAGTTTCCATTCCTCTGCACACAAATACTCCACTGTGGTTTAGAAAGTACCACATTTACAACAAAAGAAATATACTACATAAAGTTAATGACCTAGGCAAAATATAAAGAAAACTGAGAAGACCAAGAAAGTATATGTATTTGGCAATGACTAAAGCAAAAATAAAATGTTTACTAGTGCAGGTAATTGAAAGGCTTATTCTGTGCAGTGCTGTTTCCTATCTGGAAAGAAGGATGAGATACTCCATCTTTAAGGAAGAATGAACTTTTTCAGAGTGGACTAGTTACTACAGAATATGTAGAAAAACTTTATGCTATCTGGAGTTAAATATTTTTAAATTCCACATAGGAATCCCAGAAGAGAATCTGAGAGGATTTCAACTGATTGTTTTTATTTTCTGAGACTTTTTAATAACTTGAGTCAACATCAGAAAACTGGAGCAGTACCAATGTTCTTTTGCTGTTATTCTAAAGGTCATGCAAGATGAGCTAGGGAACAGAAGGACAAACGGTCTGACGTCAATCCAAACACACAGAACAGAAACAGATAAGATGCTTCATTTTTATAAGGTATTCATATTATAGCACAGCTATAGGATCATTCCTTCCACCAGCCTGATATCTTTCCAGGTGGTCTCCATTTCAAAATGCCTGGCAGCCCCAGGCTTAAGGCAGTTTGCTTGGAAGGTGGGAAAACGTTCTTCTTACCAGGCTGAGAGAGGAATCTGGGCTCTTTTTGTGTACCCCAAGTAGGCATGCTAGCACTCAGACACACAGAACCTCCGCTTTCTTGAGCATCTCAAGCCATCTTTCTTATGTGTGCAGTCAAAACAATTTGGATGCTTCAGAAAGTTTCATTATAACTGAAAATATCTTCCATATTTATGATACATTAATATTATGAAATTTATGAGTTTGGATATAGGAATAATAACTTAGGAATAATAGGATAATACCTATTTCAGGAAACTCAAAAATTGATCAGCAAAGGTTCTTGCAATCACTATATGTTCTCTCATTCAAAGTTATTTCTAAGAAAATTTTAATATTAAAATTTCCAAGTTGTTCCACATCCACACTGTGTAGTTGCTCTGCCCATCTCAGCTTCAGACAGCTGAAGTATTGTTTAGTTACAGCATATCCTGCTTCCACACTCACCCGTCATGGAAAAAAGTATAAATAAACCCATTTATGAGCGTGTCTGCAAATGTGTGTACACACATCTACACTACACACACCAGCACAGCTTCTCTCTGCTACCTCATTCTTTGCCATCCTTAGCTGCACAAAGACAAGCAATGTAAGTACAGGTGCTTGGCAATCTCATTTAAGTAATTGGTTTTTTCTTGAATTACACAAATTACATTACAGGTTTTCAATCTCATGTTACAGTAATACTATATTGAAATATATTGCAAATTAAATTATTGCTATTTATTTAATTCATGAAGTTCCATACCGGCAGAGCACATAACAGATGTGATCCAGGCTCAAAACCTAATTATGGAAAAAGTTTTGAAAACTGAAAATTACTTAAATATTTTAAAGTAATTTTAAGTAATTCTATCATGCTGTTTATCCTGTTAACTTAAAAGAATCACTTAATTACCCTGAAAGAAAGTAAAAGGCAAATTTTCTAGAAAATAGGTGAAACTGTCCAGAGTTCCAGATCCTCAATGTTTGTATTAATTTATATAGAGTTATGTCAAAAGTCCAAAACTTGGCTTCAGCTTTTGAGCTGAACTAGGCGTTTAAATGAAATTTCATGAGCCTTTAGGCTCTCAATTTGCCTTGAAATCAAAGAAACTTAGGGGCATATCTAAACTGGGAGTGTATTTGGCCCTTTGTTGCATTTTTTAATACACAAGGGCAACATTTTTATAAGCACTTAAATAAGTTAGAATTATAAATCCCATGACTTTAAACTCAGATGGGAACCAAAACATTTATGTTTTTTTGGCTTCTGAAAGTCTTTCTATTCAAAGTAATTTCTGATTACAAGAACAGATTCTGCTGTTTGACTATAAGGTCATTGGTCCTTTATTTCAATTTATTTAACTGTAAGGATTTGGACCTTTTCTTCTAGTGGAAACAAAAACTTTGTGTAAATTTGTGAACCTGAATACTATTACAATCACCAAACTATTATACCTTATTTATGATTAGAACCAGTAGAAATAATAAAAAAAAAATTGCTCTATTTTAAACACACCTGGAAAAGTAATTCCAAGAGTGTTTTATTGTCTCGTTAAAGTAATGATTTTCAGTCACTCCATACACATGAAACCTAGAAAACAGACAGTATTTCTTAATGAAAAATGCAGTGTAAGGAAAGCAGATTGCTACCTGTGTATGTACAATGTGAGATTTTGAATCTCCCATTTTAGGTCTCTCTTCAGCAACGTTGTCTCACTGCCTCCTGAAAGAAAAGCTCTCTAGTGTCACTAGAAAGCAATGCCAAATAACTTCAGTTTCTCTGCTTCATAAGTGGAGCTGTCACTTCCCTCGGGTTATAATGGTGAAGTTAATCCACCCTAAAGCAAAGCTTTACCTGCAGACAGCTCCCACCACTGACAACTGGAACAGCAGTGGTGGCTTATGGCTTCTGGTCCCTGTAGGAGCTATGCCACTGCTACCTGGCAGCCTCGTTGGATCAAAGCATAATTAGAAGTATCTCCAAGAAAAAAGAATTTTAAAACATCCCAGCACCTATTCCTATCATTCCCTATATCTTAATATTCCCCAGAAACTGAAGAAACACTGCAATTTCTTTATGTTGCATCCCCTGGGTTCTATGTCTGTATCTCATATCTGCCTCATCAGCAAGAACAGCAGACTCATAATTCCTATTTGCAACCCTCTATCCTGACTGTCTCTTCCCTCTCTCCAGAGAGCCCATTTAATAGTGCAGAGCTTCTTTGATCTCTGTATTCCCAGCTTGACCAAAACAGCTGTGTAACTTTGCAACTGCATCTCCTGCTCCTCCAAGAACTCATCCACATCATTTTCCTGCCTCTCTTTTGAACATTTCTAGGCAGAGAAGATCAATATGTAAGATAGAATCACTTATAAGCTCGTATACCATTACCACTTCCCCTCATAATCAATCCCAGAAGCAAAAGTCATGAAACTCTGAGACAGCCCAGTAGAGAGAAACTGTTGTTATAAACTCAGCTTCACTTTATATTAATGAGACTTTCTGGCTTTGTTAACTTTGGCTGTAAAAGGACAATGTTGTAAAAAAGCCTCTGAAACATCCAGCCAGAGCCAACACTTTGCACCTGTGTGCAAAATCTTTATCATGTGCATATATTTCGCAGAGATACATCTGTGCACACCATGATAAAGGTGGAAATACACTAAGAAAGCAGGGTCTTTGGCATAGCTTTAAGTGAACCCTCATATGACTTGAAGAAGTCAGCAGGTGGTAGCTCTATATGACTGACATCTATGATCATCTGTTTAAAATGTTTTTGGTAGGGAAAGGTAAGAAAGAAAAGACTCGATGAGTAGAGTGTCCTGCATTTGTTTGTTATTTAGAAGAAAACTACCAGAAGTAAAGGGCTCATCTTCTGACCACCTGATTGAATATTTGTTTGCTACTTGGGGAAAAAAGTAAAACAAGAAAATAAAAGAAAATAGACCAGTTGCTGTATATCACCATTTTGCTCTTTCTCTTTCAGACATCAGAATATTATTAATTTTGTGTGAATGGAGTTTAATCATCATGACGATGTTAAGGTCTAGAAAGTAGTATGTATGCAAAATTGTGAACATGGATACAATACAGACAGGATATTTATACATTGCTTTTAAACCATAAAATTAAAGTCCACTTTTGATAAATATCCCTGTCTCCTATAGTCATTTATTTC
Organism: Toxostoma redivivum; assembly: GCA_013397375.1. NCBI lineage: Eukaryota > Metazoa > Chordata > Aves > Passeriformes > Mimidae > Toxostoma > Toxostoma redivivum. The sequence continues at coordinate 320,290 of VXBI01004598.1, read as the reverse complement.
CTACAAGAATTGTTTACTTAAAGTTCACTGTAAACCTCAAAAAGCAAGGAAATTAGTTGAAATATCTTCTGATTAAAATAATATTATTTTTAAAATGTTTTTTTCTCCAAAGGAAAGATAAACAGTTTCCCAAATGAATACCTCCCCTCCTACCAGCATAGTGTACTAACTCCCATGGAGAATTAAACTCAGGACCTTCAGAACAGATGGCAAAGGCCTTATCTGCTTTCCTACCACAGCATGAGGCAATATAGGTTTGCCTGATAATGCACTCAAAATGAGAAAAAGGTTTATTGACCCCTCTTAATGTATTTACACCCACCAAACAAATGCTTTTTAAATTTAATCTACACGTTTTGACTTTTGCAAGTTAATTTACAAGACCTGCCAAGCATTAAACCCGAGATACTAAAGGAACTGTTTTCATTTTAGTGCTATTTCAGCTGTACGTTTTGTCAAATCTCTGGCACATTTTATTCTCTGTCTTTAATTTTCAGCATTTATTTCAATAACCTCAGTATTTATTTTCTATGTATTTCACATCTTCCTTCCACATTTGTTCTTAAATTATACCATACATAGCTTTGACACTGCTTTGGCCTGTGCTATATAATGAGCTCATAGTGGTTTAGCAGACAAGTAAGCTCAGTTCTGACACTGCATAAGCCCAACAGCTCCTTTTGATCTATCTATTTGTCAGCTGCCCACCTACAAAATTCTTACAGCAAAAAAACCAATAAAATATTTCCTGCAAAATATGAAAAATATGTAGACCAAAAAGAGCTGCTCTCCTGAAGTTCTTTTCCTTTTCACTAAGCAATCTACACCTAGTTAATACTCAATTTCTGAATGTTTCAGCTTTTATTTGAATGCAAGTCTTAAAATTTGACACTATTTTGCATATTATTGTCTTAGTCAAGGTTATACTAAAAATTATTTTTAATTTTTAGTGGTCTGCAAAGGCAACAAAATTAAGTTTAGGGTGATCTGTAAACAAAAGGGAAAAAATTATGAAAATGTTTTGAAGTAGGGAGTGAAAATCAGTGCCCGAGAGTAGCAGATCTGATGGCCGTTGGGGTGCTGAAGGATATGTAGATGGGCTCCCTATGGTTTCTTCTAAAAAAGTATTTATTTACACAGTTTTCTTTTTTCCTAGGATCCTTGTTAGAACACACAGGGAATCAGAAAGACATACACCTTCCTTACACGGAAAAGATAAAGACAAAATAAACTATTGAAATGTTGACTCACTATTACTTCTAAACCCAGTATTTTTGCTGTTTGGAATACAGCAATAGGAGCTGAGGATTACAAAGCTTGTTCTAATTAACTCACACATGCTATTTCACAGAATGGTAACTACAATGGGGCTATTCAGCTGTTTACCAACAAATGAACAAAACTTACAGGAATGTACATGTACATGAATAGGTAAGAATGACTGTGATTATAATCTCCCCACATAAATATTGCCTGTGCATCAAAATAATTCTATCATTAGCTGGAAAGAGATAAAGGTCTTGTTTACCTTTAGAAATACTATTGTTCTTCTCATGACCTAAATAGCTCAGAGTTCCCTGCAGCTACCCTGACTCTGTACCAAATAATATCCACGTCTTCCACCTACACTGCTGTTGTACTGACAGATCCTTGAAGCAATGAGCCCTGCTTTTGTTACATGTGATGGAATCCTCACGACTTACTTATACAGTCAGTGAGACTTCACACTCCATTAGAGGCTAACACACACTTATATAAGGAGTACAGACTGAGCAAGGCATTGTAGTACCAAAATCTAAAGCATGTCCCAAAAGAGGTTTCTGGAAGTGCTCTTTATCAAAATGTTCAATGCTCATGCATTCTTTAGAATCAGAAAATTCATTCCTGAGTTGATTAATATGGTTTTGTCCTGATTAATATGATTTTTAGTTTTAAGAACTAAATATCTTGAAAATAGTAAGCAGTTTAGCAAAATATTTTTAGCCAGTTGTTGCAGTCATCTACATCTAGGAAACAGTAGTGGTTCCGCATTACCCAAACATCTTGATTAGACTGAGCAAAGGCATCTGGAAAACAGTTAGCAAAGCTAACTTACATTAATGCTTCTGGGAGAATATTTTTCCAGTGTTTGGTGCCTGGGTGCAATATGTGATGAAAGTAATAAAAAAGGGAAAGGAAAAGTAGAAGAAAAGGGGAAAGAAAGGTAGAAGCTGAAATAGTCTCATTAACAGCAGCCTGCCACAGGGTTAGTTTTTCAAATATTTTTTAGAATATCTGTGTTGGTTTATAATGAATAACTTAACTCGGAAAAAAGAATTAGCATAGGCTACCTACATGGTACATCTAGGACAAGCATAGTTATTTTTAGTTAAGACATAATTTTTATATCTTGCTATTTGGATGAATGTCCTCTTTGGTCTTTGTATTAGTGTTTGGTCCACCCTAAATACTACAAGTATTTTCCTCTTTGTGAAGTTTCTATTGTGTTCTTCCACAACAGAAAGGAAATGGGGGAAGAAAGAGAAAGAAGGCTGGCCACAAGGCTGACCACAATGAGGCTGGACATGCTTTCAGCTGGGACACTAACACTTAGAGATCAAAAACTTCTTGGCAAGATTATTTCCCCTTGTGTATTTTCAAAGTGGAAGTTCTTGAAGATATCTCTTGTAGATCTATTAGAGGGAGTGATGTTGAGAAAAAAAAGAAAATATTTCACAAGTAATGAATCCCTACTTTGAAAGCATGCATGCATGTTAGGTATCAGAACAGTCAAGTTTTTAAAATCTTTAACCAATATTTTATAATACTCCTTAATTTTTAGCCCTGCATGCACAGATTTTGTTTGACATTTCCAAATCCTGATCCTGTCTTTTCCTACCTTCAGCAGAGAAGAGCCTTAAGACATACTTGCTTGTTCCTCTGAACATTATTTTCCCACTTCTAAACATCAAGAAATTTTTTCTGATTTTAAAGATTCTGTAATACAGATGAAGAAGTCCCATTAGAAGATGGTGCAGAATTGAAGGCAAGAATGACTCTGCAGCTCTTTCAAAATTATATTTTCATCCTCACTGGCTTTTCCCTTATGATCAGAAACCAGCCCAGGAAAGCATCCACATGTAATATATGCTCCTTGTAGCTAAATTAAACTTGCCTACTCTTTTCATCTTTTCTAAACGCAGCAAAACTTTTACCAGAAAGCCTGTTCAGTAAATACAACTGCAAATATTCTTACAGCTCTGTACCATGAACATCTTCACTGCCCTGCCTGGTGAGGGATGCACTAGGGCCTGCAGGGGTACAGCCTGACACGAAGAGACCAGAGTCAGACAGTCAAGAGCACCAAGAGCAGGAAATTGGCTTTTTACAACCCATTGTTATCCCCCACCAGCTTCTTCCAAGCGAAATAAGCAAATGAGCTACTTCAGGACTAGATCTGCTAGCATGGTGCAAGTAAAAGTGTATTGCTGGTAACTGAGTTTTCCTCAGAAACATGTTCAAGGAGGACAAGGAAGAAAAAGGAAGCACATTGAGGCCAAGCACCAGTTTTGAATAGATGCACAGCTGACACAACTATATGCTCAAGGGGAGAATGGTTTAGGCAGGAGGCTCTCCAGCATGCAGCAACAGGCTAGATCTGTCTGCAGTAAAGGCTTTGGAGCATCCAAAGAAATGGAGCTAAGAAATGAAAATTATTATAACGACAAATACATATTCCCTTTCACCTATGGGCATTGTAAAGGACAGCAAAACATGAGAAGGCTTATTCCCTTTTATAGTTTAAAAAAGTCATTTTACAAGTCCACATAACTGGAGGATACTAACACTCTGTGGGTGAAAACATCAGGAATACAATAAAACTTGTGCTAATTACTGCATAAATTGTGATACTATTCTTATGACTGTATGAGTAAAACTTTTATAGTCATTCTTGAAAGTACTTTGCATCAGAAATATTTTTCTTTCTTATCAATAAATTTTACAGGTATATCAGTTTTGCATATGAGATTTGAGAACTTAAAAATAAAGAGAAACTGCATTAAATCAGTAACATGCCAAATATCTATTTGGCATTTTGATTATTTTATGCTTAGTAAGTACATATTTCTAGACCCTGTCGTGTTAATTAAAAAGTACTTTTACTTCAAATGAGATTATCTTCCTTCCCTTTATCTACTTATATTATCAAAATGCCATGAATTCAATAAAATTGACCTTTTATATATATATATATATATGTCTTATTAATCTAAAAGCCTCAGAATCTGCTCATCTGTAAGGTATTTTTGGAAAATAAGAGGCTTCATCAGAGCCTGGCATAACTATCATCTGGGAAGCTACTCCTTTTTTATGTTCCATTTATTTAATAGAGAATAAATAAAATGTATTAAACTAAGAGTGGCTGAATGGAACAATTTAAACATCTGCCTTTGTGACAGAATTTTATTTCTAGAAGTTGTGTCTTCAGCATTGTTTTCTGTGGCCATAACAGAACTTGGTTGAAAAGAGGAGAAGGATATGGGATGATCATCTCTAGGTTGATCAGCAGCCAGGCCAGTCAAGAAACCACTTGGGGCCCTTGCTATATTTTAATTAGGAGGACACCAGTAACTATGTGGCATGGTTACTACTTTTTCTCCTCCTCCTCTTCTAAGAATGGCTGTGAGGAGGCTTATTTTAAGGACCCAGTCCCATAGAAATCAAAGACAAACCAAAAACTTAATTTCCTTTTTCTGCCTTAGGTTTTTTTATGTGAAACATTGTGCTTACTTTCCAAATATCTGAAAATACCAGGGACATAAGGAATAGTAAATAGTTTTTTCTTATCACAGTATCTCTTCCAGTCAAGTGAAGGTGAAAACTCAGCTCCAATCAAGTTTTAAGAGAGAAAAAGATATAATGTGTCCACAGATTAATAACAGATATAATATTTTAACAGATATAATCAACAGATATAATATTTTTCCCAATTATATTTATGAATAGCCCCTGGTCCAGATATTAGAGAACTCACCAAAGATCAAACCCCCAGCCATGTTTATGCCTCTGTCCATTTTTCTCCCTGTTTACAATTCTCCCCATAAGTGAGTAAGGTTTTATTATTTTTAGTCTGTAGAGGATAACTCTTACATAGATGCTGCTATCTCAAAAGTTGTGTAGATTATGGGCTGCGTTGAGTAACTGATCACCTGTATGCATTATCTGTAATCAAAAATTTCTTGGAGCTCTCAACTCTAATAGTTTATAAAAAAAATAAGTGAAATTTACCTCTGTTTTCATGATCATTTATTGTGTTAGCTTTAGCTTTTACTATCCAAAAGCAATTTAGTTAAAAAAATTTCCCCAAATCTGAGATACTTCATCATAGCCTTCATAAAGACTCCAAAATAATATTTTGACTGAGTTGCTCTATGATGCAACTGCTGACCAAATTATGCCAGGCCTTCATTTTATATCGGCAACAGAAATGAATATGTGGTTTACTCTTTTTTGTTTACTTCCAAAGTTTCCAAGATGAACATGTAAATAATTAAAATATTACCTTCTTTAGGTCTTGTACAACTGTGGTACAAGTCCAACTGTCCTGGAAAGGTATATGTGACTATCACACCACAGCTGCTGCCTCATGGTAGGGATTTTCTCCTCTTGAAATTCATTTCCAGGACCAGATTAAGAAGCAGTAGCCTACAACAGGGAGATTTGCTATCCCTATTCCCAGTCACTCTCCTTCTCTGCATTTTGCTGTAACTTTATAGAGACTAAAAGAAAAAAAAATCACATAAACTTATAGAATGTCCAAATGGCCTGAGTTGGATGGGACCTTAGAGATCGTCTAGTTCCAACCCTCCACACCTGTGGAGAGGGATGCTGCTCACCAGGTCATAAAATAAAGTACATCATAAAAATTAAAACTGAGAGGTACAATAGTGTTAGCAGTCGTTGGCTCAGTTAGCTGCCTCTTCAGAGGATACACTGAATAGACAGAATCTCTTAAAAATATATTATTCTCTGAAAGTGTTGGGTTTTGTGCATGCAGCATACTGTAATCAAACCAAGCCACTCCAATGTTTATTGTATTAGTTATAATGATATGCCTAGCAAAATGCAAGTCCATTATATATCAGCAGTTCACAGCCAGTATTGGCTATCTCAAAACGAGAAAGATGTGTGTGGAAAGCCTGCATGAAGGGAAACAAACATCTCTAATACAACTTTTGGCAATACATTTATTATGAAAATGCATTTTAAATTGCATTTATTATGATGGAAATTCCTGCTCACAAAGACATATTGTTCAGAGAAGCACATATTCCATCTGCCTGGGCAATGTGAGGACTCTCAATGCTGAGCATTGAGTGGAATCTCTGACTCCAGCTCCTTTCTGTAGCCAGGCTGTGCAACAACTTTGACGAAACATAGCAAATTTGTTTTGTTTTGTTTGAGAAAAATAAATGCAAAATTGTTCTGTAGGGCACACATCACGTGTTAGTTACCTGGGTAAAATCTTCTTTTATTGTGAGAGTGAGCCACTGAGACATGAGTTCAAGATGAGTTTTGGCATTCAAGGAGAGGACAGAGCTTTTTCCATCAGCACATAACCAGGCAGCCTGGTGGCTAAGTGTGGGCTGCTCACAGGTAACTGGAGGGCCAGACACATCTGCACAGACAGCTGAGGTGAAACACTGAGGGAGAAGACAAAACAAGGTTACTGCCAGAGGCTAAACAAGCAAGTCCATGTAACCCAGAAAAGGAGTCAAGAGTGCAACCCAAAGGCAGGCAAAGGGAAAATAGGCACAACACTGGGAATTGCTAAGAAATTGTACATGAGCATGAAGCAAAGCTGGTCTAGTGGTCCACAGCAGGAGTTGGATAGAAATGGATCCTATGAATGGGGCTACAGGTGAAGGATCAGGAGGCAGAACAAGGGCACAGCCCAGGACATTTGCCAGATGACCACTGGTGTCTGCCTGTCAATGCTGTGGCTTAGAGGAAGGAGCCTTTGTTAACTGGGGATTTTGGCAGCCCCAGTAACTATTAGCTTTTGCCCAGTTTTTTCCTTCCTCATGTGCATGGAGACTTGTCACAAAGTGACACTGGTAGAACAGTGTTGCAGAAAAACAGTCTGAATTTGGAGCTTCTCACTGACTGCAATTCACTGTAATTTTATGTACTGAAAAAATATAAAACTTACACCTACAATCACCAAGCCTCATACCTAAGTATAGATAATATCTTTGGGAAATATGATTATAAATTTTAAGAGTCTCCTGTATGCAAAAACTGGAATCAGATAACATTGCCCCTGGAGTTGCACAACACAGTAGGTAAAAACCCAGATAGTATCTACATATTTTCTTATATGTATATATTGCAGTTCTTTGTATTCTATTTCTATTATTAAAATTTCTTTTATAGCAGCATTGTTTCAATCTATCTTGCTATCTACTAATCTAAAATAACTGCTATTTTGAAGTTATTTTCCAGTAAACTATAACATTTCCAAAGGCTAAACTTGAATATTTCATAACCATTACACAATAATGTCATACACAGTTCACTGAAGAGATTTCATAGACATCACAGCTATAAAATTCATACCCCTTACTTATTAGTGGGTCAACTCATTCTTTGATACCCTGCTGAGCTTCTCAGGCTCCATGTTTATATATAGGTCTTCCTTTCATATCCAGCTCAGTCTCCCATACAGTAGCAAAGCATACAGAAAAAGCTGGTGTATCTTTCAGAACAACAGTGCAAATAGCACTATATAGAAATGGGTTTCTGCATTCACTCAGGAAAAAAATAGAAAATATTCAATTTTCAGTAATGCCATTGGGTTCCTACTCAATCTATGCAGCTGCATGAAATCTAAGTGAATTGCCTGAAGCAGCAAAAGCAATTCAACCTCCATTTTTAATTTGGATTCTTTCAACCCTGAATTTGTGAACTCTAGTGCTATCTTCATTTCATCAGGTCTCATATTTTACTATTATAGAGTTCCACGCTCTACAGACACAGTTTCATTTCCAGATTAATTAAGAAAAATAAATTACTAGGTAATAATTCCTCTCCCTCCACAAGACTTGTGGAAGAGGTTAGAAAACCTTCATCATAGTCAGCTTTCATAAGCTAAGCTGTTCCCTAAAATCCTTTGATATCAGAGCAATTGCACCAGCAGAACGAATGAATCAAATGGAAAACCATACCCTGTTCAGAATTCATTATGCCCTCAGGACCAAATGGAATATTCAGACACATATCTGTAAGGGGGGAAGATGGTATGGAAGGACAGAACTTTACTGTACTTGTCATTATCACAACAAGTGTAATCATTAACCATGCAAACAATTTTTTTCTGAATGTGCATGTGAAGACAGACAGTATCATGCAATTACACATCTTCACCCAGTAAAGAAGACTCTTGTCTTCCATTGAGAAGAGCTTTACCATGCTCATATTTTTAGCTTTATTAGTAGGGTAATATTTCAAAATTATTTAGTTCTTTCCTTTCTACAATGAAGTTTAGAAGAAAGTAATGTTAATATCAGAATCTGAAAACCCCATAATTTTCAGGAGTTATCTTTCAGTTGCTTAAACATCAGCAAACTGAAAAGCAAAATTTTCTTAATTTTGAGATCTGAAGTTTAAGATAGAGGAAAAACATTACTTGTTTTTTATATTTGAAACAGATTTTTAATTTCTGCTGGAATGTTCAATATATAATTGTTGTTTTATAGAGCAACACTGCAAGCCCTACTGTAGCTGTACAAAGACTTATTTTCATTCTGTGAAGATGGGAAGGGGAATCCAAAATACAAAAGAGAAAGGAGTTAGGAAAAAAGTCTGACCCTAAAGATGAAAAACTTCTGTTTTTCAAAGGATATCCCTTATGCTGACAGTCTGCAGTAGTTTGATCTTGCCAGTGTCAAGTCAAGTGAACCAAGCTGGCCAAAGAAAACGCAGCTGATATCATATTTTAGCAGGTCATCGAGCTTTTGGGGCTGAAAAGGAGAGAGGCCATGAAGCTAATCCAGATGAGATACCTAATCTTTTGTTTATGTTCCACTGTGATAATGTCAATTCAGAGTAACAGTAATAATGAAAAGCAAGGAAGTTGAAAAAAGTGGAAGGACAGAAAAAAGAGGTGGCAGAATTATTTGATTGTCATTTTGTTTTGGCAGATAACAATACAAAGTTCAAAGGCTATGAATCCTAATAAGAAGTTTCTAAAACAATGAAGTTTTTATATCAATAGTGTATGCGTTGAAGGACATACTAAGTAGTGTTAAAAGGGTGCTCAAATAAGAATGTGCCTTGCTATAAGTAAAGTAACAAAAAATGGCAGGAATGTCCAAGGGAAATTGTTATTTTGCTCTTATCTGAATACAAAGGTGTAAATCATTTTCTCCCTGTCACCCTGATGATTTTAACTTTCAGTTTTTCCAGCTCAATAGAAATTTTAAGGAAAGATTCAGAAAATGCATCCATGACCATTATATTACAACAGCTGAAAGAATGCCGTAACATTGTCAGTTTTTGAAAAATTCAACAGAATTTTTTATGAGAGTAATAATTTCTGTGCATAGCACCCTTATTATCACATCGTCCTATGGAATTGCCCATTTTTAAAATCATGTCAAATATTTTCTAAAGATTTTAATTTGCTCTGTTTTCATAAAAATTACTTAAAAAGAATCTTATTAATTTCTCATTTATAAAAGATACAAGAACAACAGTCATTCTGGACCTCAGTAAACCAAGTCAGTTCTTTTGAGCAAATACTACATTTTCATTTATCTTTTAAAATGAGAAGAAAAGAATACACATTTATAGATAAAAGTATTTAAATGATAATACATACATACATTTATTAACAGCCTCTTATGAAATATAAGTTGATTTTTAAATTCCAGGCTTTCTGAATTCCCATTTAATTTAATTTTTAGAAGCAGCTCAGCATTCTGTTCAAAACATCTGACAGAATGAAGAAAAACTGGGTGTTCACTGTTCAGTCAATGAGATCCAGTAAGTCCCCAGAGCTCCTATTTGCCTGCTCTGCTTGCAGGACTGTGATGAATCATTTAAAGTATACATAGGAACTACTGAATAGCAGAAATTCTATTAAAATTAACATTTCTGAAGATCATTTTCTAAAATTGCATACATCAGGAATATTAGGTTAAGAATACCTCTCTAATGATTTTCCTTGCAGATTTGAGGCTTCTACCCTAAACAAATAACTTTTTTTTAATATTTAGTAATATTTTAGTTCTATAGTGTATTTGTCCCTAGAAGAACATTTGCATGGCCTATTATTACAAATCAACATCTGCAGCTGTAATACATCGAGTCCCTCAGTAGCATTTAGCAGTCTATACAGCACTTTTTTGCACAGTTTAAATATGATTTACTTTTAATGTTGTTTTACTTCAGCCTTTCCCAGGCACAATTAAATTTTACTTCCACAATTTTACTTTTATTCTTTGTTTTTGCATGTGTGGCAGATTCAGATCTAGAAGGCATGATTCTGTGTATAACATATATTTTGTTGTTTTTTTCCCAGCTGATAAAGAACATTTGCATTCCAAGAGTTCCCTTGTTACTATTCAGACATGGGTGAATACTGCAAAGTAAGTACTCAGAGATATGTATTACAGTAAAACCATGAATTCACCTCAGTGGTATTTATGACCTTTTGTATTTATTTTCAGAAAACATGTGAGTAATTTTTTAGCCAAAGTGCTTGAGGAAAACAAGAAGTCTCATGAGTACTTGTACAAAGGCTCACGCCTAGGAATGTTTATTAGGGCTTTCTCAAACCTCTGATTTTCCTTCTTCAGTCTTCTGGTCACTCACCACAAATATTAAGTAGCAAAGAGTTAGCTGAAGCAGAGAGAAATCTTAAATCTTGGCTGAAGTGAACAGCTCGAATACATCCTTTGTTCAGTAGTTTGTGGCCTATAATCCATAACTGGTACGGAGATTACTTTCTGTCTCCAGGGAGAGTCATCTAGTCACCCAATACACTCTTACTTCATCTTCTACACTGCACTCAGACAAAGCAGGAACACAGAATTCCCCGTCCTATTATTCTGCATTCAACAATACTTGTGCAAACATGCCTCTGGAAGGGGACAGGATGACCCTTAAGTGGTGCTACATAGTGAAATGGAAAACTTGCCACTATAGCAAGTAATATGTTTTCTCCTCTGTTGAAAGCTCCCAAATGTGTCTGTCTTTACAGATAATTCATAAAGGAAAAGCAGCTGCTGCTATTGACAGTCTGAGCAAAATTTGCCCAGTGCATTTCTTAATGAAAACCTTTTAATCTTAGCAAAGATCTAAAAAATGACAAGATGACTGGAATTGGTTCAAGGGATTTGAATTAACTAGACTGTTTAAACCATCCTTTTTACACTTTAAACTGACAATTCACACTTTTCAAAAGATAAATTTGACATCAGTTTTCCAGTTCACTAGCAAGGACATTCCAAACATTCAGTGTCTTTTCCCCAATATATCTGTATATGTCATGATAGAATTACTAACAATTTCAGTGAAATTAGATATTTGGGGAGAAGACTGCAGTATGTAATTAAGCTACAAAAGGAGAATAAAAGAGTGTGTGTTTGCATAAAGAGAATGCCTCAGCTTAAATTCATGAAGGGATAGACTGGATTGAAATTGCTTCCTCATCATGTAAGGGTAGCACAACACACATAGCTCTGAAATATATATTGCTTAAAGTCTTAATTGCCGTATGAAACTGCTAAATATGACCATTTATATATATATATATATGTATCTATAAGGCTATGAGAGCAAAATGAAATGTGAAGTGTCTTTGGATCAGTGTCATTTAGGGTAATGAGGTTCAATTCATAAAATGCACTTATGAATAATTTGTGCAGTTCAAGGTATGTTTTTGCATGAAGATTGACCTATTCATATGTAAATGTCCTTCTAAGCATAGTCAGCACATGAAGACATCTATATTACTTTACTTTGTTCACTGATTTATTTTATTACACTATGGTCAAAATTTAGAGTACAAATTATTGACAGATGTTAATATACTTTGAAACATTCAAAGTGGATCTTGAAACGGAAAATGCAATTATGAAATGTGAACTTCTACTCTTGACTTTTATATTCTTGTAAACTTAACAGTTAAAAATAGGAAAAACCCAAATAAGTTCGTCACAGATATTTCATATTCATGCCACGTTTAGTATTTGTTCAGCCCAACCTAAAAGACACAGCCAAGTTGTAATTAATGTCATAACATAGAAATTAGGCCAATAAGTGCTTAACACACAGTCTGATGCTGTTATAGTTTTGTCCTTCATTGAATTCTAGTATGCTGAATTTGATTGATGGGGTCTTTATTGTTTTTAATAATGAAACTTAGCTGTTCTCCAGAAAAGTGTCCCACACTTAGATTTGAAAGAGTATTACCAAGTTTTAAAACAAAATTTGTTCTACTCTCTAAAAACTCCAAACTCAGAGTAAAAGCCTTAAAATTTGGTATTTATATTTATGGACTCCTAGCAGATCAAGCTATGGATTTTGCAAACCAAAGGAACAAGAAGTAACAGGTACTTAGTTGGCTGTGTCTGGGTAACATTTAAGCATAGCCAATCACTGGTAGCACCCTATGAGTATCCATTCAGTTAAAATACTGGATCACAGCAGAAACTGGAAACCCACTATTATTACAATGTAAACAAACATAAACATTTCTGCAGCCTTTGGGGTATAAATCCTCAGTAATTCCAACCCAAATATCTTCCATTTCCTTGTGCTCACTGTTTCTCAGACTGCAGTTACTTCAATGGCAGTTATGGTACTGCTCCCTACGCTGTGTGGTCCTCCCAAATAATGCATGAAAAACAGAAAGAAAAAGAAACATTATTGTGACAATCCAGTATTGGCAGAGATTTCTTCAAAATAGGGTTTTTTAAGACTCATTCTGTGGTTCAGACATTCCACTATTACTAGGAAATATAAATCTGCTCCCTTTGAGGGGAGAGTGTATTACAAATCAGTTATCCTTCCACAGACAAAAGACGACTTTGGACACTCCTTGCTCCAATTAAGTCAAAATCTTTTACTAACCAGATCTTTAAAACCAGACAATCTTCTATTTACTACATAACAACAACAAAAAAAGAAACCACTTCTTTAGTTTTCAGTTTTAAATGGAAGACACTGAGTTTAACAGACATACACACACACACACAAGATAATCCTCTCTCCCGCCTCTGCTCTTATATATTAATTTTCTCTTTCCCTGGAAGTATTTTCTTAGTTTAGAAATAAATAAAAAAATCCATCCAATTACAGATCTGATCAGTCATACTGTTTTTAAGTGAGTGCATGTCCATGAATCCCTGTGAATCAACAAATACATACACCACAATATCTAGTGAGACAATAAGACAGTTACTTGTTCTGTGTGACATACTTATTACTTGTCTCCTTTCCACTGAAATAAGCTTTTCTAAAATTTAAGGAATTTTTGTAAATATATATGAGAGTTACACAGGCAGATTATGTAGACTGATTCAATCTCAACATCTTAGCAAGTGTCATACAAGTGAGAATTCATTTATTATTTCTTATCTGATATGCATTTTATATAAAATTCTTCCCTCCTTGTTTTCCCTGGGAAGATCCAAGGTGTGTAGACATAGACCCTGAATACTGTGTGCTTTATATACATGTCCATTACTCTTTAGAATAGATGGAGAATACTTAGATAAGACAAAATATTTGAGGTGTAAGCTGTAATTCATCTCCCTATATTAATAAAAAGGTGTAGAACATATAAATACAAAACTATATCATTTTGTAGAGAACCTTGTCCGAGATTCATAAAATCACAGGATGGTTTGAGTTGGAAGAAACCTTAAAGATCATCTGGTTCCACACCCCCCATGCCATGGGCAGGGACATGTCCCAGTAGACCAGTTTCTCAGAGCACCATCCAGCCTTGCCTTAAACACTGCCAGGGATGGGGTCATCCACAGCTTCTCTGAGCAGCCTGTCCTGTCCTGGTGCCTCACCACCCTCACAGAGAATTTCTTCCTAACATCTAATTTAAATCGACCCTCTTTCAGTCTAAAACTGTCCCCCCTCATCCTGTCCCTAACCTTCTTTTGCAACTGATTTTTCCCAAAGCTCCATTGAGCTGTGTTTTCTCACCTTACCATCTAAGGAAAACCTGGCTGGCTTGATATGTGATAACATAGTAGTCATACTCTGTTACCACAGCAGAAGTAATGCAGGCTAATGGAAACTTCCCAACACCTGTGGATGCTAAAGAAGCTGGAAAGGTGGGAAATTAGTAAATTCAGTGAGGAAAAAAATGCTGCTTCAAAGAAATTTCGTTTCAGCCCTAAAGAAAGGATCACCAAATCTTGCATATAGTTTCACAAACCCAGGAATTGCACTAAGAGATGGGTAGGTCATGTGCAGAGGCACACATGTGCACACAATATAGGTCTAATGCATTCATTGTAGAGGTAAAACTTTGGTAACTTTAGTTAAGAATCTTGAATTCTGGCTTAACATTCTTTAAACTGTGCAAGCCACTCGTGATTTATTGCATGATTTTAGCAGAAACTCTCGGTGGAACTATGCTCTTTGTAGTCAGAATTGCCCATGTTATATTTTGATACACATCATATACAAAACATATAAACTGTTATTTTATTGATTTCTGAAACTTTTATGGCTCTGATGTCCAGAGGGGCACTATAGTACAAGTAGAAGGAAAGATCCAGGCTTGTTCTAGAAATGTGTCCTGTACAATTCCTGAACAGAAGAGCTTTCTCTTTCCTGATCTTCCAACAAAATTATGGGGCACATGTCAATTCATATTGCATTAGTATACCCTGAGAGAACTCTGAAGGCTATAATCACAGAAGGAAGAGGTGATACTAAAGACTCAGTTCATTATAGCTACTTTAAACTGTGGTGCAGGCCAATTATGGCAAAGAGGTGTCAGAGTGAGTTTGACTAACATTCCAAAACATGTACATATTCCTGTCCATTTTTTATTATTTATTAGGCAAATTACATTATAAATAATAGAAGAAGGGAAAATTTATTAGACCATTTTCATTGCCCATACTTCTTTCCAAGTATAAAACTAATAGCACAGAAAGGAAGAACCAAATGTACTGAATTTTACTTTCTTCTCTTCTAGCACAGTAAAATAAAATTTATAAATTTTTCAGGATTTTAAGTGTGCCATTAATTTCTTCAGACATATTAGTACACTAAGAATTTTTTTAAAATATAAGTGGAGTTGTTAATATCCTTCTTGTCTTATGAATATTGGAAAATATTTTATATAGCTAACAAATTATACAATACAATAAAATAATTTATTTTTTGTTTAACCTCATCACTATTCCTTTGGCTTGCAGAGCAACTCCAATTAGCTACAAAGTGTTTTCAAAAATGTTTCAGAGAAAAAAGGGTAAGCCTGCTAAAGCTATCAAAACACAGTTCTTTCTATTTTGTTTTCAAGTATTAATTTGGTTCTGCAAATGGTAGGACCATGAAGAAACTTTAGTATTCTGGTAAAGGAATGGGACACAATAGTATTTTAACCTTTTTTAGCCACTGAACTTTTAAATTTCAGAGGAGTGAGGAACTTTTCTGGGAACTGTCACAGAAGCAAATGAGCTCTTGAAAGCACCAGCAGCTGAGGGGGGACTTTGCAAGTTACCCTGTGTCTGGTTGCTGTAAGAGTGACATGCAACGAACATAAACAGGCAAACAGCAACTTGTCCTTCCCAGCTGAAAGTCACAAGAGAAGATACTCAGAGCATGGCACAGAGGCATAGACTCACACCCACTTTGTGCTCAGGGGAGACTTAGGCAGCTGAATCCTAAATTGTATACCACCATTTCCACATAATCCCAGAAACAAGCCTGCCCAGCACCACGTGATGCATCTTTCTTTTATAAACAGTAAACAAAATCAGCTCTAAATTGGCTGAAACTGTAAATTCAGTAATTGAGGGGTGGCATCGGTCAAGTCCAGGCAGCTGACCCTCCCAGAGCTGCAAACAGATGGCTAATAACAGCCTAGGACATCTAACCAGCTCTGACGATTTGTCACATTTCCAAGCTGTGGTGACAAGTAGCCCACGACACCTGCTGCAGCTCTAATTTGAAATCTTCAGTGTTAATGATAATCACAACTAAGGTAATTTCCCCCCTGTAGTGTTATAGTAGAAGATTTTCAGGTGGCTATTTAAAGCAAACTTTTTGTCTAAATTAAACATGTATATGTGTGCTGGATGAGAAAGGAAAAGAAACCTCACAGTGAATTATGAAGTTATATAACAATTTGGAAAATAACTTTGTATCCCAGACACCCTAAAATGGGTTCCAAGAGAGATGTGTTGGAGTTACAAATTAAAATGCTTTGGCATTTTTCCAGGCAATAATTTATCTTCCCGGGGTGAATCATTATATTTACTTGGCTTAGGTTATGGTGTAGGGTCATTAGAAAATGTTCTGGTTTCCCCACCAGATTGCAATAGCTTGCATTTATCCAGCTGCAACTACACACCACACTTAAAAAAATTGGTTCAATATTGGCTAAAAATTGGTGATGTAGGCAATTTTTATGATCAGTTCTTTGTGACGGATTAGAAAAAAAAGAAGTGTAGGCAACTTTTATGTTTGTTCAAAGCCTATTAAAATAACACTTTTATCTTCCCAAACCATAAGTGAAGCGTTTGCAGCATCGGAGCTGACCCTGATCTTCTGCATATTCTCTGCTTAAAGGACATGAACAGGAAATGGTCAGCTTAAGGACACAATGAAAGGAAACACAGCAGCAAAGGTTTCACTGATAACATGTGATTTGAAGTCAGTGAGCAGATTCAGTCACTCATCCAGCTGTTTGGGCCAAAGTCTATACAGCACTCTGCTGACTCCTACAAGACTGTGTCACGAAAACACGTGGAAGACTGTCACTTGACATGGGCAAGGCAGGGAAAGCAGAGCACTTTCACATCATCAGATGCAGTGGCTCAGTTATTTCATGCCAGAACCAAAGAAAATTATGCTGGTTTAGAAATATTTGTTTTTCTAAGAGCTAACTGGGCCAAATAGAAATAGGATGCTGAATTGAGGGTGTATCCATGTCAGTGCATGAGTATCACTAGGTGTAATGGAGTTCAAGTCAGAGCCAGAACTGCAAATTCCACACCCACAATTAAGGACTAATAGTATTATGTTTTATTTTTCTTTGAGGGAGAGAATTTTCCAGAAGACATCAGCACTTTGGATACTGAATGATTACAGTGTATTTAAAAGGATTTATAAACTATAAACTTAATGCAGTTTGTAATTTCTAAGTAGTTCTTTTCTTTCCTCACACACTCAGCAATAAACTTACACCAGCCAATAATTAGAAAGAAATCCTTATTGAGTGTAGCAAGGAAGGGAAAGATTTTACAAACCTTGGGTGATGTGCTTTTTTACTGACTTTAGAAGCATAGTTTAATCTAATTTCTGATTTTGAATTGTGGTAGTTATAAGTCTTGTGCTTGGACAAGAATTATATCTTATATCTTTTTCAAGGCAAGTTAAACAAAAAAGAAAACACTCTGAATTTTTTTAAAAATCATTAAAATCCTAACAATTTCTTAAATCTTGCTTAACTGTGATTTTAGAAGACAACCACTTCCAGGTTGTGCAAGAGCATTAAAAAGTCTTAGGGTATTGACAATTTATCAAATCATCATGTGGGTTTCTATGTCAGCACTATTGGCAGAATATTTTTTTGCTCCAGTCCAGAATGAACAGGCTGGCCAAAACCAAAGTAATTAATAGCCTGACCACTTGAAGGGATTCTGGAAGACTCAGGCTTAAGACTCCATCTTCTACCTGGCTCAATGCTTTCTGCTCTGTAAGAGCATCTTATCCTTTTTATGTATTTTTTTTTATTAAATACCAATATTAAGACAGATAGAAAAAACACTATACATTAGAGGAAAGAAACCTTGAGTATAAAATCTCCCACAGTCTAAGAAAAGTTTTCTACACAAGAAATTGGTTATGCCAGAATGAATCAATATTTATAAGAAATTCTAAAAGGTCATGTGAATGTTCCACAGCAAAATTGTTGTATATTTTAAACCACAAATAGTTTCGCAAAGAGAGTTCTTGTTTTCTGGCCAACCCTTCTCTTAAAAGAAGCAGACTTGTAAAAAGAATTTAAAGTACATAGAATTTTACTTTCTGCTATGCATTTAAAGGTTCTATCATGAGTTGTCAAAGTTTCCATAGCCTTTCATGACCCTGGGGGTCTTAATGAAAAGTGGCACTAATGCTCAATATATGTATTATGTGGGGGTTTCCAAGTACCAAAGATGATAAATTAATGGGCTATTTACTTACAAAATTTGCTACCTACCTATCTGCATAAGAAACAAATTGGAGATGACAACCTCTGATACACAGCATTTTTACTTTTATACCCTGAATGTATCTAAACTGTGTAGGCATAGACAAGAGAGAGGAGACTGAGTAGCAATAAATTAGATGCATAAAATTAAAATCTGCATTAATAATATATGTTATGTCATCACAGAATAAGTAATTCAATAAATCCAAACCCAGTCAATAGTTTTTTTTCCTATTTAGTGTTTTTTAAAAAGAAAGGGTTGAATTTTCAAAGTTCAGGGAAAGCCACTTACTGTAGGCAACTCTGTTTGCATTTACATTTAAGATCATCCTGCCTCCATTTTGAGCCAAGCACTAACGAATAGTTTAGGTATAATTCAGACTAATATTTACTAATATGAACACATATTAGGTATATTTCTCTCATAAGGTTTCAGACAGTACTTTATCTCTGTTTAATAACCTGCTAGCTCTTAGAATACGATATGCATTTTTGCAAATATTCTGTCTTGACAATAGCAGGAATATCCAGAGTTACCAGCATATAAAGCAGTTCAATCAATATTGTGAAGAGTACCCCCACCTACATTAAAATGATCTTAAGTCACTCTCCTTTAATTACTCTATCAAATGGATGAGGTGAATATTTTATGTGACCCAACTGTAGTCCAGTTTTAGCTGGTATTGCTATTTTGGAAATAGGAGATCTTGAAGTTATTAGGAAGGACAGAATATGCATTATCAATGATTTGAATTTTTTTTCATTCCCATCTAAAAACTGTAAGAGATACTGGTGGACCTAACCTGTGTGTATAGCTGTACTGGTGAGGGTGAGGCTGGAAAACTGACAACTTTCCCCAGAGGAAGACCAAAGGTAGTCTGAGGAGACTGACATAGGAAATTCAGAAGAAGAAATATTGGATAGATTCCATTTTATGAGTGTTGTTCTACACAACGTGTTCTACATACAAAACAAGGAGAACAAGTTTGGCAGCATTCATTAAGGATCTTTTGCTCCAGGAGATGGAAGATTAGGTGGATAACATAAGACAGCTGCATCCTTTACTGTAGGAGACTTTCACAATTCATTTAGGCTTTTCCTCAAGTGCCAGATTTTCATCTCTGCTCTTGACTCCATCTGTCATAATTTCCTCCCCTGAGCTTTCCATTCCTTTTGCTGTGTATCATCTCCCAGTATGCATCGTCATTTCTGCTAGTTCAGCTTCCACAGTGCACCAAGCTCCCTGCTATCAGCAGGCTTACAGATGAACATCTTATAGCTATGATCAGAGGCTTATAGCTTCTACAGTAGAGTGCAAATAAAGACTGGCATTCTCCACTTTTGGGGCTTGTTTGTCCTTTTAGATTGCAAATACTTGAAGGAGCTTATTTGCTAGACACAGCTTTCAAGGAAATAGCTTTAAAAGCCATGCTGTGATTACCACACAATATGAGTAAGGGCCTTTGCCTCATGAGGAGCAGTGTTGTCATGGTCATCATTACTGCCTTCGTCAGTGAAAACATGATTAAGACCTTCACAGCTAGATCAAGGCAGGTAACTTTGACAAACAGTTCATTTACCAAGAAGGTGTAGTTTTGTTCATCCCAAATGACTAATCAGTTTGGATCTAATATATTGGAAATTTTCAGCCAAAAAAGCTTTGGTTTTACAGAAACTAGATTTATGGAATGGAAAGGAGTAAATTGGATAAGCTATTGGATAAGAGAAGCCAAAATAAATGCCCTGAATGTGGATGATGATCAGATTCAATGTTCACCTTTGGAGGAGGGGATCGTGCTTTGACCTGTGCTGGTGACTGTAGTGGTTACAGGTGTCCTCATTCCTTATAGAAAATAGCACTCTTATTTGTCCAAGTGACTGGCCATCTAGTAAGGCACTAACACAGGTGCCTTACCCAACCTGGACACACATATATCTTAGTATTTATAGCTTTAAAGCTGCAGGGACTGAGAAAAGCTCCCACTAGAGAACCTGGCATCAGGGTAGTTAGGGGAAGGCATTGCTACCAAATATTATCCTGAATTTGGCATAAAGTGATGGAGACACTGAGCCATAGTGGTAATTTTCTAATATTTTAATGAACATTTATTCACTGGACTGGTGTAAATGTTTCCATGGTGGAGGAAGAAAACACTTCTGGCTCCCAGCCAGTCCCATCAACTTCCTCACATTTCACACCATTAATGTAGAATTTATACATAAGGTGTACTGCTCTGTTAACACAGGAAATTACAATAGTTCCTTGACTTTTCTAACTAGCAACCTGTCTCTAGCTCAGCACCTTATTTCTCCTGGGTATCTTTAGGACTGTAACACTAGAAGTAGTTGTCCCCCAAATGCTGAAACAGGTAGGATTCAGGTAGGATGTGCCCTTCTACTAGGAGTCCTTTACCACTGAGCAGGGTTTGCCCATGGACCAGGGTTATAAATATGGTCCAGATGCTCCTAGGTCCTTTCAAGACCTAGCACAATCCCGGTACATTTCTGCTACATCACCAGAAAGCTGGAGAAAAATACAGCCTCACTTGTAATGTATAGGAATTCAGTAAATTACTCTAAAGAAAAACAAAATAGTTGTCTCATTGTTCCAAAGTTTCAGCCTTGCCCCCATCCACTTCATCCATGCTCTTGCTCCTAACCAGGAGTTCAAATCCCTCAAGCACAGTATTCAAGATTTTTAAAGAAGCACAGTTCAAATAAATACTTGCCTTAACCAGTGGTTTTCTTCACAGGCTAGCCCACAGCTGCAACTAGGCTACCCTAATACTTATGTACAAACCCCAAGACCTACTGATTCAGCAAGGAATAGTTTGGGACAAGTTTCATGTTTCTCAAGGCTTTCCAGTGCCTCCCATTTTAAGCCTTCTTCCTGGACCTAGCTGACAGCACAAGTGTAACAGAGTAAGGCTCATTATGCCATTTTTCCACATCCTTCCTGGCTGCAGCTTAATTAACTGTCATCTCTTAAACTGTTTATTAAGGATTGTTTCTCATGTACTCTGGATATCTATTCCAAATAGCACACTCAGGTTACTCTTTTGAGCAAGCATAGTAAGCACTTTTTTCAGGGTTTTTTTTGCGTAGTTTGTCACTGAACCTTTTTAGATAGCCACAGAATCCCTGCCTTTTGCCAGCTTTAACCATGCAACTCACAGTTTTAATTTTTCTTATAAGTGCACTCTGGATTTATTGTTTATGCAGCAGCTCAAATTCCTTCCAAAATAATCCATCTTTATACCACTTTACTTTGTTTTCCCATCACTAAGAGACCGTTTTCCTAGTGCCTTGAATTTTATTTTTTCTGTGAATCCCTTTGAAACACCTTGTTCAAGCGACAGTGAGAAATCAAAAAATCTAGTAAGTGATGCATGCACAAGCATGGATCTTTTTTCTTCAAACAGTACCTACTAGAATTCTGCAGGTTTATGAAGCATACAGAGTTAAGTGGCATTTGCCTTATCCTCAACGCCCTTCCTTCTCAGAAATGTTCTTGGTTTTATAATTCATTTTCCCCCAGTAACTTAATGCATGGAAATTTTGAATACTTCTGTTCTCTTCTTGAGTATTACTCTCTTTTCAAGAAAGCACTATCAAAGGCTCTTCACCCACCACATTTGTCTTCCACTCTAATACACACCCCCCCTTCCATGAGATCAAAGGTTTTATGAACTTCTAATCCAACCTTGCATGTGCTTATCATTAGCACCTTCCTGTGTGTCTTCTAAGCTAATACCTAGTCATAAGTGGTTCATGTACTCTTCTAGTGGCAGTGTTTCTACTGGTGTCCTAAATTTTAATCTACCTGAGGGTTTTCTTGCATTTTACTGTCACACTAAAGCCTCTATTTTATAGGAAAGCCTTCTCATCTTTCACTGAGACTGCACCTACTTGGAGCTAAAAAACATCCATCTGAGTGAGTGGTATAATTGTCCTTTTTGTTCATGATGAACAAAACTGCATCCAGTGCATTTCTTTTTGCAGATCTTTGACTTGCATAACTGGTGTTGGTTGCCATGTTGAATCTGGTTCCACAGAGTTCAGCTTTATGTTTTGAGTCCCTTTCCTAGTTCTTTACACATAGGCACAGGCTCCAAATAAAATTTTTCTTTTCAACCCTTTCAAAATGTCTCTTCCACATTCCACATTGCTTCCTTACCCAAACTACAGTATTATAACTTCACAGGTTTTTTAATCTGCCTGAGTTAACAGAAAAGTATTACATAGACTGAAACTGTACTAAATAACATTTCTTTCAGTATTTTCCTTCTGAGTAGCATTCAGTGCTTGAGCATATAGAATCAAGCTTTCTTTGAACATGCCTCATTTGACTTCCAATTTGCCAAAGAATTTTATTTGTTCCATTCTCCCATATGAGATATTTTCTTAATTTCTATACCACTGGCAACATTTGCTTTTCTATGACAACCACCTCAGAGTTTAAGGAACTTGCAAGAGAGATTTTTCCATACCTTCCAACTTCACCAGAATTGTGCTGGTTTGCTGAAATCCATGCAATAGGATTTGAGAGATTATACAAATACTTTCTCCTATATTGAAGAACCCCACCCAACCTAAAGTTCTTTTGTTCTTGAATATTTAAAAACATGAACCCTCCTCACACAAAACGTGGATAGGTTCACTGAACTGAATCTGTTTAAAATCTCATTATTTTGAAGTCAATGGCTTGATTTCTCAATGCTTAAAATAAGCAAAGCTGTAGCTACATGGAAAACTGAGATACCCATGACTTTTTCATCTCTGCTGTGAAAGACTGAGAAGGACACGGCTCTGAGTCACGTTAAACTGCTGCTCTGGGATTTGCAAGGAAGCTGCATATACAGATGATATACTTACTTAAGCACCAGCAGCTGCATCCTACCTTCTAATAAGCAGTGTTTCACAGAGAGAGTCTATTAAAGTGATGCTGCAGAAACCTGTAGTGAATGCTGGCAAGTCTATGGGCAGGATTTAAACTGTTGTTTTTAATTTAGAGTGAACCTCAAAGGTTTCAAATCTGATTACATGAGAGACCACCTATCTTGCAATTGATTCTGTTGTATTAGTGGTCAGAAGAGGAATTCAAGTTAATAGTGTAGTCATATAGGCAGAATAGACTTGGCATAAGGAGATCTGGTGGACAGCTTTGAACTCTGCAACTTATTCTTCAACTGTAAAACGGGGATAATAATGTTCCTCTACCTCCCAGCAGGATGCTTAGGCTAAATTCATTATTAGACATTTTCAGTAATGCTTCTGTTTATGTTTCCAGGGTAATGAATTGGGATGGGCTGGAAATCCCTTAACAATAAAACTTATAGAGCTTAAAGGGCAGTGGGAGCTAAGGGGTCACAGCACTTGTGACAGAAATTATTATCTACTAGATAGTAGTTGTAAAATCTGGTAGATAACTCCCAGCCCAATCAGCTCTTGGCAACACAGTAATAAGGCTTCTCTGATGCAGGCTCAGCCACCCACCTAATAAGAGGACTGCTCAGAGATACTTTATCTCATCTTCAGGAGGACCATTGACAATACTGAGACTGAGAGGAAAAACAGCTCTCTAAGCTGTGTGGAACACTGGAGAAGCAGGTGCTTATCATCAACTCCATCCCTGCAGCCAAGAGTACTTCAGCATGCCAGGACTGCATACATGTCCAGGATGATAGCAGTGGGATTCCCTGCAAATCCCATCAGTCATTAAAAGATAAATCCCTACATGTGGATTTTAAAGTTAAAGAAAGAGCTCAATAAAGATCCCCTCTTCCAACAGCACTTTGCACAGGAGCCCCAAACTTCACCCTACAGACAGATCCCTTTGCTGCCTGATAAACTAACCAGAAACCTCTACTGCCAGCTCCTAAGGTCAGCTCTGGGCCAGGCTGCACTTGAGGCTTCATGCAACTCAGAAGACACTAGTAGGGAATTTTCATTTTTTTTGTGCAACCAGTAAACATAGAATCCAAATATTGAGCTTATGAGTCATCATACTGAAGTGTCAATCAAGCTGTATTCTGCAAAGGCATAGCCTGGTGCCTGTGGAAGGATGTCAGGCTTGTAGAATCAGCCTCAGCAAAGGGCTGAATCCATCTTGGCTGTTTGCCCTGAAGCCCTGCTGTTTGAACAAGAGGGAAAGCAGAAGGAGTAAAATGTATGATACAAAGTGTACTCAGCCTCCTACTAGCACAAAACTTTTTGGTCTGTATTGCCGCATTTGTTTGATAGACACTTGTTTCCTTCAGTTTCAGCATCTGCTCAAAAACCTGCTAAGAGCTGCAGCTACAGTATGTTATGTTCTGATGTATATTCCTTTCAGATTTAGGTGGCATTTCCTCCTGGTGATATTCAAGGTTGGATGGAGAGCTCAAAGTTTGAGACAAAATCAAAAAAACTTTCTACACTTGAATGTCAGCAGAAAGCTATAGAAAGCAAGGGCTGCTGAATGCATCCTCTATTTTTTCTTGATTCTCACTGAATACAGGAAAAGATGTTGATCTTAGACATAGCAAGTACACACCACTGCCTGCAGCACTGCATATTTTCCCCTACATCCCGTGTATTCATAACACAGCAGAGGTTAATGAGCTAGAGAAGCAGGGTATCTTGCACTGAAACCCATGTTAGCAAAACTGTTAAATGAGCCTCCTGGCACTGGGTGGGCCAGGAGCTCCCTCAGTAGTATGTAATGCGTTTTACATTGGCACACCACACCAGGAAATCCCATTTCCTCCCTTCAGAGAACTGAAACACGCATTGCCAGCATGCTTGATTAAATGGTTTCTATTAAGATCCCTTTTTATTTATTTATTTATTTATTTCTCAAGAAAGGGTTATCTAAGATACTACCTGAAAAGGTCTTAAACCAGGACTGTCATCACCACTTAGCCCAAGCTTTTTACAATAAAACTCACCACTGTTGGGTTTAAACAGCAGCTTCAGTTTAATTCGGTTACTAGACATGTCATGAGTAGAAATAAATAGCGATTTTGTTCATGTTTTTATTTAGACTAAGTGTGGTCCCTAGGCTTCTGGCAAGCTGTCAATATAGCCATCTGTTTTGCAAAGTTTATGGATCTCTCTGGAAATAGACAGCCCAAAGCTAAAGTACGCTAAGGATTGTTTTTCTTTGAACCACCTGCTGTAGATGAAGAACAATCATATTTCAATAGGACACAGGCTTTAAGCCCCATGTATGCTCAAAGTCAGACCAGCTTAAGGATGCAAAATTAACTTAATTTATATTTTCTTATAACTCAGTTTCAGCAACTTGCTTATAAATTTATTATATATATTTACAAACACACACACATACTAATCTAGGTATAATTAGACAGAGAGAGAGAGTAGGAAACCTGAAGTCCAGAGCCAAGTCACTTCAGGATCTTAGAAAAATATCTGCTTCAAAGAGCTTGTATATTCAAAAACAAACACAGCACCTTAAGTATATAAACAAGCAAGCCATTATGAAGACAGAAGGTACCTGATGTGAACTTCTGATAGCAGATGTGCAGTTTGCAAGTTATCAGTAAGAGCAGATGTCATTCTCATAAGCCATGAAGGGAGACAAACAATTACATAGACTTTGAAATCAAATGCAAAAACATTTTTATAGTATTTTTTTAGTTAGACTTTCTCTGCTATCTTATCTTAATAGCACGTTACACCTCAAATGCCTCCCTGATTTCAATATAGCTTACTCAATTCTACTGTGACTGTATTCCATGTCAGTTGGAATACTATTGCATGTTTGCACATAAATAAACTAACATGTGAATTGAACCACGTACTACCATAAAATATAAATAGAGGACCCAGTACTAATGGGCTTGGTCCTGCAATCTTGAAACAACTGGCTAGGGTGTGGCTGAATCTAGAGTTAGTAGATTTAGAGAATTTTTTGACCAGCATGGCTGAAGCAATTAACGCCTGTTATTCATTGCTTTTCCAAAATGTTTTTGGATGAACTTGTCATTGTTCTTAGTACATTATCTGCCCCTAGTATGCTTTGAATGTCAGGTAGCTGCTGTCAGGATGGAAGAAGTTGTGCTCAAGACCTCTAAAGTAAAAGGGAAACCCCACCTAATGTAATTGTTTTATTGTATTGCCAAAGCCTGAAATGTCAGCAGCACAGAGCCGATGTTCTTAAACCTGTAGACACAGAAGTGACTTCATGGAAGTTTGTTTTAAAGGAAAGTACTTCTAACTGCCTGAGGCTTAGAGATGGACTTACACTAAACTGGAAACCAAACTGATGAGAGCCAAAATGACATTTTCATTGGCTATTGTCTTAAAATTGAGAAATACAAGGAGTACAACTGGTAATACAAATTTTAAGAAGTTTGTTTCAATGCAATCAGCCTGTAGGTTCATAGTACTGTACTGTTTCTTTATTCTCTGCAATGCTGGACCAGATGAGCCACTGTGGTCCTTTCCGACCATACCCATTCTGACTCAGTCAGTCTTTGATTCAGTGAGTGTGGGAAGGAAGAAAATCAATGGAAGATCACTCCTTTGACTTAAATCGTAGCTGTCTGAAGCTGTTACTGTCACACTTTTTTGCTTTGGCCATTAGCTAGAGGACAGAGAAAAGGCTCTGTCATGCCTCTCTGATGCACCTGACTTATGGTCTGTTTCAAATCCAGTTGTAATCCATGGAAGATTTTCCAGTAGTTGTATTTTCTTTTGGTTTTTCTCTAGATGAAGTCCTGTGTTGACCTGGGTTTCTGCCACAAGAGGGAATTGGAGTTCAAACTCTTTTTTCATGCAAAATCTCTCCCTAGTCTTGTACATTTTGGTTTCTAACACCATAAGGTAAAGAAGAAATGCTCCATTTCATTGTATAGATTTACATAAAAAATTATGAGTATTAATAGCACCATATGATCCTTATGAAATTCATACTCAGCCACTTCCAGCTGCTGTTCTGAAGATATGGAAAACAAGCCCCTCCCACAGAAATTTTTCTTTGATGGTTTATTTTCAGATGCGATCTACTCTCCTTCCCCATTCAGATTTCAGGAGTATAAAACCTCTGGCACAATGACAGCAATCAGGTATGCTGGTGCAATAAATTACGAGCTGTCAACAGCACTTCAGGCTGGGTGGCAGTATCAGACCATATAGGGCCAGATCTACTATTGTTTTATTTTTCATGTTGGGTTTCAAATCATCACGTCAACATTAATTCAGTCTTGATTAGAGTTCTGTTTCTTCCTTGGGCATTGCTAGCTTTGTAGTTCTCCTGCTGATGTCAAATATTGGACTCCTACAAGCCTGGAATTTAGGTCCTGTTTGCAATTGTAGGCTTTGTAGGGCCTCGATGCAGCCCTGCTTAGGGGGTGTAGTAAAACAGCAGGTAGTGGCTATTCATAACTTATTGAATCCCACTCCTGCCAAATACCTCTTCAGAATATATGGTCAGCCTGTTATGGCATAGAAAATTACACTTCCCCCAGCTTCTGTTTGAAATATGTGTTTATTTGACATTACTCCACAGGCTACTATTCATCCAAGTGTATTAGAACTGAAGAATTACGCAAAAGCAAGTGCTGGAAGTTAATCAGAAAATCACCCGTTAAAATTGTCTCACTAAAAAGGCACAGCATTTCAAATCTTTTGTACTGATACCACCTTGAAACTCGCATCTGGAAAAAAAAAAGTTTTTTGCAAACAAATGTTTGCTGCTGATATAAACAAATTAAATGCTAAAACCAAGAAATAAAAACTATTTCCTGTATCATTGAAAATCTATGTGTTTCTGGTGTGCTACTCACATCAAACAGCTTACCAGATGTGATCTTAAATACATTTCAAGGAGTCTAAGAAATAGTTTCAGGATCAGATTTCCTAACTAAGCATACAAAATAGATTTTTTGAGTCCTTTTATAAAAAGTTAAGAATGTAGATGAGTAAATGAGGAAATAAATGGCCAGCCATTACTTGGAAAAGAAAACATAGTGTGCTATTTACTAAGAGATGGACAACAAGCCTATACAATGCTTATCTAACTCCTACATAACTTTGAGATCCTGAGCTTACAGAAATACCCTAAATTAAAACTAATTGCTTGCTATTATCCTGAAAGCTAAAGCGCCTAAGCTTCAAAAAATTTAAATCTTATCAACTAGGAAAACAGTGATAAATCCAAAAGCCTTATTTCCACCTGTTTTTGTTTAGGTAAAAGGCTTTTTACAGATTGAATGATGCATGCAATGATTTATTTCATTATAGGCTCTTAATTCATAATATATCATTAATCATATATTTATTACATACTCTAAATCTTACCTAGCTGTCTGGATAAGAAGCTATACATTTAGGATACTTTCACTATAGCAAGCTGGCTGTCATATTGTGAAGAGGTCTGTTTTACAAAAGGATGAGGAGACAAAAAAACCAGTAATGAGTGCAGTGGGCTCCTGCATTTGCCCAGGTGATATCTGAACAATATGAAAGCACATGCTTGGTGCACTGGGAGTATTCATGTGCTTTCAAACTTCTGCCATCACAGAGTGATCATAAAATATTTCAAGATTAGTATTTTTTTGAATACTAATATGTTATTCAGCCCATTCAGATAATAATGTGGAATCTATACTCCTTTTGATGAAAATGAGTATGCAAATAGGGCCCACTATGAAGAGCTTGACTGAAATGTAGCTGACTGTACCTGATATGATTATGGCCATTAATGCAAACTCTCGCAGTACAAGTATGAAACCATTGTTTTCCTTATTGTACCCATGTAAGGCCACTCTGTTTATACCAGCTACCTTGTGTTTCCATCAAGTTCCTTTCTTTCTATCAACATTCAAAGTACTATTGTACTGTGTTTCTGTTTCTCCAAGACTGTTTTGTAGAGCTGACTAGAAAAGAAAAGAAACAGCAAGTTGATTTTTGGTATTTGTAGGGCTTTTACTATTAGCACTGTTGCAAGCATGCCTTTCACCATGTATTTCTGTATCTCCTCGATTGTTGTAGCTTACAAAACAAAAGGGAAATAGGAGTGGAATAGCTCCATCTCCAGTTATGAACTGTGATTCTTCTTTTTTGTGGTTACTGTGTGACTAGACAGATGAGTGAGTAGAACTGCAGCTCTGCAGTGGAAAAACATCATTTCCAGCTTGGACAAGAAGTGACATTTTAATGAGCAGATGTGCAATTTGATAAAGCAAATTAAATCCTAAGTACTGCTTGCATATACAAGTAGTCTTCAAAGACCTATGTTAGTCACTCCAGCTGTCTCACAGACATGACTAGTAATGGTCATGGCACAGATCACAGCATGTTTTCTGCTCTAGATCAACAGAAAATGATGTAGACTCAAAAGTCTGAATTCAGTATGACTAAGCAGTGTATGTACTGAGTTACTCAAACACAGTGAGCTGAATTATAAATGAGATAAAATTTATCCTCTAGGTTCAACTGGAAAAAAAACTCAAATACTGTGATTTATTCCATCAACCAAGCAATCTCAAGTGGAAGTATCTGGTCTACTAAGCCACTTAGACATATTTATTATTCTTGTTCCTGTAGTAAATCACTGTGACTTCAAAAGGGAGGGAAGG
The DNA here is from genome assembly GCA_013397375.1 of Toxostoma redivivum. NCBI lineage: Eukaryota > Metazoa > Chordata > Aves > Passeriformes > Mimidae > Toxostoma > Toxostoma redivivum. The sequence continues at coordinate 290,266 of VXBI01004598.1, read as the reverse complement.
TGAGACTGGCAGACATAACAATTAGGGTCTTGCTGTCATACTATCTTTTTTGTAGATGTCATAATCTTATAAACCAAAACAAAAGTCAAAATAACTGAGTCACTACTTTTCATTAAGCACAGCCTAATTTATTTGCCAACATAAATTTTCTGCAAATTTTGCAGAAATATACGTGGCCCAAACTCCAGATTTATGGTACTTCTTTCAAGCAGTTCTATTGTAGACTTTTAAGCAGTGTCAGCTGCCAGTGAGATGTGTGCGACACTTACAGAACTGTGATGCAAGGGGAGTTCACTCCTGGCAGGCTTGCAGAAAGCCTGTTAGGCAAGCACATTTGGCATGGGTGTTCCTGCTTGCCTCATTACTCATGAGTAAGTAAAGGACATCTGAACTACAAGTTTGGGGTGAAAAACCTTGAACTCAGTGAATTGAAAGGTAAAATTCACACAGGCTAGAGTGGAGCTAGGATTCCTCTCTCCTAACATCTTTCTCCACCTCAATAACAGCAATGTCTCCATTTTGAGGACAGATTTAGCACAGATCATTTTTGCAACTATCATTTAGAAGCATCAGGTTCTTATCATTAGAAATGTGACCACACCAGCTATGAGGCAAAGTCAGACCGCATCTGCCACATGATGTTATCATCCCATAGGCACATTTTTCACCATTAGTAAATGAAATTAAAAACTTTATTCCTTGATGAAAATTTGGTATTTTTTATTGATTCAGGGAGTGTAAATAGGCTGGTATCAAGAGCTCGCTGATTTTCTACAGCTACTACTACCACATGACAATAAGAGAATGCGTAGATTATTACTATAGTGTATTTGATGTGTTGTACATTTATATTGTTACTAAACTATAACATTTTCATTTGCTCAAAAATTCAGAATTCATACTACTTTGTAAGCCAGTCCTTCTAATCCTATTTTATAAAACATTTGTACCCATGTAATTGCTAACCTTTACTTTTTTTTTTTTTTAAAAAAAAAGGTATTTATTTTTTACTCAGAAATCTCTTATTAACTGTATATCCAGTTGTATTATTGTATTCAAGTGAAGTTCTTGTTAAAAAAAAAAAATGCCAGTAGTATTTTCAGTAGTGCTTTTCTGGTGAAAATGGAATACATTTACAACACAAAGAAAGCCCACTTTTACCAAATAGCTAGTGGGATATGTCAAAAGAAATAAACTTAAACAAGACGGAAACTGAGAAACAAGACAAAGGAAAGAGGTACTAGAATATTTCATTTAGTGACTATATGACAAGTCCATCATGGACCATTATTTATAGGTCACCTTCCTGTCAGCTGTAGGATTCCTGGCCCTAATCATGAGAGTCAACATAGACTTCCGAATAAAAACTTCCAACATGATAGAGATAATTCCGAGCAAGACAAAAGATACATATGATCATGATTTACTTCCTCTCTTACATTTAAAATGATGAGCTATCTCTACAATAATTCCTTGTCATTAATACTGCTGTTTTCTGTTGTCACAGACAACACAAAAAAACCCATTTCTTCAGCAAGATCTTGAGCCTTGCGGAAGCTGAAATTCAAGTCAGCAAGAAGCTTAAAGAAACTATATGGTTAAATATATAATTCTGTTAAAATATCTTGTTTCTAAACCATGCCAACTTGGACTGTTTACCTCTCCCATCAGTTTATGCTCTTTAACACACACAAATGTCACTTCTTCTATCTTTGCTGGAATTAAAAAAAAAAAAAATATCTTTCTTTTGTTCCTGGCTTTGTTTGATGTGAAGATACTTGAAAAATAACAGACGGTCCATGGGAATACAGGCCAAGCAAACTGGCTCACTCTTCTGTTCTGGTATAAAGTTACACAAAGAGGGCTGGGGCTGTGGGGCAGGTCTGGAAAAGACTTCGGGCAGAAAACTGAAAACACCCCAGGTCAGCCTGAAACAAACCAACAAACAAAAAAATCCTTTTTTCTCCCAGACAGGCAAAAAAATGGTGTAAGATCCTAACAAAGGCAGTCCAGAACCTCCCAACTACACACACCAAAGGTGGCATTTTAAACTTATTTTTAAAAATAAAAGAAGAAATTTAAAGATGAAAACCAGAAGCGTATAAACCAAATCAAGACACCAGACAACCTCTCTCTACTCTAAATGAAAGTCAAGTTTTGCCACCTTCACTGGTTGGTTATACTCCACTCTGATTTTCAGCCTCAAATGGCTTTTAAATGTCCACTTTCCTGTATATAAAAGCAATTCTGCAGGACTGATACAGATTGCCTCTAAAATACGGATTATCTAAATATTATGTTGCTCACTAACAACAGTAAAAATTTTATTTCATTCTTTTCTCTGAGCTAGACAAAGGTGAAGAGAGCAACCTTTCCTACCTAACTAAGAAAGCCCTAAAAAACATGACACTATCTAGGGGGCAGCAGACCTGAATTAGTACATCTTTTTTTTAACATTTACAAGCTCCTTATAGTTCAACAGCAGGGAGAAAGATGAAAAAAAGAGGCAAAGTAAAAAAGTGCCATTCAGTTCTGACATTTCAGAAAAAGGAATCTGCCAGTAAACTCTCATTAGGATTTATTCATTATTTCTTTGTTCACTCGTTCCTTATAGTCCAGCTTTAGATTTGGACTTGGGCAATGTGCCTTAAATTACAACATAATGTTTCCTCTTATTGTGACAATATGTCTAGTTCACTGAGGAAAACTTATCTTTCAACCATGCTCTGATGACTATTCTGCACGATTTCTGAAAAAACTTGACTCCCAAGGCCCTCTAATTAAAATGGAAAAACTCAGTGGACAATCAACAACTTTTAAAAAATTCTAGTTAATGTCTGAATGCAGAGATTCACAATGTTGTTGTTTTAAAAGCACTTGAGAAGAAAATAAATTTTCACAGTGAAATAAACCGTACAGAAGTTTTTATACTAAGCTTTAGAGTAAAGACCTTTTATGTTTACTATCCTCTATAAATTCTGTAGCAAGCATTCTGTAAAACAAAGCCAAAAGCCTGTTTAAGGAAAAGTACTGCTTCCATATGACAGTGTTATGTTGGCGCAAAACCCAGATGTTCTGACACAACATCAAACAACCCTGCTAACTTCTCTTCTAAATGCCCTGTAAACTCCCTCTTGCAAGCTGGATAACTTCTGAAAGCCTTTGCAGCATAAGGACCCTTGCACAAAAGTGCTAATGGTCTGATCAATATTAATTTAATCCATTGGCTTTAAAAAAAAATGCAAAAGCCTAAGAGTTAGAGAAGTGTAATGCATATGAGAGACTACAAGCCAGCTCCTTACATTTTATCCTAATAACTGGATAACAGTAAAATAAAAAAAAAAAAAGAAATTAATTGATTTCTTGAATGAAGACAGTTTGTCAGCTTTCATGCTCACCACCATCTTTGTTATAAATCAACTGAGAAGTATGGCTTGAAAACTGCTGATAGACCTCTACCTTCTGACTAATAAATGTGCTTAGAGTAAGTAAAGAAACTGTCAGATATTGCAAAATAGTTAATTTTTGACAGTAGCAAAACAATGCAGTGTGAACTAATGTAAGGCAATGTTTAAGCTAGCAGTTTTTACTCAGAGATGTGGATTGGTCAGAGGCAATCTTAACTTAGCAGGTGCCTTTTAAAAACATTTATGCAGGCTCAGTTCTGCTGACTGAATGCTGTGCCTTTACTACTAGGACAGTTTCTTTCACTTACAGAATGTGATTTAACTCTACCCAAATGAAATTAAAATTATTCAAAACACATTTATATTCACAAGAGTTGTTATAACATGCATTCTTAGTAAATATTTGTTTGGAAAAAGAGATCTAACTCATGTGTGAAGTGGTTCCATGATTAAAAATAAGACCCAAGGGTTGTTTTAGTTTTTGATCAAACATGGCCCTGCAGAGATCCAATGCTCATAATGCACATCAAAAAGTGACAGAAATTTAAACAAAGCTTATTCAGGAGAAGGGTTTGACCACACAGGAATTTGAAAATAACAATAGCCACTCATTTATTTGAAAATACTCATTTCAAATGTTGGCTGTAGTAATCACCAAAAGGAAAATCCCATTTAGTCATCAATGGCCATAATGAAAAACAATCATGCAGAACATGGATGTTCTACATTTGGGGTCAGTTTCCTTTGGAAAATCACACTAGGTATAAGTTTTTTTAAATAAAGGCAGGATTTATCTATGTTATCTCAAGATTTATGAATTCATTAAGTTATAATTTCAAACAAGACTTTTCCTCAAAAACTCTTATCAGAAGCTAGGAACAGGTGATTCAACCAGAACAAAAGAAACTTAATTTTGCTATCCAAGAAATACCACATACAATGTGTACTCTGTAAAATATTTTCACCACTTACAAGCCCAAGGACTTAAAAAGGTGTACCAAGCATAATGGAATTATCCCTGGAAATTTGTCATCACGTAAAATATTACCTGTGGTGGCTGAATTATCTTCCAGTAGAGCTCTACTGTTGAAAAACAACATGCATTATTTACCAGTTTTCATAATAATATACTGTCTCTTGAAACATGGGACATTCCTAACCACATCCATCTCCCAGGCAAGGTGACAAGAATAAGTCCCTGAGGTGGAGCAAGACAAGAAAGACCCTTCTGTTCCAATTGCCCTCCCATATCAATCTATCAGAAGACAAAAACTTTTTCAGACCTACATTCTAAGGCCAGCAGTTTGGAAAATAACTTAAAATCATGGGTTTACGCTCAGGAATAGCTGTAAGTTAATTAAAACTTGTCATCTCTTATAGGAATTACTTGTTTATATGATATTCGACCAAACAAGAGCTAAGTATCTAAAACATTGAGGCCCTTAGACACAATCTCTCTGCAGCCAATTTTAAAATCTCTCTATTCTACCTAGCTGATCTTTGGTTACAATACAGACTCAGCTTCTGTACTGGAACACAAAAAGGTGAAAATTCCCACTAATAGTTTCCGAATGGGCATCTAATTGAATGCTACTCACCAGTCTTCCCCATGACTGCTATTGAATACATCTGTGATCAATGTTTGGATTCTAGTGCAGAGTCCTAGAAATTTCAAGAGAAAAATAGAGAATGAAGAAAAATAGTACCATCTTCCATAGCCTAGACTGGATGTTCGATTGATGTTAACAAAGCAATAAAATAAAATCCCTTGCCTGCCCATCCTTCTAGTTAAGCTCATCATGATAACAGGCCGAAAGAAATTTCTGGGGAAAAAAAATTCATTGGATAGGCACATGTGTGCAGAGTCCTTGAGACCATCAGAATAGCAGGAGAGCACAACTGGGAGAAACTACCCAGGGAAGCAAAGATGTTCTAAAAATTATTATGTGCACACAGCAGCCTGAAGAGCTTATAGAAAAAAGGCAAAAACTAATGATTAGACAAAGAATGAAGAAAGGGACAACCAACATATTCTGCATGTAAAAGGAAAGTAATTAGTATCAAAAACATTCAAGGTATTCTATGCTTAATGGTTAGTTATTTTTGTGATTGGGCTGTTTTGTTTTTTTCATCTAGAGAACTTCATTAGCCTGTTTTAGGGACTTTGTTGCAATTGGCTCTGCTAGAAATAAATTCCCTACTTTATGCCTTTTGTTTCCTAAGAATTTCTCCTTCTGGTTCTTTCTGGTCCAATTTATATTGAGGTCACTTGCTCAGAAGCACAATGTTGAGTTCCTAATGCTAAATGGAGAGTCTAATGACTTCAATAAATTATTTATAATGGCTTAATCCCCTTTTTAAAGTTAGAAATATGTTTTTCAATCCTGGAGGTACTGATCAGTAGCCTGGTAGAAAATAAACTGCAGTCCTGTTGCTACTGATTTTATTCTATGTCCTAAATGCAAAAGAGCTTAGAGACAAAATAAACTATTTCCCATAAGTACCATTCATAGGAAGTATCTCTATTCTATAAGAGATAAAGAATATCTAAATAAAACATCAGTTCAACAAGTTTTTTCCAGACACATCTTATTTAAATTTTATACTGATTTAAAATAACAACTTGAGTGGAAAGCAAATGTTTTCATCTGGGCATCAGTGACAATTTAATGGTCCCCTTGGGTTTGCTAATAATGACAGCAACTTTTTGTTGTTGGTTTCTCTGACTGGATCAAAGCCAAGTTATATTTTTTTTAAGAAATTGTGGTGGTTTTTTTCTTGTTCTGTAACAAAAATTTTCCCCATCTGGGACAAAAAGCCACAACAGATGCTGTATACATTAATGTCAAATTCAAGGGCAAATACACAAGAGAAATTTGTTAACGTAATAATGTGTGTAAAAGCTAAGCAGTGGTGAAGATAGCACACAAAGTCTTTGCAATTCCTCGCCTGTGCCATATTAACATATTCACAGCAATCTGCAAAGACAATTTCTAGTTATAAGGCAAACAAGATGTGATGTGTTCTCAGCTGCACTGTAGGTGGAATTTTTTGTTGAGTTACAGTTCAGGAGTAAAACCCAGCTCTCAATCTGAGCAGATATCTCACGGGCTTCAGGAGGAACTGTACCTGTTAATGCCAAAGCTTACTACGGCCAGGGACATGACACACGTCAGAAAAGCAATTGTAACTATGAATCAAAAAACCCAGGGGAATCTCAGCTGAATGCATCAGGCAGGAAGGGACTCTGTTGGAAAGTTCTTAAAGTGAAATATTAAACCAGCTAAATCCTACCACTTGCTACATTCTCCAGTGGTAGCTAAAATAACTAAAATAACTTCTTTATAAAATAACCAACCAAACTTTTTCTTGCATCGATGTCCTTCCAGCCTTAAAAAAACAAAAATCATATTTGCTTGTTTGAGCAAAATTACTTTTATGAAAGCAAATTACGCCTGATGTCCTAGCTAAGCATTTGATAAGATTCCTGTCTGCAACAAGATGCTTTACAGTCGTTTTTTTGCAGAAGAATACATCTAAATTTGGAAAAGGCATTACTGCATTCAGTTTTCCCATAGTCCCAGCCCTATGTGCAGATCACAGCCACATCCATGCTGGAAATATTTCTGTTTACAGGTAAATTTCTGACCTAGGAGTCTGGCCATGCTCAGGCAAGTCTCCTGCACCTATATTTTATCCATATTCAGAATTCCTCAATATTGTATCTCCAGCAACAGAACTTCCCAAGTTAAACCCATCAATAGTCCTTACGAGCCATTTCTCTACCTCAGCAAAATACAGACAAATTTCGCAGAAAAAGTTAGGTGAAGAGATATTTCAGGTTTATTTCTGGTGATAAAGCATGAGCCATGAGGGATTACAGAGTACATCTCAGTGGCTCAAAAAGACATGGCAGGAAGGCAGGAAAAGAAACCTTTTACAGTAGAAACAAGGTTTAGCAGTAGTTCTTCGTGCTGAATAGAGGCTCAATGGCAAGAACATCCTTTTATAATAAAATATAGGAAGGTCAGGACCTAAGCACAAAATAGCAGGGATATTTCTGGCTGAAGTGCCTAGAAAATGGAGAGGAGACTCCTGTGGCATGGATATTTCTAAAGTTGATTTATTTTATTCAGTAATGCAATAAACATATTTTAATTTTTTTTCCTGATTGAAATGCAATAAATAGAATTGGTGATCTTAGATCATATTTATTTCTCCTACAGCAGACTTCACTTCAAGCCTAACAACTCATGGAAGAAATTAATTTATGTAAAATGCTACCCCTAGAAAGGGTATTCACATGGGCTGAATCCAATCAAAACATACTGCTGTCTAAGCAGTGATATATTTGAGCAGCTGTATAATGCATTGGGATACGTTTGATCATGGACTTTAAGGATGTTACGGCAAAGCTTCAATTAAATACAGTGACTTCATCTCAGCCAATTTAGCACTTCCACATCTTTTATTAGGCGTTTGTGATCTGACATCTGCTAATTAGTTACAGCCCACTGGCCAATAGAAATCAATGTCTCAGTTCTGAAATGATGTAGGAAATTCTCCAGCTTCAGACCAAATAAATTAAACTCCCCCACTCCACACCCCTAAAATATTCCTAGAACAGAATAATAACTTTATATGATAATTACTGAAAGACAATCAAGTTCAGAGAAGCTCGTGAAACTGACCTATCCAACTCATCAGTCCCTTGACTATGTGGAGCAATATCCCTTAGTGGATGGGACAGATCTAACCATAAAATAAGTACGTTTTGTAGTTCTCAATAAAATTTCCTTAGAATAACTTCTCCTTAAAAAGAAATAGATACATAGAATCTGGCACTAGACTAAAGGATAAACCATATTATAGCCTACTAATTTATAAGCTTTGCCACAAAAGCCCCCAACAAACATTACTTGTTTCTCCTATAACTCTGAGAGCTCTTATAATGTTTTTGAGTCAGTTACTTAGTTATTGATTGGGGAGGGGGAAACAGGCATTGTTTGTCTATTCTCCCCTTTCCCACAGGAAGTAAGCTTTAAAATGGTTTTAAAATACAATTCTATTCTATAAATTTTTGATACCTGAAGCTTAGTTCCAAATACAGAATAGGAATAACTACTGACTATATTTTGCATTGATGATCCTTGATTTTAACACCTGCATCTACAAATTGAATTTCTGCTTTTTTTTCTTTGTCTTTTAAATGTTTTCCAATTGTCTCGGTATGAATCTGGGTTAAAGTTTCTTGTTAGCCAGACACATTTTTAGACTTCTAAGTTATATTCATTGACATTAATTATTTTAATTCATCAGAACACTTATTTAGCTTTGCATTCTATTTTGCAGTACTGTTCTAAGACTCTAACAACCAGACTATTTTCTGCCCAGCACAATTTCCTTATGACTTTTTGGGCTTCTTATGGGTTGTCTAATTGGATACCAGCTTCCATGAATATTTTCTCTTTTGAATTTGTGGTCCTTGTCACTTACAGCAACAAGGCATAAAATTTTGGGAAATTGTCACTTTTGAAATTCCAAATATATAAACTGATTTGCATGAAATGTGATCATTAGTACCTTAGAAGTACTGCTATTTCTAAGTCAGTGATTCACTTTTTTCCATCTTTCTGAATGGGGTCAAGCATTTGGTAACACCCTTGTGGTCACCAATTGACAGAATATCCACATTTAGAGAACATGAAAGGAAAATTGTCTTCTAGTCAATACAGGATCCAATACATCACCTAAATTTAATTTACTACTCAGAGGGAATAGGTGGAAATTTTCCCAGAGAAAAAAATAGAAGAACGATTTTAAAAATCAACCAATTAACAAAAACAAAAAATAAAACAAAAAAACCAAACCAAACCCAAAAAAACAAAACAAAACAAAACAAAACAAAACAAAACAAAACAAAACAAAACAAAACAAAACAAAACAAAACAAAACAAAACAAAACAAAACAAAACAAAACAAAACAAAACAAAACAAAACAAAACAAAACAAAACAAAACAAAACAAAACCAAAAAAACAAAAACAAAAACCACAAACAAGCAAAAAACCTATCCTAAAAACCTCAACAACTTTTCAGGATTAAAGTGTTTTACTCTGAAGAATTAAGGGACACTGGATTCAGGGCAGGCCCCATGAAAAACATGGGTCAGGTTACTCTTGGGCTCTGACTCTTCAGCAGCCCAGGCTTCTTCCCTGCTTTTCTTCTTTGATTTTTTTTTTTTACAGGTTATTTCACTTGAGGCTATCTGTTGCAAAGCTAGGATTCAGAATCTGAAAAATCCAGGATGAGTCTGGAGCTCTGTGTCTCTGGTGGGCAAGGATTTTTGCTTGACAATGGATGTGCTGCAAATTCTCCTTTAATGAGACTTGAAGTGAAAAGTTTCAGGACTTCCTACTGCCCACTGAAAAGTTCACAGAGAGAAACAAAACAACAATTCTAGTTTAATGGAACTGTATATATGATAGCTGGATAGCCAGAGTGCATAGCAACCTTCCTTTAGGGAAAACAATGCATGCTATGTTTTCAAAATCAAGTTTTCTTGGAACTTCTGGCTAATTTCTAGCAGAAATTAGAAAAAGCATAGCATCCATGCAGTTCAATCTAAAACCATCTGAGCAAAAATTTAATGAAAATTAGAAGATTAGAAAATCTACTTTTCAGTTCTCAACAAGACTGCAAGATCCAAGATGCTTGTTTGAATAAATTTTTCCTATATTCTAGTGATCTTTTGGGTGCCCATTCCTAAGCAGCCAAACCTGAGAACATGTACTTTAAATACCAAAAGCCAACTGATCCCCATTTTACTGAAAAACATACCTCTGAGTTATAAGGGTTGCTTGTAGCCTTAAAATCCAGCAGCTCTACTCTTCACTGTTCAGTCAGAGGCAGATTTTAAGGCTAGGTGAAATATAATTCACGGAAAATCTTTTTCAATAACATGGATACAGTTATCTTTTTATCACCTTTAAAGTCTTGGTTTCAGACTTCATAACCTGATCATATGTCAGACTGGCATGGTGGAGCATAACTGATAAAAAAATTGGAATTTGTTAGGAGTCTAGAACTCCTCTCCCATATAGAGCAAGAATAACCCAGATATTTTTGACTGGGAGAGATGACCACCTATTGTATGGAAGATATAAACACTTGAGTTGCATTAAATATGAATATTTAACATAGAAGTGCCAGAAATTTATTGTTGAAATAGTCACACACATGCTTATTACTTACAGAAAGTTAGGGCAAAAATAGTTGTGTATCATTTCAAACAGGTAGGCGCACTTTTTCCTGAGACACCTGCACTGACAAATGAATTCTTACATTTCTGTATTGATTGTTGGACAGTGAACTGAGATTTAAGTGCTTGCTGAGATAAGCTGACATGTGACTCTGAGACTTCACATGTGCAATTCATTTACGTGGCCTCAAATTTTCAAGGGAGAATTATTCAGGGAAAAACTGCCTGAAAAACATTCTTTAAGCAATCATTTTAGTTCCTTGGGAATACATAAGTGGTACCATAATGTTCGGATATTATTGTTCAGATGGCCTAGAATTACTGATCCAGCATGTAAGGCTTTATAGTAAAGAGAAGAGTTATTGTCTGTCTGACCTAGAAGCAGAAGCTCCCTTAAACTGAATAGACTTTAAAAATTCTCTTTTACCAAGTTACACAAACACAGATGACTTGGCTTCTGGATAGTGAATGACAGCCAAGGAATACTGTACTCAGGGCCTTTGGTGTGGGGTGGAGTTAAACTCTACAGAATACAGCTTTGCACTGTAGTGGAGCTAGCTCTGCATGGGAAGACGGCCCTGGTGAGTTCTGCAGGAAGACATAAGGCTTACTGGTATTGAAATTCTGTGAAAGATGTTGCCATTTTGCATGAGTTTTACGGCTGGCTTCAACTTTTGATCCATATGTCTTACAAATGCAATGGAAAGGCCGAAAATGTCAGTAACATTTTCATTTCTGAATGTCTCAAGGGAGACTCTTTTCTAGTGAAACTAAGCACAGTGTAAGTAGTCAATATTGATTATGACACATTCATTTGCTATATTATTAGGAACTTATATGCTACATTTCTAATACTCTACATTGCAATACTTAGCTGTGGACAGAATTTTGTTAAGACTAGCGTGAGGTAGCATCAGAAATGAAACTAACAAAAAAAAAATAAGGCTAAATGAGCAAAATAACTCCACGATAAACAAAACACAGAAGTCCCTGATTCCTCAGAGAAAATAATTTTGTGAAACAAAATAAGAAACTGAAAAAGGTTTTCTTATCCCAACTAAGCAACTAACACCACTTCAAAAGCTCTATCAAGTGTCAGTACACCACATTAATAGGCTGCTTGAAAATAGACATGGATAAGTTACACAGTTCCTTGCAGTCTTTTCTTGTCAGAAGAAAAAGCATCTCTTTAAAATTTTTGAGACTGCCTGGCAGAAATAAATTTCAATTATTTATCTCTTTGTTGTGTCCTGCTATGAAGCCAAATAGAATTTATTTCATGGCTCATAAGCCATTACTCAGCTAAGTTTTCCATCACAGGAGTAATTTAATTTCTTGGGTGTTCTAAGTTACAACAGATTTAATTTTACTGTGAGATTCTTCAGTGGTAACAAGAATAAAACCTGTTCATAGCTTCCAGTGACAGGCACTAAATGCAGGTCAGATCAGCAGCTGGGGTAGATTTCTATAACTTAATTGATATAAATAGAGCTACTTTACTGAGTGGTCACTGCTGAGTACTTTCTGGTCTTTGAAGAATTGAACCTGACAACAATGACAAGGTGACCAAGTTAATCTCATACCTTATCTTAAAATGGCTCTTGTTCATCTACAGCTCATTAGGATATTGCAAAATTATTTAGAAAATACTTGCAAATTTTAAAGCTAGGTACATGTTTTTAAACAACAGTTTGCAAGAAATTATAAAACACTGGAAACACAAATGTTTAAATATCAGACTTCTAAATGTGTGTTGTACTCCCTTTGCTTCGATATTAACTACACTAAAATGAATAATGTTCATATTTTCCTCTTCCATTTGTCTTTTCAAAATCTCTCCATACTTCCAGTACACAATGGCAAAGTTTCAAAAGTGGGTTTTTTTCACTTTTTCCCATAGTTATTTTTCTATGCTTGGCAAAGATTTTAAAAGTCTAAATAAAAGGCAACATATACACAACAGTCCCAGATGACAATTTCTTCTTCTTTTAATGAGGGAAGAAAGGAAAAGCAAAAGTTAAAACTGAAAACACACGGCTTTAAAAAAAATTATGTACATTCTACTGTAGTTTCCCATTAAAAAATAGAATTAAAAGTGGTATTTATCAAGATATTTCAAGAAAATAAGCCTATACTATTCCATAAAAAAAATCCAGTTAATTTTTCAACTCTATCTAATTTAGACTGAATTATTCCTTATCTATTCCTACCAGGAAAATATTCCTGAGTTTCTATGAAAACCAACCACATAAACCAGCAAAACTGAAAATTTTATCTGTATCAGTGCCAACATGCAGTGCTAATCTGTGAAGAAGATGCTAGTCAGTCAGGTAGTTGATCAAGCTGAGTGCTTGATCCCTTCCCTTCACCATTTGAATTTTAGTTCTCACTTGCTTAACTAATGGTAAGATGAAAGAAGACCAAATAATGTTTCCTTAACTCCAATAGAAAGAAAAATTTTCCTTCTAGTTGTACATTCAATATGCCCTGTTTTAATTCTAAGGGCAGCACCTTTATTTATTTTCCTGAATTTTAGGCACTTGCCTCAGTTGTGCTACTGGCAATTAAGAAAATACCCATTCTTTGGCTTGGAAATTGAGCACAGTCCATCTGCCAGGCACTTGAATTCCCAGTGCCGAAAGCCATCATGGCATTTTTACAGGAATCCAGTATAGAACTTCAGTTTGTGACTGGTCTACTCTGCAGTGAAAGGTTTATACTGGGATTCATTCAAAAGAGAGCTCAGGGAATTTCGACACTTCATATGCTGTGACACCAAGTACAGATGCATCACTTGCATACCATTACAGATGCACCATTTTTTGTTTCAACATCATAAGTACCCAAGTGTGTATAAACAAAAATTATTTATGTCCTATCCTAAAGGCCTAGTGACATGGATCATTTTTGGTGTAAATAATTTCAATTTGTCAAGGCATTAATAAAGCTATGTTGAGGAAAAAAGCATTTATAGTCATCAAATGAGCTGATAATAGAATTACCAAGAAAAGCAAAAGACTGTTCTTTCTTTCCAGTCTAGGCCCAAATTAAAACAACACTACTTTTTCTTTCTGTCCAGAATCCTGTCATTAAAAAAGATAACTGTGTTAAAAGAGGACAGCTCTTGCCCTCATTTTTACAGCAGATTTAAATTAAAAACCAGTTATTTCTAGAAGGCACAGAGCCATGAGCATCCCTGGAACTATTTATACAGATTGGAAGAGGAAGAGTAACCTCTTATCCACCTTTACTGCTCAAACATTTATCAAATGATGAGCTAAATGGCTAACAACATGCTTGTCTTCCTTGTAGCAGATGTGGGAAAAACTGTTTTGCAAATGCATGAGTGTGAACTAGAGAGGGGACTTAGCTGTCCCAGTAGGCTGCTGTAAAGGAGACTGGAGCTTTTGTACCAGTGTTTAACTCATTCTGCAAAAGGAAAACAGTAACATTCTCTACACAGAAACGCTGAGACCTTCACCAGCCATTTCTAAGCACAGCAGCAAAAATCTGGTGGTGACAGTCTACATTTTCTGACTGAATGTTGTTCTAAACAAAAATGCCAGTTTCTTGAAAATTAGCTACCTCCCAGGAATATGTCTTTCCAACAAAGTTCCTGTGAAAAACAGACAGGTCTGACCATAAATGTACTTTGTTTCCTTCTCGATTACCTCCTCAATTCTTTTGGCAAATTACCCAAGACTCCAAAATCTAAAAACAAGTTTCTAGCTTTGGGGCTTCAGAACTATGCTCAAAGAATGGACTCTCTAATATCAGAAATGCTTCATAAGGACCATTGTCCAAATCCTCTCTGTACTACTCTTGTTTTCCTAAAATCTTGCAAAAGCATCTGAAAAAAAAAGGCCTGATTTCCTCAAAACAAAATCTTGGACCTTCTACTCCTAGTGAAATGTCACCACCTTATTCCACCATTCTGTTTGAGAAGAAATTTTTGTGCATACGTGTATAATTCAGGAAACTGTGATTCTGGGTCTGAATTAACCTAGAATCCTAGGCCATTCTCAAAATGACTGGGAGGGCTTAAAATACATCCTTATAGAGTGAAAAAAAATCCCTAATTCATATGTTAAAAAATCTGAAATGTAGGTGTTGTAGAAATTCTTGGACCTGGAAGACTTCAACTGCAGGCTCTCAGCATGCTAAAGACCTCAGAGAGAAATAAAAGTTACCTTCAAATTTTGTTCATGCTTCAGTGCTTTATAAATGCCTCTCATTACTCAAAATAACAATATAGCAGAGGTTTTCAGGCATAAATCCAGATGGAAGTTGCAATAAAAAGTCAATGTTTGCATAATACTCTGTCAATTCTTGATAAGCGCATTTCATAGGGATTCTTGTCCATGTGTAGGAACACAGAAATATGAGATTGGTTCAATGCACATTTTATTTTTAATCATTGTCCAACTATAAAGCTATTTTATACATGCAATATATCACAGCTCTTTTCTGTATAGATGATTCTGTCCTGTTTACTTCAGGAAAAGTTATATAGTGCTCTCTGTAGGATACAAACTGAATGTGCAGCAAGACAAAAATAAAAGGATCAATATTACCATTTCCCACAGATTTATAAGGATTTAAAAGTAATAGTTCTTTAAAACTGGAACAGACTTTAATAGCTTAGAGCAAAATCCCTACATGTTATTTGAAACCTTGCTGGTTTGTGAATATTGATCCAATATAATTTTTGTATGTGCTTTTACAAATAATTTATATATGCCTCAAGCGGTAGCTAGACGCTTTTGATGAAGGAAAATAAGACTGTGAAATATATTTTAAATTGATATTATGCTGAAGTACAAGGTTAGCTCCAAGTGTGTTCAAAGCTTGGGAATGCACAAATACAGAAAGCGTCACAGAGTATTCATTTTATATGTGATGTCGTTAAAAATATGGTAGCAAGGAGTCTACATACATTAAAACATGAATGAGGAGTTTTGAAACCTCTTGCCTCTCTATTTAGGAATGCAAGAACAAAGCATTCAGATATGAGTCCCAAGAGCAACCTTCAGTGATGTAGAGATGAGAACTGCATCTGTGGTGATGACAGCAAAACCCGCCTTCAATGAGCACACTTTATAAAATTAAATACTTCAATAAACCCCAAAAGACTCACAGCATTTTAAGCATTTCTGCACTGGTCAAAACATAGAGGGACAGATTTACTAAACATTGGAAGTGGGACTGCCTGCCTTGGCCTAGATTCTCTGAGTATATCTGCGCTGCACAATGCTGTATGATGGGAGATTCTCTGAGCCATTTGGATACCTGGTGTGTATTCTGGTGCTCCTGCATGGCACGTGCAACAGCCAGCTACCTCCGTCTGACTACCCACTGGCATTGCTAAACTGCTGTGCTATGCTGGGGAACCAAATGCTTACTGTCAGGCAAATTTCCATTATATTTGTTCCACTTTAAGACAAAATGGCAGGTGAAAATCAGTTCAGTAACCTAATAACTATGAAATATTCCTAAACATCTGATTCAAAACAAAAAGAATTAGGCAGAGTCCTGCAAGTGCTGACCTGAACAACTGCTTGGCTGCTGCCTGTGTCTGCGTTTGTTGAACTCCTGTAGTAGCTTTGAGCTGAATTTACACTGCAACAGTAGCGTATCACTTTCCCATCTCCACAGCCACTCAATGTGATTCTCTTCCTTTTTGTCTGGACTCCACTCTAAGGGAAAATACAGAGATAGTATATTAAGAAAATGCAGGTGCTAACAAGATTAAATGTGCTGGTGTTCTAAACATACAGGTGTCAACACAACCTGCTACAATTCTTTTTTTCCAGCTTGCCCAGAATTAATATGTCAGTGCGTCTCAAAACATCTTCCTGTCCTTCATGTCCCAGTGCAACAGAATGCAACCAAAAGAGCCATGCACCAGGCTCCTTCCCCTCACATACACCGTGCATCATGACTGCCAGAGACCAGAATCCTGCACAACAGGCCCTACCTGCACATAGAGGAGGAACATTTCCAAGTGGCAAAATGAGAAGACATCGGCAGAGCTGACACACACAGACTACTTAACACCATCAATGCAAGTCTGAAGCTGAAAGCCACATGTAGGCCATGGGATATCAGTCAGCACTGGGGTGCAGCTCAAAATTTCCAAGAATCCTTGTGGTAGAGATGCAGTTTGTCATAATCTATGAGCATTTGTGTTGAGGCTAGAGGTCTACATGCCAACATGAGGGCGTGGAAGACAAAGCTCTCTGGGTATTTCACCACTGAATCAGAAAATACATTTTTCAATTGGTAGAAAGCCACCTTCCTGTCATTCCACTCCTCTGAAGCAATTGCTGCGAAAGCTGATGGCCAAAAGCACCAGAGCTAATAAGGCTGGATCCTTTCCTTATAAAATGAGGCTTTTAGGGACTCCCTGGGCTCTCCCACAGCCTTTTCTCCAGGAAGCAGGACCTGAAGATACACACCTCAAGCACACCCTTGAGCTCTCACTGTCCTGGTCAGCCAACTGAAGGCAAGCACTGCTCAGTCCTGGCCCACCCGAGGTGCAGAAAAGGATCTCCACTGCTGCTCTGGGTACACAGGAACCAGGGGAGAAAGGAGTATATTTCTTGCTTGTCCTATAAAAGGATACTGCTTTTCACTGTGTGCTGCTGTCCCTTATGAGGGAAGGTACTACAACAAGAAAACTGCTGCTCTCATAACTTCCATTTGACTAACACTTTTCTGTGAATGGCCTCGTCATTGACTTGGAAACTAAATTTACTAAGGTTTCATATTTGATCTTAACAACTACTTCGAGTTTTGTTTTAAAGAAGAAGAAAAAACAAAGAATAGGAAAATCAGTATTGCTTCATTTTCCTGGGAGTGGGTTTTGGACAATCAAATTTCAATCAAAACCAAAACTTGTATCTTTAAAATTAAAATGCTAATTAAAATATTAAGGCCTGTGTGGGTACAAATAGAAGTTCAATTAGGAAACATGGTATTTCAGATCCCAAATGACTTGGTTTTAATTGTAAATAACAAAAGATTCATGCATGACTTGGTTGCAAAAAAAACTATTACAGAACAATTTTTAAAACTCTGCAAGCCAAATTATTTGTAAAGGAAATTTTGACAGTATTTAACTAGCCAATGAACTTTTTCAGCCAGAATCACTATTGGTCACACTCTGGTTGCCAAAATTATTATGTACTGGTGAAAGAATATGCCAAAAATAACAGCTTGAGTAGGGCTAGAAACCATTACTATGCCCTGTCTGATGTGCTGAATGCACATTAAAAGACTAATCAACTTACAAAACAGTAAATATTCATCTTTTAAAGGTGCAATATCACACACATCTAACTGAAGTTTAAAATTAGTTTTCATTTCAGCAAGTTTTCCACTAAAGAGATCACAGCTTGACAAGGTCAGGTGTTGTGAATGTGTATAGATTGCCACATATGCCTACTTTATTTGTTTGTTTCTCCTCGTGAGCTCTATCTTCTTCTACCCCACAGCCACACTCTCCTGTGATTTATTGCTTCTATTGTGTTCCAGAGACCTGCACTGATCCCAGGATTCTGAACCTCAGAACACAACATTTATAAAAAATGGATCTAGAACAAAGAATTCTGAATGTAACATCAGGGCAGTTTAGCAGTTATTTCTCATTAGCAGCTTTAGAAAAGTGGAAAGAGAAATATGATTTATGTTCAATATTTACTCTTATATGAGCACCTTCCAACAGAGCTTCCTCCTACCTTATATTTGTCCTGATAATCTCAGCAGAGAAAGAAGTGTATTCAAAGAATATTGTTTTTATTTCTCATAAAATTAGGTGGGTTTGATTTTCTTTTCTTAGATGTAAGGATGTAGTTGAAGAGAACCACAGGCTAGCAGCTCACTGGCCAGCTCATGCATTGATTGCATACTTGAAAATAAGATTGGAAAGGGATTACTTTTAGGCTCTCAGGAGGTATTGTAATGGAGGGGTCATGTTTCAACTGCACTGTTGCGTACATGCCTCCAGAGAGATATATCCACCACCTGTAATTCTGGCTCAGCCTCCAAAAACACAGGAATTTCTTACCAACAACAGCTGCAGAGAAAGCCCAGAGACAAAGAAGGGGTATCTACTTCTGTGTTCTGAAAAACTCCCTGTGAACTATTTACAGGCACTGATGTCCAGGTAGGACTACCCCTCCAACAGTGCTAATTGCACAGCTGCACAGAGGCTGCTGAGGAAAGTAGGGCAGGACACACTAAATATTGGTCTCTGCTTAGAGCTTGAGGTATTTTTCTTCTTCCAGCCTTTGCAAAAGGGCTGGAGTGTTTCAATTAGCCTTCTTAATGTCCATAATAAGGAAATTTTAAAAGCCATATGCTGTCAAAGCTACAAAGGACAGCCTGCAACAACATGCTGACCAGTGCCATTTATATTTAGGGGCTTTGAAGACACCATGCTTCAGGCCTCATATTATCAACCGTGACTATTTGCACAAGTGCTCTTAATAAAACTCTACCTCCAAATTCACAATAGCAGCTAATAAATTAGTTAACATAACATTTGCATTCTTTTTGGGTCTTTTCTACAAAGCATGGCTCCTATAAACATAGTTGTAATCCATTCTCACAGAGGCTAACATGGGAAAGAAAACAGGCACAAGTAATTATGGAGAAACATCTGAAAAAAGTGCCAAATGCTATTGCAGCCCAGTGTGCCTGCGTGGGAGAAGGTAACAGAAAGGGAGACACTGCTGAAGCCATTTTGCCTCAGTCAAGAAAGAACACAGTTATTGATTGAAAATTTGTACAGATGGGTTTCCATAATGGGATAACCTGCACTGACCTTAATATTTAAGTCAGTAGACTTCTTCAGGGGGGCAGGGAGAAAGAGGAAGAGTTCTAAAAAGGAGGTTCAGTACAACATTTAGATTTTTTTTTTAATTAGAAGACAGGAAATAGTTGCTCATCCTCCTTTTCTTCTAATCATGCACTACAACATTAAAGAAATCAGATTCAAAGTTGTACTAAGGGTTTTCATACTTTTTCTTTCTTGATTTTCATTGTGTCTTCAGTAAAAATATTCTATCAGTCATACAGTAATCTTTTCTCTCAGAAGTGCTGTTAAGCATGGTATGGTTAGGAAACACATATCAGACACTGGTATTTCCACAGAAATAAATACATATTGAAGTAGTATCACAGAGCATTAGAAGGGATAAACTAATAGTTTAAGCAAGCTTCTGAATGTTTTTTGAGTTGGGTCTCTTTTCCTCACCTAATCTGTGTCAATAACATTAACTAAAAACAGATCTGCAAATATTTACCATGTAAAGCAGAAACACATGCAAGACACTTCAGAAAGCTCTGTTCAGCAATCCAATATTTGTTTTATTCAGTTCAACACTGATACACTGGGATCCATGCCAAGGTTATGCATGTTGTTGAATGAATCCCAAAGTGTCCTTTTCTGCTATGTTTTGAATGCCCATTAGTATAGTTCCCTGCAACAATAAACCTCACCTGCTTCTCACCCATCTGACTCCCTGTAGAGCAATACACACTTTGCTTAAGAACCTACATCTACACAGAAACACACCGATAATGCATTCCCAGCAGAAGACTGGCAATCATATCAGGCAAAAAAATAATTAACAGAAGTAATTTCAGACTTGTTTCATTGGAAACAAGATTGCAACAATATACCAGATAGGTTCTCTCTTTCAAAACACAAGCAAACCCATGATGTAGCTAGAACTGCTACCAGGAGGAGAACTTGACACAATTACAATAACCTTGGGGAAACCCAAGGCTGATGAGTTCTCCCAACTTTCAGAAAATATAGGAGAAACCTATTTCATTAGTAGAACAGGATGGTTCTCATAATTACAAGAAGATTTCATCAGCACAGAGGCAAATCCTGCCTCTTTCACATAGAAATAAAGGCAGCAGAACTAGTAGGGCTCATCTTTTCAAGATGAGTATGTATATATCACCTAGTGTCAGGGATATAGTTAGTAATTAGTGCCAATAAAATATAGATATGCGAATCAAACTTGCTGTACAAAGGGAGTGGGGAGGCAAGGATTTCAATTCTAGGATGGCGAAACCATGGACCAGGGTGGAATGTGAGATTAACATATGAAGAAAATCTCGGCAGCACAGGAGATGGTTGTTCACGATGACACGACATGATCACCGAGGATGGTGACATGATCACCGAGGATGCCTGGAAATGATGGCCCAGAAAGATACCCATCTGAGACAAGCAGGGCTATCTGCATCTTCCACCTGAATACAGGATTCCGGGAATCAGAGGAGGAACATTCATCAATTCCCAGATGAGGTTTTGTGCAGCTTGGAGTGAAGAAAGGAACCAACATGAATATGATAAACTCTGAAAGGAAACAAAGGGACTCTGCCGCGGGTTAGGAAAAAGGGTATATAAGCTGCCCTCTCGGAGCAGCTGGTGTGAACAGAGTGGTTTTGGTGCGATAGAGGCCAAACCATCGTTCACCCAGCCTTTCTCCCGGGAGATGTGTGCTGTCATTTTTGATTGTTGGCTGTCAGGACTGTAACATGGTCGCGAATAAATTTATTTTTATTTTAATTACGATTGGGCACATTTGTATTTTTATCTATAACATCCAGTCTATCCTACACTCTGCTATTTTCACCACTAAGCACACAGTAACTGATGAGCTGCCAAGTAGCCTGTGGGCAAGGTTTACCCTCTCTCTCCCAGGTCAGGCCATTCAGAAGTCTTAAGGATTCCTGAATGCTACAAGTCCTGCAATAGCAGAATAGGTTCATGCTTGTTGCTCTCAAAAAGTCTGCTCTGAGAGGTTTATTTGCCTGCTATAAATACGAATGCTTCATCCACCCACTATATTTCTGCGTTATCATCATTTATATTAATACATGATGCATAAAAAAACTTCACCTGTTAATATAAAAATTAACTGTCATAAAACAAACACACTGCAAAACCTGCTTTCTTTATAATAAGGAGAAACTCCACCCTCACCCATCCCTAACTTGTAACCTTAACTTTTTTTGTTCTTTCATTTGAGAACATATGCGCTCCAGTACTCTCATGCCCTTTGTGAGTTCACCATCCAATTACCTATCATCACCCAGTAGTGGTTCACACCCTGAAGTTAGATTTAGTAGTTTGAAAATTCACTTCCAGCAAAGTTCAAATGAAACAGGTCAAAAGAACACATCACTGGTAACTCTGAGAGCACAGATGTTTAGCAGAGACAAGTTTAAATTTCATTCTGGCAATAGTTTAGCCTTTGAACTCACAAAGAGCGCAGTCTGTTTAGCAAGAGAGTATTCATGACAATTTCATTTTCATACATTTGTTTGAGTCAGTAATACTTAAAACAAGTGTTTTGTTTGTGTGTGTTTTGTTTTATTTAAAAAAGTGAGAAATTACAAAAGTAATGTGGAAAATTAGTATTTTGGACTGTGTGACATGTTCTATTGGGCAAATCAGGTAGGGATGAAAGAAATGAAAGAAATATCTAAAACGTTAATACTAATACCCTTCCATACTTCTGTGTCAGTACAAGACTTAAATACCTGCTTATGCTTCTCAGCTAAAGAAATAACTTCGAAACATGCCTTTGTCAGGACACTGACAAGAAGTTGTAAATTAGAATGCAGAATAAAATATTAGTCACACTGAATCATTCTACTATGCTAATACCACAAGTCAAAGTGTTGAAGACACACCGACAAAACTACAAAAATTACACTTTATTCTGACATATAACCTATGTTCTACAGACCCTAACCCTAAATGCACTGTAACACCTACTCTCTTCTTGTCTGTACCTTGATTTGAGGCTAAGGAGCAGGGCTGGGTTTGAGAGGCCTGCATCTCCTACCAGAATATGACACACAATTCTTTGCGTATTATGCCAGGTCTCTTTGAACATTATTCCTACCCAACAATTGCAGGCCTCATTGAAATACTGCAGTGCTAAGTTGCTTGTGAACTGCATTGAGCTCCTGTGGAGAAGAGTTATTAAAGAAGCACCTTCAAGGACTGACATCAGTTAATGAAACAAGAGAAAACAAAAATAAAGGGAAAACTGTCCTTGCCAGAGGAGCATTTAGTCCACTTTATAAATATTGACATCTTCAATAAGCTCAAATAAAAAGCATAGGATCCTCCTACTATGGTTCTGCATGTGTAAAAGGTCTGGTTTGCATAACACAGTGAGTTCATTATTAACTTTCTTTCTCCAATTTAAAACATATTATAATATCATGTACATGAGATAAAAAATAATACATAATACTTTATTTGAAAGCACTTATTT
The DNA here is from genome assembly GCA_013397375.1 of Toxostoma redivivum. Lineage (NCBI taxonomy): Eukaryota > Metazoa > Chordata > Aves > Passeriformes > Mimidae > Toxostoma > Toxostoma redivivum. Next base: position 267,285 of record VXBI01004598.1, on the reverse strand, counting down.
AATAGAAAATTGCAAAAAATTTTCCTTACAAGTCATCTAGTTTTCCCACGTGTAAGGAAAATACTGAGTGTATTTAGTGTATGTACAAAAGAGATGATCCCAGATTGCATGATCTTTCTATTTTGCTGTGAACGTACTAAGAAACAGATTATCATGATTCACTTCCCCAGAAAAATCAGGAGAGGATAAAGGGCAGAATTATACCTCTTTCTCTAGCAATGTAGCCAGTGGAAAGGGTACAGTGTTCATCAGTAACTCAGGTTTGAATTGAAGCAGTTAGAATACTGAAAGGTGATTGTCTTGGTTTGCAAAGTAGGATGTAACCAAAAGTATGTATTCCATCACCATCTGTTGAAACCAGGTGGGGCAGTGTTCTTTATCTTTTCCACAACCCATCCTTCCTTGAGGGAGACATACTCTGTTAATGGGCCATTGAGTCCCACTGCATTGACTGATAAAATTACATCCATTGGGAGATGCTCCAGCCAGGGGGAGAAGCATTTCCTACCTAGATAAAAACTGAGATTTGGAACATCAGGACAGCCTTTTTCCACTGGATTCCAGAGGAAAACCAGACCTTTTAACATCATCACTGGACCTTCAGAGGAAAACGGCACCTTCTGCAGGAGCTCTGCTTCAACAGAACCGCATCTGTCATCCAGGAGGACTGCAGCCATTAAATCAGACTGCTACCAACACCCTGACTGACAGAGTGTCAGGTTGTATTCTGACTCTGTCAGTGCTTTGGGTTTGGTTTTTTTTTTTTTTCCTGTATTACTGTATTTTTAATTTTTTCCTAGTAAAGAACTTTCATTCCTACTCCCATATCTTTGCCTGAGAGCTCCTTATTTTCAAAATTATAATAATTTGGAGGGAGGGGGTTTACATTGTCCATTTCAAGAGTGGCTCCTGCCTTTCTTAACAAACACCTTTCTTTCAAATCATGACAATGATATTCTCAGAAATTAACTTCAAATTCTACATCACTGAATCATGAAGGACTACTGTTAATACAAGAAACAGCAATGTCTTATTACTCTAAAATCTGGAAACTGGAACACCTTCCTCACACTTCTATTCAGATATCTACTTTGGTCTTTATACTGCCTGAGAATTTAAAGGGTATAAACACAGCTTATGCCTTATGCCTCACCTTGAGAATAGCACCTAAGTTCCTTTGTGATTTCAGGCAAAAAATTGAAACATCTGTTGGACAAAGTTAAAGTAGTTTCAATATTTTCTATTTGGTTTTGATTGTACTCCAAAACTCACCTCCTATAACAGAAATGTTTTCTAACATCATGGAAAAGCATTTGGGGATGGGAAGAAGGGGAAAGAGAGAAGGCAGGTTTGGTAAGTAAGTTTTGGTCAGTTGCTGGATAAAATACTGTAAAATTACTAAGGGGACAAACTTTTAGCATGGTCTGCCAAAATAGGACAAGGGATAATTTTTACATTATGATGGGTTACTTTAAATTAGGTATAAGGAATACATTTTTATACATTTCTTTTCACTGAGGGTGATGAAACACTGGAAGAGGTTGCCCAGGGGTAGATGTCCATCCCTGGAAACATTCAAGGTCAGTCTGGACAGTGTTCTGAGCAACCTGATGTAGTTGAAGATGGCCCTGCTCACTGCAGGGGTTTTGGACCTTTAAAGGTCCCTTCCAATCCAAACTATTCCATGATTTTGTGCTATGCTCTGAATGTAAATCTATGGCCAGTAACAAATAAGCTAATGGATAACTTGGTGGCCCCACAGTAAAGTGACCAGGCAAAAAACTTCATATGTTATCTCAGTCTTTGGATTTTCATCATAGGGTGCAGTGAGACTCCAGGAAGAAATCCCATGAGCTGGGGGGGATTTGATTCAGTCCTTTTGAAGATAGAGTCTGCTTTCATTAGGTTTTCTACAGATTAATTCAATCTGCTACTCATTGTAGCAGTACAGTAATTGTACAGTAAACATAGTATTTCTCTTCAGTTTTTGTTGAAATGGCATTAGATTGGCTAAAAGTGTTACAAATTCTGCGTTGATAAGAAGAGGTGGAAGTTAGATATTTTCTCGAGTTCCACCATTGTAGCCTGTTGGGGTTGGGTTTCTTTTTTACTTATAGAATTTTTTCCCATGAGTTGCTAGGTAACTAATTACTGGGTACTTATGGGTACTTAACGAAAAAACAAAAGAGTGGCTAAGGTCGGGAGAGGAGTGTAGCATCTGGCTACCCTTCCTTTTCTCTAAGAGTTTCTCTCCGAGGGGACAGATACTGCAAGATTTTGGGGGCAAGTAAAGGACAGGACTGAGGGCAGCTGCTCTCTCTCTCAAGGCTTTGGAGGAAGAGGGTTGGAGCTATTTCTTCTGCTGTGGGGGTGAGCCTCTGCTCACTAAAGCAGCCACCGAATTGCAACCTTATTTAACACTTACCTCACTAAAAGAGGGACCTATCACCATCTGCTCAGGTGCTGGGGGTCCTGAACCCGCCTCTCCCTGCCCTGTGGGAGCCGAGTGGCCGCTGGCCCAACCCTTCTGTTTTCTTTGGCTCCGCTCTGGGTTTCTCTGCGCTGTAGCCCCGCACCGCCCTGCCCTGCTGGGATGTCTCGCAGTTCCAACTACTCCGCAGAGATTCTGATACATCTTGTCCACTACCCCGGGATTTCTGCACATTCCTGCCATTCCAGCTTAGTGCTCCTTAGAGTCCTGTTAAAGCACCAGGACCAACACTGCCCCAGGGTTCATGAAGCAAAGTCTCTCTCTTCCATCCCTTCCCACCTCGGACACAGCCGCCATCACCGCGTGCACCCTGAGCTCGCACCACAGCGCCCCCTGCAGCCACGGGGGGATCAGCGCACTTCCCCTGCCCACCGGGAGCCACCAGCGCTCCCTGCCGGCTCTGACGGGAACTGCACCACAGGGGAAAGTGCCCGCACACAAAAGGCTGCCACTGAGTTTCCTAATTCTGTTTTGCTGTTAATGCTATAGTTGTTGTTGTTTGTTTGCTCTATTATACGTACTAGTAAAAAACTATTATTCCTATTCTCATATCTTTGTCTGAGAGTCCCTTAATTTCAAAATTATACTAATTCAGAAGGAGGAGATTTACATTTTCCATTCCAAGGGAGGGTCCTGCCTTCCTTAGCAGACACCTGTCTTTCAAACCAAGACATAGCAGTTAAACATAAGGAAACACAGAGGCCTCATGGTAATAGTTAATTTCTGACCAGTACTAATTTAACATGTATCTTATTTCACAAGATGTTCATGCAAACCTGAGGGTGCAATTATGCCTTTTAAAATATTTTTCTTAAAATGAGATACTATTTAAACAAAGGAACAGTAAACATCAAAATTAGATTAAGCTGAACTGTTAAAGAAAAAAATATCAAAAAGCCAGCATAGATCTGACTCGGGGAAAAATGAAGTTCGGTGGCTACCAACCAATAAAAACTCTTTGGACTGTATATTTTTTATGAGTACTCTGGATTCAGGAGAATAATTCTGGTTCTTCTCTGCAGCCCAGATACTAATTGGAGTCCCTTACCACTTTTTTCCGCAGGAACACTACAATGCCTTCAAAACAGAAATCAACCTTTTGAAAGTTTCACATTTCATTGTCACTTTGCAGTGTGGTTTCAAATCCCATTGCATGAAAGGCAAAACCATAAATATTAAAATGGAGCAATAAAATATTTTCATGTATTCCATTACAGTCCTGAGAGGCAATGAAAATGCTGAACTTTACTAGTGTCAAGGAAATTTTACTCCATACAGCACTTTGCAAGACCTGCTCCTTCTTTTCTATGCAAAGAGTAGATAACTGTGCAAATCTAGTAATGGAAATTGGCTGAACATATCAAAATCTCATTAATATATATCATGATAAACAAGAAAAACAGTGAAACAAAAACTCTTAAAAATACTTGTAGTTATGTGAATAAATTATCTGCTCATTGACCTAGTTTCAGTCTAGTAGGAAAATTCAGTCATATACAAGAGGGGAAAGAATAAAAATCAGGACTTAAATATACTCAAAACAAATTTTAGCTCCATGGAATCTTTCATCTCATGATTTCTTACTAACATTAATCCTGCACATAATACTTATTTCCCTTTTATATAGAAAAAATATATACAGGCACACTAAGAACAATAAATATGGGTTGCAATATACAGGCTGTGACTGAACTATTTCAAGCATGAATAAAGGTCTCTCAGTTAAATTGTGCTAGGGACTCATTATTTGAAGTTTCTACCACTGTCTCAGTGAATTGATTCACTTTCTGAGGGACAAGGAGGCAGGATAATACAGAGTCATACAGAGGTGTCATAGAAAACTGTGGGAGAAAAAGGATATGAAGGCCTTATCTTTCCTCTATCAAATCAGAATATCTACTATTAAATATAAAAACAAAACCAAAAACAAACAAAAACCAAACAACTCAAACAAATTTGACTGAGGATGATTTAAGAACATAGTACAGAGGTTAGATCAATCACAGTGGTTTACAGTATACCATCTCAATCACAGAACTATCCTTTTCTCATTAAGATATTTTACTTCCTCAGATGTAAAATCAAAATCAGAAAAAAGCCCTCAAAGTCGAAAAACTTTTGAATACAATGGGATTGTAGCACTTTAGAAGGATTAAACTATGCTTACTTATGTGAGTAACCTGTAGGGGGACAATCCTACAGGTGACTTACATAGGGCACAGTAAAGTAGTCAGAAAGCAGAAACCTAACATAACTAACCTAATAAATAAAAAAACCCCACACAGTAAGAAATAGACAATAGGAACTATTGTATCTATTGGACAATAATTCCAGCTCCCTGCAGCTGATACCCATTAACTAAGTTGGCAAAGTATGAATAATGTGTAGTAAAAGTACACTGAGAAAACAATTTTTTAAACTATAAACTTTTCTGCTTTTCTTTTTGTTTTGATTTTTGGGGCTTTTTTGGTGTGAATTTATAACTTTTTGTCACCCCACAAGACTGAATTGAGTGCTTTATTTCTGATTTTTGCAAATAAAATTGATAAGAAGACTGACTTTAAATACAAATATATAGATACAACATTTAATAATGCTGGCACTTCTAAAAAATAGCATCACTGATTGAAAGCACTAATCAAAATATAACTTGATTTTTTAGAGATATTTACTAGAGAGAGAATTCTCTCTAAATGGGCATTAGTTTTGAAAACTGAAGTTTGAATTAAAAAATAATATAAGTCAGTCTGGGATCATTTTAAAGTCCACTGTTGAAATATCTCCTGTAGATTAGAAAGAGAGGGAAGTTTGAGAGAATACTGAAGTGTTAGAGGGCAGTTGTTTAATCTATTACATAACAGATGAAAATTCAGATGTCAACATAATAGGAAAGAAAAAACAGGCTGATTAGATAAACAGATCATTTAGAGTGAGATGAGATGAAAACATTTCAATTTATGTTACCTAAGAGAATTATTTATCTTGGCAAAGGGCTGACAAAAGTTTCTATGTGAGCAATATAGAAAACCTGACATAGCTCCTGTTTCAAGACAAAAAAAAAAAACGAGACCAAATCTGTTCAGTTGACAGCAAAATTATTACTAAATGGCATCAGAACATCACACCAAGGCCATAAAATGTGAGGAAATGCCATTATCCAGAGCAGACCTATTCTGGCATGCCTTTCACTTCCTGACAAGAGGACTTATCCCATCTAGTTAAAGCCCAAGCACTCAGAACTAAGTGGGAGCTAATGAAGATGAGAGCTTCAATATCTGTTGGGGATTTGGTTTTAATATTCAGCTACCTGGCAGGCCGTGGAATCCACATCTCCTTGCCAGGGGCCCAGGTCAGTAATACAAGACTGGGTAGGATTTGGAGGTCTGACAGCATATGGGGCAATGCTCTGGCTCAAACTATCGCCTTCAAACTTGACAAGATGCAAAGGAAAACAGGATGTTTTAAATCCCACCAGTCCTTTAAAACCCTTCAGTCCTTCAGAATTAATTCAGGCCCTGAGCTAAAGAGTACAATGTGGGAGATGTGGTCAGACTGAAAGCAAGTGAATATTTTTTGAAGTTCACTTTAAAAAAAAAATAAAAGAACAAAATTTGTCTTCTATAGCTTCAATATTATATACAGAATTTAAGTCCCATTTTTATTTGCAATAATTAGTGTTTATTTTAAAAGCAAATTATACTTTCAAAACAAATACTTCAAAGATGGTAAATCAGAAAAAGAATAAAATACAAAGGCTTTTCTGAAATTGCTTTTTTTTTTTTTTTTGTGGGATGGTGTTTTAATATCCTTATAAGCTAGCCATAGTGTAAACCAAGGGCTCACTGAACTAAATTCTCATATATTCCTTCTATATCTCCTGCAGAAATACTTCACATACATCACAGCAGTGCATATGGCACTAAATAGGGAAGTTTAGGCAACTAAACTGAGTCCACAGAGTCCCAGAGGCACTAGAGAAGAATTTCAGCAGCCAGTCAGTTGAAAAGCTTCCTGGATACTAACATGATGGCAGAAATAAGACACACAGTGAAGGAATTTAGCTACAAATTGAGAAAGATTTTCCTGGAAACCCCAGCTCAATCTGTCATTTAAGACTAGCAGTGCTCTAGAGATGGAGTGGGTGGAAATCATACTTTCACTGAGATTAACAGTAGAACTCTTTTGACTTTAATGATTCCAGAATAATACCTACATCCTTTAGCACACACTTAGTTACACATGCTTTCCTATGACACTGTCCTTTCAATATAACAGCACTTCAGAGGCATTTTCCATGATAACGTATGGCAGAATACAAACTATAAATTAATGTATCCAAGCATTCGCTGCTGACAGTAAAGGACTCAAGCTTTTTTCCCAAAGCAGAGTTTTTATCCTGAAAACAAAGGTTAACTTCTGACCTTTATAATTAATTAGCCTTTAAAACTCTGGTAGTACAAGGCATCCTTAAGGAAATACATTTCTTTCATCTCTCTGTGCTGGTGTTACATAGCTTTTCCTGGACAAATTGGCAACTTCTGACTCACTCATATTTATGAGAAAGATTCTGAGTAGGCAACTTCTAGCACTGGTTCTCAGCATTATATTTCCTCCTCTATGAAAATAAGGAAGTATATTACGTAAGAAAACAACAAAAGAGGAATAACTTATTGCCCTTTTGAGTAGTCTGGGATATTTACAAATCTACATCCTTGCTGACACAGTAAAAACACAAACTAATAATCTTGAGAGACTTACTGTCCCCAGGGCAACACTGTTTTCAATTATTTTATTGTTATTTATCTAGTCATGGGAGAACTGCAGACTGGAAGGACTCAGTTTAATTCATGTTCCATCCATAAATGAGCACATAAAATTTACAGTGAGACTTCTGAAACATTTGCTTCACTTTTTGGAGGACTGTCAACTGTTGTATATGCAACAGCAGTACCGAAAAGACACAGATGTCATTTCATTTCCTGCAAGTTCTTCCATTTATTAAAAGGAATATTCTCCCTGTTTCTGTGCTGCAGGAGCACTTTCATTCTCAGCCAGAGAAGAGCTCTAGGTAGTGCTCAGCACCTTCTCTGGCTGCAGAGTTCTCATAGCAGAGGGTTTCCTCCATCTGTTAGTTGCCATGTTGCAATAGTGATTAGTATTTTGCAAACATCTTCAGGAAGTGGGTATTCAAACCAGGAGATTTTATTTAAAACCAAACAAAGCAAAACTAACCACTCACCAATCCTTGCCAGTCCTAGAGCTCATAGTTAAAAATCTAGAAACCACAAAACAGATAAAAACATTATAATATAATATATAATACTACTGCAATATAATACTTTTACAATAAAGCTCTTTGGTTTTTTAAGCAAATTGGATCATTCAGAAGGGACTGTGCCACATTCAAAATCAAAATCCATCTTCCTTGAAAAGTGACACAAAGACTCAAGTCCCACTGATGGTTCAAGCTCCCATCTTTCTGGCCACTTCCTCTCTTATTCACTCAGATACTGTATCTGAGTTTCTTCATCTAAGTCATGGTTATAACACGTGTGAGATGAGAAGATTGATGTGAGTCATGAACATCTCTTAAAGTGTGGTTAGAGTTTTATACAAAAATTGTTGTGTCTTTATTTTAGAAATCCCAAAAGGGCAAAAAGCTGCCATAATACTAGCAATGATTATTTCAGTTTTGTTCATTTCAGTGATAACAGTTTTCATCTGTGTAGGACTGAATCTCTGATGCATGCTTGCTTTTATAGACTTAAGACTGGAATTTAGTTTTTAACTTTACAGTTGTGTATTGGATAAAACTCTTATTAGCATACTCCTTTATTAATTTTTTTTTTAAAATTACAATCCTGGATAAAAGAATACATGCCTTTTCCCTTTAGAATTGGCCACTCCTAACTATTTTTGAGCAAAACCAAATTAAGCACAAAATGCTTTCCCAGACAACTGAATTTCCCTAACTCCACACCAGTGAAATTAAAATGCTCTTTTCTATTTAGAGAGTAATAGCCTAGAACAATCTGAAATAAGCAGAACTGCTCATCGTCATATCCCGTTTATGACACTGAACTTTTGTTCCTTGTGCTCCAAATGCACACAAAGCAAATTCACAGCTTTTTCAATGAGCAACACAGCTCATTCTTATCCTCCTGACTCAGAAATTATGTAGGTGATTTCCATGCTATTATTAAGCACAGTGAATTTACTAAATCTGAATTTGCTATTATGAAGAAGTACTGATAAACCAAGACATCAAATTCTGATGATGTTTTTCATTTCCTTCGAAGTTTAACATATTCAAACCACTAAGGATACAATTGCTATTCACAAACTTGGCTCTAGGAGAAATACTTTTACCTTTAATACTTAGAAATATATTTCTATCTGAATAAAACCATCTGACATTTCAGAGACACCTCTGACCACACCTGTAGTTTTATAGCATTACGTACCACAAAGAAGAGCTGATCCAGCCAGTGAAGAAAAAAAACCCAACCAAAACAAATCAACCCCAAAACACCTAAAACTGCTACTTATACCACTGGCCCCCTTTGACTGTTCTATATAAGCTTTGTTAAAAATTTTCACTCAGCAAATTTCCCATTAATAAAGAAACAATCTAAAAATAACAGATGATACACTTGAGAAATGTTGTGCTCTCAAATTAATCCATATTCCCAGTAAGATATATTCAAACATAATTCAAACTCACTAAGATATATCCAAGCATATCCATAACCAACTTTTTATTGTTACCTTTTAAAGGAAATGAAAATATTTTCCTTATACTTCTCATGTTTATGCAGCTATGGTACTTTTGATGTCCAACTTACTGGAAAAGGTGAACAGTGCCAGAACAAAAATATCTTTAAAAACCTTATGTAATTTTGAAATGCCAGGTTAGAAATATAATTTCTGAGCTTTTCTTCTCCAAATAGATTGGATATGAATACCTAGCAATATTAACATGTAGAACACACTGTTTGATATTAAATTTATGCACTTTTTTTTTT